>OZ024740.1:345584043-345589043 GCA_964016885.1 Eledone cirrhosa
GGTGAGGGGACATTGATGACTATGTCTGTGGCTTCCTTGCATGCCTTACTGATTGATTCGCTTTTATGTACTTTAGGGATACCGTAGAAAAGGCTGGATTTACTTGTGAAGTCTGTGATGAAGCTGAATTCCTTGTTAGTGAGTCCTTCTTTGTATTGGTTGATTAGAGTTTTTAGGTTTCTCATAATTTTCTGTTGATTGTAGTGTTCAGCCTTTTCGTAGTATGTTTCGTTTTCCAAAGTGGAGAGCGCTAAGTTGATATAGAATTCTGTCTCCATTAGGACTACTGTACTCCTTTATCAGCCTCTTTAATTGTAATGGTTCTGTCGGTTTTTAATCTATTTAATTCTTCCCATTCTTTCTTGTTGAGGTTTGGCTTGTGTTTTTGTCTGTGCAAGTGTTGGTAAGGGAAGTTTGTGATGTGTTCATAGAATTCGTCCAGGATTTTATTTCTACCTTTTGAAGGGGTGTAATTGCTTCTATTTCTGGCTAATGATTCATCCTCATTGTACTGGTCGAATAGTTGTTCACTAAGTCGTAACTTTCTACAGAAGTCTGTGATGTCTTCCTTCATTTCATAGTAGTTAGGACGTAGTGGGGTCGGTGTGAATTTAAGACCTTTGGAGAGTAAGTTGATAAGGTTGGGTGTTGGTTCTGCACTAGTAAGATTGATAATTTTTATTACTATCGGTTTCTCCTCCCTGTCTTGTGTTATTTTGTTTGCCTGTATCTGTGTGCTGTGTCTAAAAAATGGTTGGGGTAGAGGGGTTGTCTGCTGATGTTAAGTGGTCTCCAATAAAAACATCTGCTACTTACGGTTACAAGAACTAAAGGACACACTCATAGGCAGGGACTACCCTGCATCACTAATTGACAATGGAATCCAACGTGCCCTAAAACTCAGTACCCAGGACCTTAGACACCCTAAAGTAAATCAACCAAAACTAAAAGCTCTTCCATACATCTCCACACACAACCCCCTCAACAACGAGGCCTTTGACACCATCCTCCAGAACATCCCTGTATTGAAAAAGGACCATAGAATGAACCAAATTCTACGAACACACGATATCATAAAGAGCAAAAGACAATCCAAGTCAATGAAAAACATCTTAACACATGCCAAAGTACTGCCAACCACAACAACGAAACCCACAGTAAAAAAATGCGATAGACCCAACTGTGGCATTTGCATCAACCTAATAGAGGGTTCGGAATTCTATTTCAAAGATGGACAACGTTTTATAGTAAAACACAATTTCACATGTGCATCGGAAAATTTAATATATGTATTAACTTGTTCAGGTTGTCGAGAACAATACATAGGCCAGACCAAAAACAGCCTCCGCCAACGCATGACTGTCCATAGATCCCAAATTAAAATACGGGAATACAGGAAAATACCACTGAATGAACACATTGATACCTGCGCCGCCCAAAATCATCCCAACTTCAGAATCTTTCCCCTCTACAAATTTAAAGATAATGCCACCCACACCCAGCGCATCAGCAAGGAATCTTACTTCATTAACAAATACGGACCCCGTCTAAACACTTCTCCCTAAGACGAACCCACAACATACACACGTCAACATACATACCTACATCAGCACACATCTCTACCCACATATAAACACAATGACACACGTAAACACACATGCTCTATGGTGCAATACAAAAAAATATGTGTGCATATATATGTATGTATATATGTATATATATATATGTGTATATGTAGTGAAAATATATATATATATATGTGTGTGTGTGTGTGTGTATATATATATATAGTGAATATCATTTCACACCTTTTATTGTTAAGATTGTTGATGTTCTATTAAGAGAACCGATTTTACTGAAAAAATCGAATAATGTACACCATTTTACCAGGGGGAAAAAAATACTGGTCCACCCACACACGCACACACACACACACACACATATATACACAAACACATACACACGCGTACATCAACATACAAAGAGACTTATACACACACACACACACGCACTTCTCCGTATAAGACAAAAGCTGAAAAATATCTTTTGACCTTCGAATGACTCTGCTGTGTGTATGTACGCACACACACACACACACACACACACACACACACACACACACACACACACACACACACACACACACACACTTATCTTAATAGCCATTTGACACACATCGCTGGTGGCTATTGTCGCAGCATCGAACACCTTACTACTACTACTACACACACACACACACACACACACACACACATTTGTTGTGAAAGAGTCATTTCTCAATCTTGGCGCAAAACCAATTTTTTATCCACATGACCTCTACCGACCAATCAAAATTGTTTTGACCATAATTTTTGCTGGAGCCACTTTTCTAACATTTTAACATAAAAACAGTCTTGGCGCAAAATCAACTTTTTACATTCACATGACCTCTACCGACCAATCAAAATTGTTTTGACCACAAGCATTTTTGCAACACAAAAATAACGCTGGAGCCATTTTTTTAACATAAAAACAGGTAGAATTCCCAAAACTAATCAGATCAGAGCAAACAGCACGGACACTCTATCTCAAAATTATTTTTGAAAAGCATTTAGAAATGCGCAACCGGTAAAAACTTAAAAACTTAAAACCACAACTGAATACTAACCCATACAATCACTAATACTCTTTTATTCCTAATTAAACCATTTTTCAACTGTGAACAATTTGTCAGCATTTTCTATTCCGTTTACCAATATATAATAACTTGTGTGTTACACCTCTATTCTTTTAACTATATATATATATATATATATATAATATTTTTTTTTATATATATGTATATGTTTCTATATATATGTATATATGTGTATGTATGTGTGTATGTATGTATTTATGTGTATGTATCTTTGTATATGTGTATATATATATATATATATATGTTTTTATTTATATATATGTGTGTGTATATATGTGTATATGTATGTGTGTTCATGTATATATTTATATATATATATATATATATATGTATGTGTGTATGAGTTTGTATATGTGTATAAATATATGTATATATATATGTATATATATATATATATATATATATGTATATATATATATATATATATATATATATATAGTATTAAGGATACTATTTATGGTTATGTATATAATAAAACCTTTTATAGTTATATATATTTTAAACTCTAAATAGTGAAAGACAGTAATTCATTACTATCTTATTACCAGTAAGATAAATAGCTCAATGTAATAACATCAGTTGTTTTACAGAGCAGTTATATAGAAATTATATGAATCAAAGTTCAGTTTAAATCATGTATTTGCTTACAATTGTTTCCTCCAAACCGAGGTTTGGATTCTTCGGAGCAACTATTTAGTGATTTTTACATACTTGACCTCATTTTCAACACAAGAGACATATAAAAACACATGTATATATTGACCCACAGATGGTTGACATCCATCATAATAATATAGCAAGGCAATTTACATACAGTCTTATAAAAGGACAAAATTAAATTAAAAATTAAAATTAAAATTAAAATTAAAATAAAACATTGGCAGATTATGAAGATAAAGCAAGAGGAAAGTTTAGAGTAGTCAGTGTATTAAACAGTCTCACGTGTGGCATGCACGCGTGTCTTATTTATACAGGATTATAGTGCGGCAGATTGATACATGTAAAACAAGCAGTTAAAGCAGGCAATCAATGGCATCATGGGGTCTGTATTGTTAAAGCATTTTTCACACACATCTGTACGATATATAAGCCCGTTTGTAGAGAAACACCAAAATTATCAAAAATATAACAAATGAGAAGCAAAACAGCACCACTGTCCTCACACCCACACAATCCAGGAAACGCAATTTATAGACTCCATGTCCATTACACAATCTATGATGATTCAATATTGGGTGCCTGGAGAACCATGTTATAATTCATAGCTTGTCGTTCTTTACTTCGATTCATAGATCAGGCTGTTTTTGTTGTGAGAGATGACATTGTATTATATTCCGGAAGTGTGTGTGTGATTAAGGGGAGTTAATGCGTAAGGGGAGGTAACTAGCTGATTTTCATAGTTAAATTTATTATCCTAAAGTACATTAATGGTGTTTCAGATGAGTCCCTAACATATAAGGTTATAAACAATTTCTAAATTTAAGTATTTTATCTATAAATTACAGTGTAGTCTATCAACAAGTACTAAAGGTGTTCGTATCAGGATGATTACCTTCTATCATGGTGTGCCATAACCGAACATTCTATAAGAATTGTCAGACCTCGAAATCAATGATCTTTGTAAGTGTAGTCCAGCCGCAGAACCTGGCAGGGTCTTATTACTATATATGACTCCCGGTAAGCTCTGGGTCATTGTATGTCTGTATACATGGCAAAGTTAAATATTACCAGAGTGGTCCAGAGATCAATTCTCTTATACACAGACACTAATCTGGTCATCAAGCCACACTTATACTCAAAACTCATATATCGTCTGTACATAATTCATTGTACTCAGCATATAGAATATATATCCCTTTTAATGAATTAATTACTTAATGATCTATCTATCCTATGGTGGCATTCCATGCACAGGACAATGTTAGCACAACCAATTCAGTGCCTACAGTTTACATTAATTATATATTAGTGCAATGTAGTCCAAATAATTCAAGGCCAATATACCAAAAGTAGAAGTACATGGGGATATCTCCAGGGTAAAAGGTACTATGAGGGTGTCACTATTTGCGCTAAAATGGATTAATGGGTGTTGAGATGAGGTGTAAGGCATGCCCCTGATGCTAGTTGCTAGATGTGGTGACGGGTTTAAGTCTTACATTGTTATATATTGGGTTTAACGTTTTGGAAATAGTGTCGGAAGCTTTGTTGGCAAGACGCGAACACTTCTGATTTTTTATTAAGGTGGTTATGGTTAGAGTAGATGATAGTATGGGTCTCTAGTAGACAGAGATTACAAAATTTATTAGGTGGTTTGTACGATGTC
>OZ024740.1:345594043-345654043 GCA_964016885.1 Eledone cirrhosa
AACAAATAACGAAACGAAATTAAATTTCGTTTCGTTTGTAACTCACTTTTGTATGACTGACGCTCAAACAATTAAGTCAAAGATGTACATCCATATATGTATACTGAAATACTAGTATGTATATGAATACACACACGTATACATATGTAGATGTACCAAGTTTTTTTTTCACTGATCACTTTACTGTGAGTGGCCAGCTATTCTGTATGTAAACACACAGACAAACCGGTTTTTAGAGTCATACTGGTTTTTGAGGAAACACCTTTCCTCTATTCTCCAGAAAGCCAGACAAGGAATATTGAACTAGTTTCGTTGTTGTTACAACTCATCAGCAATATTTACCTATCTTCCGGCCTCTCTAGAGAATCGTAAAAGCACATATCGCTATATGCTTTTTCTATGAAAATTAGTAGTGGGCAGACCAACTTGCATAGAGTGTGAGTAAGTACCGGTTCAACGGAGACGATAAAAACAAATAACGAAACGAAATTAAATTTCGTTTCGTTTGTAACTCACTTTTGTATGACTGACGCTCAAACAATTAAGTCAAAGATGTACATCCATATATGTATACTGAAATACTAGTATGTATATGAATACACACACGTATACATATGTAGATGTACCAAGTTTTTTTTTCACTGATCACTTTACTGTGAGTGGCCAGCTATTCTGTATGTAAACACACAGAAAAACCGGTTTTTAGAGTCATACTGGTTTTTGAGGAAACACCTTTCCTCTATTCTCCAGAAAGCCAGACAAGGAATATTGAACTAGTTTCGTTGTTGTTACAACTCATCAGCAATATTTACCTATCTTCCGGCCTCTCTAGAGAATCGTAAAAGCACATATCGCTATATGCTTTTTCTATGAAAATTAGTAGTGGGCAGACCAACTTGCATAGAGTGTGAGTAAGTACCGGTTCAACGGAGACGATAAAAACAAATAACGAAACGAAATTAAATTTCGTTTCGTTTGTAACTCACTTTTGTATGACTGACGCTCAAACAATTAAGTCAAAGATGTACATCCATATATGTATACTGAAATACTAGTATGTATATGAATACACACACGTATACATATGTAGATGTACCAAGTTTTTTTCACTGATCACTTTACTGTGAGTGGCCAGCTATTCTGTATGTAAACACACAGACAAACCGGTTTTTAGAGTCATACTGGTTTTTGAGGAAACACCTTTCCTCTATTCTCCAGAAAGCCAGACAAGGAATATTGAACTAGTTTCGTTGTTGTTACAACTCATCAGCAATATTTACCTATCTTCCGGCCTCTCTAGAGAATCGTAAAAGCACATATCGCTATATGCTTTTTCTATGAAAATTAGTAGTGGGCAGACCAACTTGCATAGAGTGTGAGTAAGTACCGGTTCAACGGAGACGATAAAAACAAATAACGAAACGAAATTAAATTTCGTTTCGTTTGTAACTCACTTTTGTATGACTGACGCTCAAACAATTAAGTCAAAGATGTACATCCATATATGTATACTGAAATACTAGTATGTATATGAATACACACACGTATACATATGTAGATGTACCAAGTTTTTTTTCACTGATCACTTTACTGTGAGTGGCCAGCTATTCTGTATGTAAACACACAGACAAACCGGTTTTTAGAGTCATACTGGTTTTTGAGGAAACACCTTTCCTCTATTCTCCAGAAAGCCAGACAAGGAATATTGAACTAGTTTCGTTGTTGTTACAACTCATCAGCAATATTTACCTATCTTCCGGCCTCTCTAGAGAATCGTAAAAGCACATATCGCTATATGCTTTTTCTATGAAAATTAGTAGTGGGCAGACCAACTTGCATAGAGTGTGAGTAAGTACCGGTTCAACGGAGACGATAAAAACAAATAACGAAACGAAATTAAATTAACGAAACGAAATTAAAAAACAAATAACGAAACGAAATTAAAAACCAGTATGACTCTAAAAACCGGTTTGTCTGTGTGTTTACATACAGAATAGCTGGCCACTCACAGTAAAGTGATCAGTGAAAAAAAACTTGGTACATCTACATATGTATACGTGTGTGTATTCATATACATACTAGTATTTCAGTATACATATATGGATGTACATCTTTGACTTAATTGTTTGAGCGTCAGTCATACAAAAGTGAGTTACAAACGAAACGAAATTTAATTTCGTTTCGTTATTTGTTTTTATCGTCTCCGTTGAACCGGTACTTACTCACACTCTATGCAAGTTGGTCTGCCCACTACTAATTTTCATAGAAAAAGCATATAGCGATATGTGCTTTTACGATTCTCTAGAGAGGCCGGAAGATAGGTAAATATTGCTGATGAGTTGTAACAACAACGAAACTAGTTCAATATTCCTTGTCTGGCTTTCTGGAGAATAGAGGAAAGGTGTTTCCTCAAAAACCAGTATGACTCTAAAAACCGGTTTGTCTGTGTGTTTACATACAGAATAGCTGGCCACTCACAGTAAAGTGATCAGTGAAAAAAAACTTGGTACATCTACATATGTATACGTGTGTGTATTCATATACATACTAGTATTTCAGTATACATATATGGATGTACATCTTTGACTTAATTGTTTGAGCGTCAGTCATACAAAAGTGAGTTACAAACGAAACGAAATTTAATTTCGTTTCGTTATTTGTTTTTATCGTCTCCGTTGAACCGGTACTTACTCACACTCTATGCAAGTTGGTCTGCCCACTACTAATTTTCATAGAAAAAGCATATAGCGATATGTGCTTTTACGATTCTCTAGAGAGGCCGGAAGATAGGTAAATATTGCTGATGAGTTGTAACAACAACGAAACTAGTTCAATATTCCTTGTCTGGCTTTCTGGAGAATAGAGGAAAGGTGTTTCCTCAAAAACCAGTATGACTCTAAAAACCGGTTTGTCTGTGTGTTTACATACAGAATAGCTGGCCACTCACAGTAAAGTGATCAGTGAAAAAAAACTTGGTACATCTACATATGTATACGTGTGTGTATTCATATACATACTAGTATTTCAGTATACATATATGGATGTACATCTTTGACTTAATTGTTTGAGCGTCAGTCATACAAAAGTGAGTTACAAACGAAACGAAATTTAATTTCGTTTCGTTATTTGTTTTTATCGTCTCCGTTGAACCGGTACTTACTCACACTCTATGCAAGTTGGTCTGCCCACTACTAATTTTCATAGAAAAAGCATATAGCGATATGTGCTTTTACGATTCTCTAGAGAGGCCGGAAGATAGGTAAATATTGCTGATGAGTTGTAACAACAACGAAACTAGTTCAATATTCCTTGTCTGGCTTTCTGGAGAATAGAGGAAAGGTGTTTCCTCAAAAACCAGTATGACTCTAAAAACCGGTTTGTCTGTGTGTTTACATACAGAATAGCTGGCCACTCACAGTAAAGTGATCAGTGAAAAAAAACTTGGTACATCTACATATGTATACGTGTGTGTATTCATATACATACTAGTATTTCAGTATACATATATGGATGTACATCTTTGACTTAATTGTTTGAGCGTCAGTCATACAAAAGTGAGTTACAAACGAAACGAAATTTAATTTCGTTTCGTTATTTGTTTTTATCGTCTCCGTTGAACCGGTACTTACTCACACTCTATGCAAGTTGGTCTGCCCACTACTAATTTTCATAGAAAAAGCATATAGCGATATGTGCTTTTACGATTCTCTAGAGAGGCCGGAAGATAGGTAAATATTGCTGATGAGTTGTAACAACAACGAAACTAGTTCAATATTCCTTGTCTGGCTTTCTGGAGAATAGAGGAAAGGTGTTTCCTCAAAAACCAGTATGACTCTAAAAACCGGTTTGTCTGTGTGTTTACATACAGAATAGCTGGCCACTCACAGTAAAGTGATCAGTGAAAAAAAACTTGGTACATCTACATATGTATACGTGTGTGTATTCATATACATACTAGTATTTCAGTATACATATATGGATGTACATCTTTGACTTAATTGTTTGAGCGTCAGTCATACAAAAGTGAGTTACAAACGAAACGAAATTTAATTTCGTTTCGTTATTTGTTTTTATCGTCTCCGTTGAACCGGTACTTACTCACACTCTATGCAAGTTGGTCTGCCCACTACTAATTTTCATAGAAAAAGCATATAGCGATATGTGCTTTTACGATTCTCTAGAGAGGCCGGAAGATAGGTAAATATTGCTGATGAGTTGTAACAACAACGAAACTAGTTCAATATTCCTTGTCTGGCTTTCTGGAGAATAGAGGAAAGGTGTTTCCTCAAAAACCAGTATGACTCTAAAAACCGGTTTGTCTGTGTGTTTACATACAGAATAGCTGGCCACTCACAGTAAAGTGATCAGTGAAAAAAAACTTGGTACATCTACATATGTATACGTGTGTGTATTCATATACATACTAGTATTTCAGTATACATATATGGATGTACATCTTTGACTTAATTGTTTGAGCGTCAGTCATACAAAAGTGAGTTACAAACGAAACGAAATTTAATTTCGTTTCGTTATTTGTTTTTATCGTCTCCGTTGAACCGGTACTTACTCACACTCTATGCAAGTTGGTCTGCCCACTACTAATTTTCATAGAAAAAGCATATAGCGATATGTGCTTTTACGATTCTCTAGAGAGGCCGGAAGATAGGTAAATATTGCTGATGAGTTGTAACAACAACGAAACTAGTTCAATATTCCTTGTCTGGCTTTCTGGAGAATAGAGGAAAGGTGTTTCCTCAAAAACCAGTATGACTCTAAAAACCGGTTTGTCTGTGTGTTTACATACAGAATAGCTGGCCACTCACAGTAAAGTGATCAGTGAAAAAAAACTTGGTACATCTACATATGTATACGTGTGTGTATTCATATACATACTAGTATTTCAGTATACATATATGGATGTACATCTTTGACTTAATTGTTTGAGCGTCAGTCATACAAAAGTGAGTTACAAACGAAACGAAATTTAATTTCGTTTCGTTATTTGTTTTTATCGTCTCCGTTGAACCGGTACTTACTCACACTCTATGCAAGTTGGTCTGCCCACTACTAATTTTCATAGAAAAAGCATATAGCGATATGTGCTTTTACGATTCTCTAGAGAGGCCGGAAGATAGGTAAATATTGCTGATGAGTTGTAACAACAACGAAACTAGTTCAATATTCCTTGTCTGGCTTTCTGGAGAATAGAGGAAAGGTGTTTCCTCAAAAACCAGTATGACTCTAAAAACCGGTTTGTCTGTGTGTTTACATACAGAATAGCTGGCCACTCACAGTAAAGTGATCAGTGAAAAAAAACTTGGTACATCTACATATGTATACGTGTGTGTATTCATATACATACTAGTATTTCAGTATACATATATGGATGTACATCTTTGACTTAATTGTTTGAGCGTCAGTCATACAAAAGTGAGTTACAAACGAAACGAAATTTAATTTCGTTTCGTTATTTGTTTTTATCGTCTCCGTTGAACCGGTACTTACTCACACTCTATGCAAGTTGGTCTGCCCACTACTAATTTTCATAGAAAAAGCATATAGCGATATGTGCTTTTACGATTCTCTAGAGAGGCCGGAAGATAGGTAAATATTGCTGATGAGTTGTAACAACAACGAAACTAGTTCAATATTCCTTGTCTGGCTTTCTGGAGAATAGAGGAAAGGTGTTTCCTCAAAAACCAGTATGACTCTAAAAACCGGTTTGTCTGTGTGTTTACATACAGAATAGCTGGCCACTCACAGTAAAGTGATCAGTGAAAAAAAACTTGGTACATCTACATATGTATACGTGTGTGTATTCATATACATACTAGTATTTCAGTATACATATATGGATGTACATCTTTGACTTAATTGTTTGAGCGTCAGTCATACAAAAGTGAGTTACAAACGAAACGAAATTTAATTTCGTTTCGTTATTTGTTTTTATCGTCTCCGTTGAACCGGTACTTACTCACACTCTATGCAAGTTGGTCTGCCCACTACTAATTTTCATAGAAAAAGCATATAGCGATATGTGCTTTTACGATTCTCTAGAGAGGCCGGAAGATAGGTAAATATTGCTGATGAGTTGTAACAACAACGAAACTAGTTCAATATTCCTTGTCTGGCTTTCTGAAGAATAGAGGAAAGGTGTTTCCTCAAAAACCAGTATGACTCTAAAAACCGGTTTGTCTGTGTGTTTACATACAGAATAGCTGGCCACTCACAGTAAAGTGATCAGTGAAAAAAAAACTTGGTACATCTACATATGTATACGTGTGTGTATTCATATACATACTAGTATTTCAGTATACATATATGGATGTACATCTTTGACTTAATTGTTTGAGCGTCAGTCATACAAAAGTGAGTTACAAACGAAACGAAATTTAATTTCGTTTCGTTATTTGTTTTTATCGTCTCCGTTGAACCGGTACTTACTCACACTCTATGCAAGTTGGTCTGCCCACTACTAATTTTCATAGAAAAAGCATATAGCGATATGTGCTTTTACGATTCTCTAGAGAGGCCGGAAGATAGGTAAATATTGCTGATGAGTTGTAACAACAACGAAACTAGTTCAATATTCCTTGTCTGGCTTTCTGGAGAATAGAGGAAAGGTGTTTCCTCAAAAACCAGTATGACTCTAAAAACCGGTTTGTCTGTGTGTTTACATACAGAATAGCTGGCCACTCACAGTAAAGTGATCAGTGAAAAAAAACTTGGTACATCTACATATGTATACGTGTGTGTATTCATATACATACTAGTATTTCAGTATACATATATGGATGTACATCTTTGACTTAATTGTTTGAGCGTCAGTCATACAAAAGTGAGTTACAAACGAAACGAAATTTAATTTCGTTTCGTTATTTGTTTTTATCGTCTCCGTTGAACCGGTACTTACTCACACTCTATGCAAGTTGGTCTGCCCACTACTAATTTTCATAGAAAAAGCATATAGCGATATGTGCTTTTACGATTCTCTAGAGAGGCCGGAAGATAGGTAAATATTGCTGATGAGTTGTAACAACAACGAAACTAGTTCAATATTCCTTGTCTGGCTTTCTGGAGAATAGAGGAAAGGTGTTTCCTCAAAAACCAGTATGACTCTAAAAACCGGTTTGTCTGTGTGTTTACATACAGAATAGCTGGCCACTCACAGTAAAGTGATCAGTGAAAAAAAACTTGGTACATCTACATATGTATACGTGTGTGTATTCATATACATACTAGTATTTCAGTATACATATATGGATGTACATCTTTGACTTAATTGTTTGAGCGTCAGTCATACAAAAGTGAGTTACAAACGAAACGAAATTTAATTTCGTTTCGTTATTTGTTTTTATCGTCTCCGTTGAACCGGTACTTACTCACACTCTATGCAAGTTGGTCTGCCCACTACTAATTTTCATAGAAAAAGCATATAGCGATATGTGCTTTTACGATTCTCTAGAGAGGCCGGAAGATAGGTAAATATTGCTGATGAGTTGTAACAACAACGAAACTAGTTCAATATTCCTTGTCTGGCTTTCTGGAGAATAGAGGAAAGGTGTTTCCTCAAAAACCAGTATGACTCTAAAAACCGGTTTGTCTGTGTGTTTACATACAGAATAGCTGGCCACTCACAGTAAAGTGATCAGTGAAAAAAAACTTGGTACATCTACATATGTATACGTGTGTGTATTCATATACATACTAGTATTTCAGTATACATATATGGATGTACATCTTTGACTTAATTGTTTGAGCGTCAGTCATACAAAAGTGAGTTACAAACGAAACGAAATTTAATTTCGTTTCGTTATTTGTTTTTATCGTCTCCGTTGAACCGGTACTTACTCACACTCTATGCAAGTTGGTCTGCCCACTACTAATTTTCATAGAAAAAGCATATAGCGATATGTGCTTTTACGATTCTCTAGAGAGGCCGGAAGATAGGTAAATATTGCTGATGAGTTGTAACAACAACGAAACTAGTTCAATATTCCTTGTCTGGCTTTCTGGAGAATAGAGGAAAGGTGTTTCCTCAAAAACCAGTATGACTCTAAAAACCGGTTTGTCTGTGTGTTTACATACAGAATAGCTGGCCACTCACAGTAAAGTGATCAGTGAAAAAAAACTTGGTACATCTACATATGTATACGTGTGTGTATTCATATACATACTAGTATTTCAGTATACATATATGGATGTACATCTTTGACTTAATTGTTTGAGCGTCAGTCATACAAAAGTGAGTTACAAACGAAACGAAATTTAATTTCGTTTCGTTATTTGTTTTTATCGTCTCCGTTGAACCGGTACTTACTCACACTCTATGCAAGTTGGTCTGCCCACTACTAATTTTCATAGAAAAAGCATATAGCGATATGTGCTTTTACGATTCTCTAGAGAGGCCGGAAGATAGGTAAATATTGCTGATGAGTTGTAACAACAACGAAACTAGTTCAATATTCCTTGTCTGGCTTTCTGGAGAATAGAGGAAAGGTGTTTCCTCAAAAACCAGTATGACTCTAAAAACCGGTTTGTCTGTGTGTTTACATACAGAATAGCTGGCCACTCACAGTAAAGTGATCAGTGAAAAAAAACTTGGTACATCTACATATGTATACGTGTGTGTATTCATATACATACTAGTATTTCAGTATACATATATGGATGTACATCTTTGACTTAATTGTTTGAGCGTCAGTCATACAAAAGTGAGTTACAAACGAAACGAAATTTAATTTCGTTTCGTTATTTGTTTTTATCGTCTCCGTTGAACCGGTACTTACTCACACTCTATGCAAGTTGGTCTGCCCACTACTAATTTTCATAGAAAAAGCATATAGCGATATGTGCTTTTACGATTCTCTAGAGAGGCCGGAAGATAGGTAAATATTGCTGATGAGTTGTAACAACAACGAAACTAGTTCAATATTCCTTGTCTGGCTTTCTGGAGAATAGAGGAAAGGTGTTTCCTCAAAAACCAGTATGACTCTAAAAACCGGTTTGTCTGTGTGTTTACATACAGAATAGCTGGCCACTCACAGTAAAGTGATCAGTGAAAAAAAACTTGGTACATCTACATATGTATACGTGTGTGTATTCATATACATACTAGTATTTCAGTATACATATATGGATGTACATCTTTGACTTAATTGTTTGAGCGTCAGTCATACAAAAGTGAGTTACAAACGAAACGAAATTTAATTTCGTTTCGTTATTTGTTTTTATCGTCTCCGTTGAACCGGTACTTACTCACACTCTATGCAAGTTGGTCTGCCCACTACTAATTTTCATAGAAAAAGCATATAGCGATATGTGCTTTTACGATTCTCTAGAGAGGCCGGAAGATAGGTAAATATTGCTGATGAGTTGTAACAACAACGAAACTAGTTCAATATTCCTTGTCTGGCTTTCTGGAGAATAGAGGAAAGGTGTTTCCTCAAAAACCAGTATGACTCTAAAAACCGGTTTGTCTGTGTGTTTACATACAGAATAGCTGGCCACTCACAGTAAAGTGATCAGTGAAAAAAAACTTGGTACATCTACATATGTATACGTGTGTGTATTCATATACATACTAGTATTTCAGTATACATATATGGATGTACATCTTTGACTTAATTGTTTGAGCGTCAGTCATACAAAAGTGAGTTACAAACGAAACGAAATTTAATTTCGTTTCGTTATTTGTTTTTATCGTCTCCGTTGAACCGGTACTTACTCACACTCTATGCAAGTTGGTCTGCCCACTACTAATTTTCATAGAAAAAGCATATAGCGATATGTGCTTTTACGATTCTCTAGAGAGGCCGGAAGATAGGTAAATATTGCTGATGAGTTGTAACAACAACGAAACTAGTTCAATATTCCTTGTCTGGCTTTCTGGAGAATAGAGGAAAGGTGTTTCCTCAAAAACCAGTATGACTCTAAAAACCGGTTTGTCTGTGTGTTTACATACAGAATAGCTGGCCACTCACAGTAAAGTGATCAGTGAAAAAAAACTTGGTACATCTACATATGTATACGTGTGTGTATTCATATACATACTAGTATTTCAGTATACATATATGGATGTACATCTTTGACTTAATTGTTTGAGCGTCAGTCATACAAAAGTGAGTTACAAACGAAACGAAATTTAATTTCGTTTCGTTATTTGTTTTTATCGTCTCCGTTGAACCGGTACTTACTCACACTCTATGCAAGTTGGTCTGCCCACTACTAATTTTCATAGAAAAAGCATATAGCGATATGTGCTTTTACGATTCTCTAGAGAGGCCGGAAGATAGGTAAATATTGCTGATGAGTTGTAACAACAACGAAACTAGTTCAATATTCCTTGTCTGGCTTTCTGGAGAATAGAGGAAAGGTGTTTCCTCAAAAACCAGTATGACTCTAAAAACCGGTTTGTCTGTGTGTTTACATACAGAATAGCTGGCCACTCACAGTAAAGTGATCAGTGAAAAAAAACTTGGTACATCTACATATGTATACGTGTGTGTATTCATATACATACTAGTATTTCAGTATACATATATGGATGTACATCTTTGACTTAATTGTTTGAGCGTCAGTCATACAAAAGTGAGTTACAAACGAAACGAAATTTAATTTCGTTTCGTTATTTGTTTTTATCGTCTCCGTTGAACCGGTACTTACTCACACTCTATGCAAGTTGGTCTGCCCACTACTAATTTTCATAGAAAAAGCATATAGCGATATGTGCTTTTACGATTCTCTAGAGAGGCCGGAAGATAGGTAAATATTGCTGATGAGTTGTAACAACAACGAAACTAGTTCAATATTCCTTGTCTGGCTTTCTGGAGAATAGAGGAAAGGTGTTTCCTCAAAAACCAGTATGACTCTAAAAACCGGTTTGTCTGTGTGTTTACATACAGAATAGCTGGCCACTCACAGTAAAGTGATCAGTGAAAAAAAAACTTGGTACATCTACATATGTATACGTGTGTGTATTCATATACATACTAGTATTTCAGTATACATATATGGATGTACATCTTTGACTTAATTGTTTGAGCGTCAGTCATACAAAAGTGAGTTACAAACGAAACGAAATTTAATTTCGTTTCGTTATTTGTTTTTATCGTCTCCGTTGAACCGGTACTTACTCACACTCTATGCAAGTTGGTCTGCCCACTACTAATTTTCATAGAAAAAGCATATAGCGATATGTGCTTTTACGATTCTCTAGAGAGGCCGGAAGATAGGTAAATATTGCTGATGAGTTGTAACAACAACGAAACTAGTTCAATATTCCTTGTCTGGCTTTCTGGAGAATAGAGGAAAGGTGTTTCCTCAAAAACCAGTATGACTCTAAAAACCGGTTTGTCTGTGTGTTTACATACAGAATAGCTGGCCACTCACAGTAAAGTGATCAGTGAAAAAAAACTTGGTACATCTACATATGTATACGTGTGTGTATTCATATACATACTAGTATTTCAGTATACATATATGGATGTACATCTTTGACTTAATTGTTTGAGCGTCAGTCATACAAAAGTGAGTTACAAACGAAACGAAATTTAATTTCGTTTCGTTATTTGTTTTTATCGTCTCCGTTGAACCGGTACTTACTCACACTCTATGCAAGTTGGTCTGCCCACTACTAATTTTCATAGAAAAAGCATATAGCGATATGTGCTTTTACGATTCTCTAGAGAGGCCGGAAGATAGGTAAATATTGCTGATGAGTTGTAACAACAACGAAACTAGTTCAATATTCCTTGTCTGGCTTTCTGGAGAATAGAGGAAAGGTGTTTCCTCAAAAACCAGTATGACTCTAAAAACCGGTTTGTCTGTGTGTTTACATACAGAATAGCTGGCCACTCACAGTAAAGTGATCAGTGAAAAAAAACTTGGTACATCTACATATGTATACGTGTGTGTATTCATATACATACTAGTATTTCAGTATACATATATGGATGTACATCTTTGACTTAATTGTTTGAGCGTCAGTCATACAAAAGTGAGTTACAAACGAAACGAAATTTAATTTCGTTTCGTTATTTGTTTTTAATCGTCTCCGTTGAACCGGTACTTACTCACACTCTATGCAAGTTGGTCTGCCCACTACTAATTTTCATAGAAAAAGCATATAGCGATATGTGCTTTTACGATTCTCTAGAGAGGCCGGAAGATAGGTAAATATTGCTGATGAGTTGTAACAACAACGAAACTAGTTCAATATTCCTTGTCTGGCTTTCTGGAGAATAGAGGAAAGGTGTTTCCTCAAAAACCAGTATGACTCTAAAAACCGGTTTGTCTGTGTGTTTACATACAGAATAGCTGGCCACTCACAGTAAAGTGATCAGTGAAAAAAAAACTTGGTACATCTACATATGTATACGTGTGAGTATTCATATACATACTAGTATTTCAGTATACATATATGGATGTACATCTTTGACTTAATTGTTTGAGCGTCAGTCATACAAAAGTGAGTTACAAACGAAACGAAATTTAATTTCGTTTCGTTATTTGTTTTTATCGTCTCCGTTGAACCGGTACTTACTCACACTCTATGCAAGTTGGTCTGCCCACTACTAATTTTCATAGAAAAAGCATATAGCGATATGTGCTTTTACGATTCTCTAGAGAGGCCGGAAGATAGGTAAATATTGCTGATGAGTTGTAACAACAACGAAACTAGTTCAATATTCCTTGTCTGGCTTTCTGGAGAATAGAGGAAAGGTGTTTCCTCAAAAACCAGTATGACTCTAAAAACCGGTTTGTCTGTGTGTTTACATACAGAATAGCTGGCCACTCACAGTAAAGTGATCAGTGAAAAAAAACTTGGTACATCTACATATGTATACGTGTGTGTATTCATATACATACTAGTATTTCAGTATACATATATGGATGTACATCTTTGACTTAATTGTTATATATATATATATATATACATACATATATATACATACACACACACATATATATAATCATGTATATATAAAAACATATATATTCCTCAAATGAGATATCGCCATCTCCACATGTTCAGCGGTAAATTATTTAGTTAATTCCATTTTACGTTTGTATTACGTAACATATATGGGAATCCTTTCATTCCTCTAGAAGTAGCCATCGATTAAGGAAATAGCTTAGCATCTTAATCACATAACTACTGGAATCTTTTTTCAGACTGGCAGCATTCTATTGAATATGAAATCCATGCACTTCCAAGTCAATTCAAATAAGACGATAAGACCTGATTTCATTGTATTCAAACAATATGAAAGGAGATGTTTTTCTGAGGTTTATTATGTCGATCGGAATTTAAAATTGACCAATAAAATTCCGCAACTTCATTGACCTTGCGCAAATGAATATCCGTTTCCATCCTTGCTTATTTCTCGTTGACGTAGACATGTGTGAATGTATGTAAACATAAATACATGCTTGCTTCAATACAAAAATGCACACATATGTTACTCCATCCAGCCAACTCTCTCTCTCTCTCTCTCTCTGTCTCTCTCTCTCTCTCTCTCTCTCTCTCTTCTTCTTCTTCTTCTTCTTCTTCTTCTTCTTCTTCTTCTTCTCTCTTTCTGTAATATATATATATATATATATATATATAAATAAACAAGAATTGTAAGTCAACAGCTTAAAATTAACATCGTTTATTCATATATGCTGTTATATATATTTCAGGAGATAACTGTAATTCAACAGCTATGACCTGATCAGACAGATAGAACTTAAACAGAAAAACAGAAAGACATAAAAAAACAAAAAGAAAGAAAAATATAATGATGGAACAAAGTTTACCTTTTTTTTTCGAATTTTTGATATGCCCAATACCGAAATATTGTGGTGTTTTCTCCAAGCACTGGTGGCATTATATATATATATATATATATATATATATATATATATATATATATATATATAATACAACGGCATTTCTTTTTTCTTGGCTGCCTGTTAATCTAAAGGCATTTGCCCAGGAGGCACATAGAGATTGACGCATATTTCCTGAAATATACATTTACACACGCACTCAACCAGTTGTGTGAATATTTGTGTGTGTAAAATGATTTGCCTTTATATGTATCCATATAAATCTATCTAACTATAACACTCTCTCTACATATATATACAAATATATATATACATATATGTAGAGGATATATTTAATTTGTTGGGATACAACAAACACAATATTTTTATAACTGATATAAAGTACTCAACAAATTAATTGGAGTAAATATCCAATATATTAACAAATGTAAACTATATTTATAAAACCATATGATATGACAACTAACCATAATTTTAACAACTATAATAGGAAACCTTACAATAATTCGAAAAACAAAAAAAGAAATAGAACTAGGAATATATTATGGTTCGCTCCTCCTTTCTCATTAAGTATTAAAACTCCTATTGCTAAATTATTCTTTAAAGCTCTAGATAAATGCTTTCCTAGAACACATAGGTATTACTCAATATGTAATAGACATACTATAAAATTATCGCATTCCACCACCAGTAATTTAGCGCAGAATATTAATAGAATTAATATTAGAAACTTAAAACCTAACCAGAATACCATTAATAACCCCAGCAATATCCAATTTAATAATACGGCTTCTAGGAACTTAAATCTGGATAAATGTAACTCTAGAAATAAATCTAACTGTCCGCTAAATAACAATTGTTTAGTTAAAAATATAGTATATAATTGTAACGTAGAAACTAATTTAAATTCATTTAATTATCTAGGCTCTACCTCCACAGATTTTAAGTCCCGTTTTAATAACCATAAATGCTCTTTTACGAATATAAATAAAAATTCTTCAACTTCTCTATCTAATTTACTATGGGACCTTAAATCAAAGAACACTAACTATTCTTGACTTTGGAATATTATCTCCAAATCTCCTCCATTGAATGCTTCATCTGAAAATTGTGCTCTTTGTATAAAAGAAATATTCTTTATATTAAAAAGTAAAGATTCTGTTAATTTAAGGAATAATGTTGTCAGTTCTTGTAAACATCGGTTGAATTCAACGTTTAAATATATATATAAAATGTAATACATAACTAATCTTTATTACACCTATCGATAAATCATTAGATTCCTTCATGTGACTGCTTATAACTCTGTTAAAGGAACATTTTTTTTTTGGAAATTTTTCTTGATAAACGTACTGAAAGATTTAAAGAACATTTTTTGAAAATTCCTCTGATGGGTATAAGAAAATTATAATTCATATTTTATACTGTGTATTTTATATTTCTATATTCTTATATTTTTTTAAATTATAATATTTTTTTAAATTATAATTCATATGTTATATTGTGTATTTTATATTTCTATATTCTTATATTTTTCAAATGCTTAATATATATATATATATATATATATATATATATATATATATATATATATATATATATATATATATATATATATATATATATATATATATATATATATATATATATATATATTTATATATATATGAGATAAACATAGTGATTTTGATGTATGTGGTATAACCTAAAATTTATACTTTAAATATATTCTATAAATTTACTCTTATGAAAGAGTTTTTTTATGGTTTATGCTTTGGATATATTCCTATGAAAATTTAAATATTATAATTTCTATATATTTTGACGTTATAGCAAGCAAATTCATGGTTTAACAGTTATAACTGTATAACAGCTGAAATTGTGAATTTCTAAATTTATAACTTACTATAAAATAACATAAGATTCATATTGTAATTACATTATTAAGATGGAAAATTTAAATGTTTAACTTCTTAACCTTATACCATTTAATCCTTAGAGTTATCTGAATTATTAATAAATCACTAACAATTTTCCTTTACGCTGTACTGTTATTATAATACAAATAAGGGATTATTATTCTGTAAACTCTCTGAATTACCATGGGCTTAGAATTGTTCGGATACTTTAAACTACACTTTTTAAATAATTTTTTAATAATTTTTTAATAATTTTTTAATAATTAATGATAATAATATATATCTTATTACGATAATAATATATATGGTTTTGTAATAATAGTATATTTTTTAATAGTATATATAAATATATATATAAGTTTTTAATTTTTTTAAATAATCTAACATACACATTTAAACTACTGATTGAATTGATAAATTATTAATTAAACATTTATTAATTAAACCCTAGATAAAATTCTTCAACCTATCATTATAATGAGCCAGCTATTATTCATCTACGATATATTCATTTCTTCGCTTCTTCTCTCATAACGTAAACAATAATTACGCTATTACTGTCCTTATAACTAATATTCTCTCTCACTTAAATATATACACGTTGTTTCTCTTTATCTTTCTTTTTCTATTTTTTTTTCTCCTTCTTTTTCTCTTTCTTTTTTCCCACTTCCAACGGCGTAATTTAAATATACTGTTATTTAAACCTTTCCGACACTAATTTGCATAATAAACCAACAATAAATCTAATATCTCCACTATCCAGGAGACTCCAACCGTGATGGTTGCATTTTTCAGGGTATGTCAATATCTATTTATAAAACTAATCTATGTTATGTTTTATCTCATGAAAGCGCACCATAATCTGCATTGGTGGCCTTTGAAATGTGTATAATGAAATAAATATGGTTTTATAAATATAGTTTCCATTTGTTAATATATAGTATATATATATATATATATATATATATATATATATATATATATATATATATATATATATATATATATATATATATATATATATATATATATATATATATATACATATATATATATATATATATATATATATATATATATATATATATATATATATATATATATATATATATATAAAGATGTACATACATATATATAAAGTCATAGATATATATGTGTTTTGCAATCGATCACGTTGTGGCTCAATGAGAAATTAATAAATTAAATTAAATTAAATAATCAAAGCTATATATCATAAAATATGTCTTTAGAATCACTAGATATAATATATACCATTTGCTCTCCCAATTAGTATAATTAACCATATAAAAAATCAATTAGACCAAGCTATAAGAATAAAGGCTCCTATGAAGAAATCTTCGACAAATAACCGAAAGCAGCCCCTTCGCGGTGGCTACAATAGATTATTTATCTAACATGTCGGCAGCATGTAAAAATCGACAAGATATACAGTCAACTAAACACAATTACGTGTAAAATTGAACTTAGAAGAATTGCGTACATATCAAATTACTCCTACCATGGTTTCATCCGTATTTTAAGACATCCTATAACAAGGTATATCCGGAGCTTCGGAATCATCAGGAGCGAGCTCAAAATAAGACATTTAATTTTCCAAAGTGATGGCGCCAAAAATACATTCAAAAATGGATAAGAATCGTGACGTGGCAGCGGTCAAGTTAGCCGAAATGTTAGATAAATAATCTATTGTAGCCACCGCGAAGGGGCTGCTTTCGGTTATTTGTCGAAGATTTCTTCATAGGAGCCTTTATTCTTATAGCTTGGTCTAATTGATTTTTTATATGGTTAATTATACTAATTGGGAGAGGAAATGGTTTATATTATATCTAGTGATTCTAAAGACATATTTTATGATATATAGCTCTGATTATTTAATTTAATTTAATTTATTAATTTCTCATTGAGCCACAAGGTGACCGATTGCAAAACACATATATATCTATGACTTTATATATATGTATGTAAATCTTTATATGTAATAATCTCCCGTTAGGTTGAGATACAATTTGGCGATATTAGGCTGCGCTTTCTAGCAATAAGCCTACCAGCCGTAAGCAACTAGTCACATCCTTTCTAACTTGACCGCTGCCACGTCACGATTCTTAGCCATTTTTGAATGTATTTTTGGCGCCATCACTTTGGAAAATGAAATGTCTTATTTTGAGCTTGCTCCTGATGATTCTGAAGCTTCGGATATACCTTGTTACAGGATGTCTTAAAATACGGATGAAACCAAGGTAGAGGTAATTTGATAAGTACATAATTCTTCTAAGTTCAATTTTACACCTAATTGTGTTTAGTTGACTGTATATCTGGTCGATTTTTACATGCTGTCGAAATGTTGGATAAATAATCTATTGTAGCCACCGCGAAGGGGATGTTTTCGGTTATTTGTCGAAGATTTCTTCATAGGAGCCTTTATTCTTATAGCTTGGTCTAATTGATTTTTTATATGGTTAATTATACTAATTGGGAGAGGAAATGGTATATATTATATCTAGTGATTCTAAAGACATATTTTATGATATATATATATATATATATATATATATATAAAACATGTATACTTATATCTGTGTTCATCCCTCTCATATATCCAATTATATATATATATATATATAAGTAGAAGGGATATTCAATTTGTTGGTAATTTAACAAATATAAATGATTATAACTGATTTAGAGCACTCAACAGTATATCCAGGGATAACTTGAACCGTTAATGTATATTATCCTTGGTTATGTCAAATATTTATAAAACATTTTGTATTTTATCTGATGATAGCGTACCCAAATGTTGGTACCCTAGAAATATATATAATAGAATAAATATGGTTTTATAAATATAGCTTCCATTTATTTAATATCATTGTATATATATATATATATATATATATATATATATATATATATATATATATATATATATATATATACAGTGGTACCTTGACTTATGAGTGTCCCAACTAACGAGCATTACGAGATATGAGTCCTCTCTCGGCCGCTTTTTTGCTTTTTTGCTTTGAGTTGCGAGTTAAAATTCGGGTTACGAGCCAGCTTCAGATACACAACCGATAGCTGGCGTAGCGCAATCCACAGTAAACGCCTTAAGATCCGCCCAGCACCTGATGGGCCCGAAGAAAATGAGCACGAAGGGCAGTATTGAGAAGAAGAAGAAGCGGATGATGTATATTGAATTAAAGAAAGAAATTATCGAAAATCATGACCAAGGTGTGCGTCTAGTCGACTTGGGGAAGCGCTACGATCGTAGCACTTCTACGATTTGCACCATACCGAAGCTGAAGGAGTCGATAAAGGCT
Source organism: Eledone cirrhosa (assembly GCA_964016885.1). Classification (NCBI taxonomy): domain Eukaryota; kingdom Metazoa; phylum Mollusca; class Cephalopoda; order Octopoda; family Eledonidae; genus Eledone; species Eledone cirrhosa. The sequence continues at coordinate 345,613,140 of OZ024740.1, forward strand.
ATAACACCAGCGTTAAAATAATTTCTAAGCAGCGGACATCTTTCTATCCATGAATGAATATATATATATATATATATATATATATATATATATATATATATATATATATATATATATATATATATATATATATATATATATAGAGAGAGAGAGAGAGAGAGAGAGAGAGAGAGAGAGAAACACACATATACATGGGGACACATACATATACATGAATATATCCACACATTTCCCTGTTTTAGTGGTGCCAACCTCAACCGATGTTGCTCGATGAATAACTGGTACAGAACTATCCGAATAGATTAGACTGATTCAGTATGAGAGCTATAAAGTACATTATGAAGAGAGAAGAAACATTAGATATAATTAGTAATAAGATATATCATACCTAGCTGGTTCTTCAGTCCCCGACTACGTAGTTTCGTGGCATATTATGCAAAACCCTAGATCATAGAAATATTGAGTTTTGTGATGTTCTGCGGACTTATCAAGGTGATACCTCATTAAGGATTTCAAAACACGTCTGCAATGCGCGAGATAGAATCTCGAAAAGGCGGAGGGAGAGTCAATCACGTGATACAGCGGTCAAGAAACAGAGCTAAGCCCCTTTTAACACTGAAAAAATACCACGGAGGCTGAAGGGGTATTCATATCAAAGCCGTAGAAGAGGTGGTTTGAGGAGGCGAGAAGTATGAGTAATAGTAGCTATCCAGCAGTCACTACACTTCAAAGGTTACTCGACCAAAGGGAGTTATAAACAATATATAGAGAGAAACATACAGATACATGCGGACACATACATATACATGAATATATCCACACATTTCCCTGTGTTAGTGGTGCCAACCTCAACCGATGTTGCTCCATGAATAACTGGTACAGAACTATCCGAATGGATTAGAGTGATTCAGTATCAGAGCTATAAAGTACATTATGAAGAGGGAAGAAACATTAGATATAATTAGTAATAAGATATATCATGCCTAGCTGGTTCTTCAGTCCCCGCTGTATCTCGTGATTGACTCTCCCGCCGCCTTTTTGAGATTCTACCTCACGCATTGCAGACGTGTTTTGAAATCCTTAATGTGGTATCCCCTTGATAAGTCGGCAGAACCTCACAACAACTCTATATCTCTATGATCTAGTGTTTTTGCATAATATGCCACGAAACTACGTTTGTGTGTTTGTGTGTGTGTATGGGGGGGGGGGATAAATATATATATACGAATGAAGTGTGGTAAGGAACCAGGTGGACCATAATGCATCAGGGTACTCGATACATAGGGTAGTAGAGTGGGTAATAAGAAAAGAGTCAGGACCCCGTGGGCTGAGCTACGGCCGTTCCTACAGCTAGATCTGAACTAAGACAGTAGTGTTAGGACGGTAGTAATATAGTTGAAGTTATCAATGCGTACAGTCCATATATAGGCATGTAATGAGAACATAGCAATAGATTCATATCAAACAATTCTAAAATTGGTTGTTTTTATTTTCTGTCACGGAGAGTGGTGAAATATTTTGTAGACAGTTAAATTCCTTCATACCGTCCTAACACTACTGTGTTGGTTCAGATCTAGCTGTTGAAACGGCCGGAGCTCAGCCGTCGTCGTCCTGACTATTTTCCTATATACAGATATATATATATATATATATATATATATATATATATATATATATATGTATATATATATATATATATATATATATATATATATATATATATATATTTATATATATATATATATATATATATATATATATATATATATATATATATATATATATATATATATATATATATATATATATATATATATATATATACATATATATGTATGTATATATATATATATATGTATATATATATATATATTGTTATACTTGGGGAGAGTCATATTTGTGTAATAATATTGCCAGAATTAATTAATAACAGAACACACTCACTGTTGGGTTGGTTTTCACTTCTGTGTCTTTTATATCGGTTAATTTTATTTATTCGGTCCTAAATGTTGTCATTGACTGACCAACGGTCAACATACAGATATAATATAAACACAAACACATATATATAGTCTATCAAAGTTATTTCGTTGCACATCTGCAACATCGACAGTGTTGCTATTATGTTTCCTCCCGTTGCATTGTATGCCTACGCCATCTTTATTTAGTCTGTTTATTTATTTATTTATTTGTTTATTTTCTCCTCTTCTCTGCGCATGCGTTTGCGTGTGTGTATAGTGTTTTGTTTGATGTGTTCTTGTTTGGGTGACTGTGTATTGGTTAATGTATTATATCTTAGTTTACTAGTGTGTGTTTATATGTGTTTGTTGTTATTGTGATTGTGTATGTATTTATTTATTTATTTTATTTATTTATGTATTTATACTTCTCTTAGGTCAGTGTTGTTTGTTTGGGGGTTGTTGTTATTCCATTCATTTTTTCTGTTTAGCCTTGGCCTTCTAAGTTCTATTTCCTTGGCCTGTCTGATTTGCCTGGGTCATTTCTATGTTTAGATATTATTCTAACTTCTATGTTGTCTATGTTACCGTTGTGTTTGTTGTCTGGCATGTTCGTATAGTACTGAACCGTTTTTTCGTCCTTTTAGTCCCCCCCCCCCCCAGTGTTGGTCTATCCTTTCACTTATGCTACGAGCTGTCTCGCCTATGTATGTTGTTGTCATGTTTCTGCAAGTACCCTCTGTATATCTTATGCTATAGACTATGTTTCTAGTTTTACAGTTTATCCGGGAGTTTACTTTACATATGATACATTTCCTATTAATTCAGTGGGTTTTCTTAAAAGAGCAGGTTTTGCTGATCAGGGATTTTATGGTGGGTCCTGGCTTTTCTACCACCTTAATCTTTAAGTGGGTCTTTCTCAGGGCCTTTCTACACTAGTTAGCTAATTTCCCTCCAGGGGTAGCGTCCAGGGGTAGCGTCCAGGGGTAGCGTATGAATATATATATATATGTATATATAAATATATATATATATATATACATGTATATACATACATATATATATATACATATGTATGTATATATGTATATATATGTATATATATATATACATACATATATATATGTATGTATATATATATATACACACACACACACATATATATATATATATATATATATATATATATATATATATATATATATATATATATATATATATATATATATATACATACATATATATATATATATATATATATATATATATATTGACGGAGTAAAACACACTTCAACAACATGTGTACCTGTCTTTCCCACACTAATTCGGACTTCCTGAAGAGTTCACAGCCAATGATGGCTGTCACCGAAATATATATAGCAGTATATCTATAATTTATAATAAACGAAGCCAAATTTTACATATTTGACTTAGTTATTTTACATTACTCCGGAGTAAACAAACCCGCCTGCGTTAACGTCGAGTGTTCCAATCTGCATACTTAGGTGTCGGTACACAACCAGCATATAGTCAATATATATATATATATATATATGAATGTATATATATAGTGTATTTTGCAATACACTGTATGCTTAATAAAAAGCATTTTGAAGACTTTATGCTATTGTTTTAGAGTAGTAGAGTCCCCCTGTTTGCTGAAATTAAAGTAAGTGTGTCTGTCACTACTCTAAAACAATAGCATAAGGTCTTCAAAATGCTTTTTATTAAGCATAAAGTGTATTGCAAAATACACTATATATACATTCATATATATATAGCTATTTCAGAGCAACAATTCTAAATTTTAATTTCTGCTTGACCGGCAACCGCTCTGTATAATCAGTTCCTGATTATTTACTAGAATTCTATAAGAACCAAAACATCCAGGTTCCCAGCAAACGGGAGGAGTAGTTGGCTTTGATAAGCATCAATACATGCAGAAACAAGGCCGTGTCAGTTTTATCTCTCCCTGTTTGCTGAAATTAAAGTAAGTGAGTCTGTCACTACTCTAAAACAATAGCATAAGGTCTTCAAAATGCTTTTTATTAAGCATACAGTGTATTGCAAAATACACTATATATACATTCACATATATATAGCTATTTCAGCGCAACAATTCTAAATATATATATATATATATATATATATATATATTTATATATAAATTTTGAGTATATGTTGGTTGTATACCACATCTCAGTATGCAGATTGAAGCACTCGACGACGTGCGCAGGTTGGTTTGTTTACTCCGGGAGGGGCAAACCCTAACAATACAGGCAGAACAGAAGCAATTAGGCACCATGATCGAGACACCACCACACGGGCGTTGGTGACGAGTACGCTTAACCCTGAGAAGAAACCCAATATGAGTAGCAGTGTCAGGGGTGAAGCTAACCACCCCGGGCCCGACGACCCCAACAGCAGGACACGTGGGGGTGGGGGGCAATGGAGGACCACCCCACTGTGGATCTCCCAGCACTGGCAACGGCCACTCCACAGATTCGGGCCGTGAAGATAGCAAAACGCCTAGCGCCCAAAGGGGAAGCGACAATGCGGGAACCACCAGCAACCAACAACTCTCGACGCCCCCAGCCCACCCATATAGGAGGAGACGCAGAAAAATCACGTGGTACAACCCACCTTACTCAGCGGCCTTAAAGAACAGCTTGGCCCGATCATTCTTTGGAGCACTTGATAAATGCTTCCCGAGGGACCATAGATACAACAAGATCTTCAACAGACACACTGTGAAGCTCTCGTATTCCACCGCGAGAAATCTGGCCCAACACATAGCTTAAAACCACACACAACCAGAAGTTGGCAATACAATCACCCAGCAGAACCATGTGGAAGGAGAGAAGGGGGAACCAGTGCCCACCCAAGAAACCCAAACAGACTCGGGAACCCCCCACCGTGCTCGGGGGAAGACCTCCATGTAATACTTAACGGGAACCCCACTTTAGGCACGCAGAGGTCGACCACCCTCTGCAAATGCAGAAACACCGAATCATGCCCCCTTAGTAATGAATGAATTAAGAAGAACCTAGTATACGGTTGTAGGGTTAAAACCCCCAAATCCGAACACTTCTACATAGGAGCCACATCAACGAGCTTTAAAGACCGTTGGTATAACCATCGCCATTCCTTCAATAAGGAGGCCAAAAGGAAAAGTACGGCTCTCTCCGACCTGATCTGGAAACTTAAGCTGGACAGCACCCCGTACTCTCTGGCCTGGACCATAATCAGGAAAGTACCACCCGATAAAGGGGGATCTGGCATATGCAAACTATGTCTGAACGAGACCCTCGAGATACTATGAGGTGGAAGCCGCATGATAAACCTCAGAACCGATATCTTCGGGTCATGATATATGGACAGTAGCAACACAATAAGATGTGAACTCCCCTCAAGCTATAGGGACTTCTCCAGAACATGTAGACACCTCTCGGCCAGATCTCCCTCAAGCTATATGGGCAGTAACAACACCATAGGTTGCGAACTCCCCTCAAGCCACAGGGACCAACCCAGGCTGAGCAGACACCATGATAGCCTACAGATTGATTCTGACACAGCCTTTATAATTTGGCCAACATCTTTATAACATACACACATTTTATTTTACTTGATTTTTGATTTTTGATTTTTCATTACTCATTTGTTATTTGTTTTCTGTTTTCTTCACTTCATCGCCTTATATTTATATTTAAGTTGAGATTGGTTATAACACACACACATTTTATTTGATTATCCTATTTCGTTTTATTCTTTTACCATCTTGTTCCTCCTACCACTTTATCCAACATATTTCTGACCTTGAGATTGGTTATAGCACACACACATTTTATTTTATTTGAATCTTCATATTTATTTTTCATTTTTCATTTTCATTTTTCATTTTTCATTTTCATTTTTCATTACTTTTTCATTAATTTTTCATTTATTCTCTATTTATTATTTATTTTCTTTTTTCTTCATTTTGTTGCCTTCTATTTCTTCATATACATGAGAGGAGAAGAGGCCCTTTGACGCTGAAATTCGTTTGTTTAAATTCATATGATTCCAGTTCCTCAGTGAAATAACAACCCAACCAGGGACTGGGCATATCAGAGTATTGACAAATTTAAACACCTCAACAACATGTGTACTCGTCTCTACCACAATAATTCGGACTACCTGAAGAGGTCACAGCCAAAGATGGCTGTCACCGAAATAAATATAGCAGTAATAAGAGAACCGATTTTACTGAAAAAATCGAATAATGTACACCATTTTACCAGGGGGAAAAAATACTGGTCCACCCACATACACACACATATATACACACACACATACACACGCGTACATTAACATACAAAGAGACTTATACACACACAGAGACACGCACTTCTCCGTATAAGACAAAAGCTGAAAAATATCTTTTGACATGCTAAAATAACCCCCATTGCTTTCAGACACATTCTTACTGACCATCCCTGCTACCACGAATTACTCTGCTATACACACACACACACACACACACACACACACACACACACACACACACACACACACACACACACACACACACACACACACACACACACACACACACTTATCTTAATAGCCATTTGAAACACATCCCTGCTAACCATTATCACGACATCGAACACCTTACTACTACTACTACACACACACACACACACACATATTTGTTGTGAAATAGTCATTTCTCAATCTTGGCGCAAAACCAATTTTTTTATTCATATGACCTCTACCGACCAATCAAAATTATTTTGTCCACAAACATTTTTGCAAACACCAAATAGCGCTGGAGCCACTTTTTTAACATAAAAACAGACTTAGCGCAAAATCAATTTTTTACATTCACATGACCTCTACCGACCAATCAAAATTGTTTTGACCACAAGAATTTTTGCAACACCAAAGTAACGCTGGAGCCACTTTTTTAACATAAAAACAGGCAGAATTCCCAAAACTAATCAGATCAGAGCAAACAACAAGGACACTCTATCTCAAAATTATTTTTGAAAAGCATTTAGAAATGCGCAACCGGTAAAAGCTTAAAAACTTAAAACCACAACTGAATACTAACCCATACAATCACTAATACTCTTTTATTCCTAATTAAACCATTTTTCAACTGTGAACAATTTGTCAGCATTTTCTATTCCGTTTACCAATATATATGTATATATATACATACATATATATATATATATATATATAAATATATATACATACATATATATATATATATATATATATATATATATATATATATATATATATATAAAATATACATATATATATATACATATATATATATACATATATATATACATATATATATATATATATATGAAATATACATATATATATATACATATATATATATATACATATATATATATACACATATATATATATATACATATATATATATAATGAAAAATTGAACAGGGACAGAACAGAGAGGCAGTACGATAAATGTTTATTAAATTCACGCTCAGGAGAGTGGGGGGTAGGTGGGGGACGACGTTTCGGGCATAAGCCCTTCTTCAGGTGAGAAGTGTGTGGGAACAGAGTTCAAAAGGTGTGTAGGGGAGTGGTGGAGAGACATATAGCGAAAGGAAACGGTGCGAATTAAAAATTAACAAATAAAGACAAAAAATATAATAATTAAAAATAAAGCATGATCAAAATACAAGGAAAGAGAAGATTTAAAAATAAAGGCATGATCAAAATAAACTGAAATTAAAAGGGGGTTAAACAGGTGGTGGAAGGGTGTGGGGTGAGTAGGGGTGGTGGCGGGTGGAGTGGGGAGAGGGAGACGGGGTGTCCGAGAGGGGAGGGCTGAAGGTGGTGTGTGTGGTTAGGTGTGCGTGTGTGTGTGTGTATGTGAAAGTGAGGGTTGGGGGAAGAACGGGGTTGCATGTTCAGGAAGGTGTGTGTGGGGGGTGTTTTTGTGGGTCGGAGTGTCTGTGCGTGTGTGGATAGGGGGTGGGGGGAGAGGAATCAGGAGGCTGAGGGTGTAAATATGTGGTGGGAAGCACGTGGGTGTGGTTTAAGCGTGTTGTGGGTGTGGGTGGCGTGTGTATAAAAAAACATTTTTGTTGGGGTGTGTGTGTGGGTGAGTTATATAGGTGATGGTGTAAGAGGATGGTTGAAAAGTTGGTAAGTTACACCGATGTTTGGAGATTTTGGTTAGAAGTCAAATTCGCGTGTGGGTAATCCAAGAAGCGGTGGTCGGAAGAGGAGAGATGTGGGGTGCGCGCGCAACAGGAAGTGGTCATATATATATATATATATATATATATATATATATATATATATATATATATTAGAATTGGTGCTCTGAAATAGCGATATATATATATATATGAATGTATATATAGTGTATTTTGCAATACCCTGTATGCTTAATTAAAAGCATTTCGAAGACCTTACGCTATTGTTTTAGAGTAGTGACATTCTCACTTACTTTACTTTTCAGCAAACAGCGGAGATAAAGCTGACAGAGCTCTGTTTCGTACATTTTGCTGAAAATCCTGAATGTTTGATTCTTATAGAATTCTAGTAATAATCATGAACTGGTGATACAGAGCAGTTGCCGGTCAAGCAAAAATTGAAATTTAGAATTGGTTCTCTGAAATAGCGATATATATATGAATGTATATATAGTGTATTTTGCAATACACTGTATGCTTAATTAAAAACATTTCGAAGACCTTACGCTATTGATTTAGAGTAGTGACAGTCTCACTTACTTTAATTTTCAGCAAACAGGGTGGAGTACTTAGCTTTGATAACCACCAAAGAGTGCGAAACAGAGCTCTGTCAGCTTTATCTCCTCTGTTTGCTGAAAATTAAAGTAAGTGAGACTGTCACTACTCTAAAACAATAGCGTAAGCTCTTCGAAATTCTTTTAATTAAGCATACAGTGTATTGCAAAATACTCTATATATACATTCATATATATATATATATATATATATATATATATATATATATATATATATATATATATATATATATATACATTCAAGCAAAACGATATATGCATAATTAACTCCATACCAGTTCACTCCTAATTTCTAAAGAGATCATAAATAGCTTTCCTCAAAGCGAAATTACATTCAACAATCACTACATAAATCAGAACTATATTTTGTACATAATAGCATATTTTTTAGAAAGACTACTAAAACGCATATATGATTGTCCTGAAAATACAGTAATTGGTTGTGATTGTCTAATTTGTAAAAGTTTAAATTCACTTTGTTTTATCATATCTTCATTTATATTCAACTAGCAGTAAAGCCCGGCGCTGCTCGGGGTCGCTCAGAAGCTGTGTTAAAGTTACAATGTTAAGTTTCTTTTTTGGCTTAAAAACTGTAGTGTCTACTGTGCAGACTTGCATGTGGTGTTTTTGATTAATATTCCCTCAACCAACAATATGCCTTATGAAGTTAAGAAAACATAACGATAACCCGAATGTTATAACAAAAGAGGATGCTGGGGATAAAAACTGCACGGGTTATTTATTAACAAAGATCGAAAATGTAAACACTGCAACGCAGAGAAAAACATTAGCGTAACCAAATTATCAGTTATGTCTGTCTGCACGCCTATATCACCTCTCTGCACGACTGTCTGTCTGCACGCCTGAAATATTTGCTTGTTTTACGTAGTCTTTAAATAGACTTGTTTTCAAGTAAAAATATTGTTTTAAAATGCTTTTAAATGGAAATGAAGCAAAACGGAAGCTTAGTGTTCGAACTGATGAATTTTGCAGGTCAATATTTTGCTGGCTCGACAACTGTTCGTGTATTGTGTTAATGTCATTTTAAACGCTGAGAAAGCCAGCGTAATTTTTTACGTAAGACGCTCAATGTAAACAGAACAAAGGGAAATAACTGATCACTTACGCTCAAAAATCGATACATTATATTCGATTTCGTCAGATAGGGCGGGTCAATTTGAAATTTTTTTTTTCCGATGTCTTCGCTAGGGCTCAATGTACAAGTATAGCAATTTCGGTGCAATTCCGTGAGAGATTCTAAGAGGAGATGTGTGCCAAAAATCGATAGACAGACAGACAACCTCAGTTTTATATATATAGATTCAAAACGGATGACATTCTAAGCAAAACAGAAAGTTTTCATACACGGTAGATCACGTCATATTACGTGGTAAAACACATTCTGTCTCCCCCCGCCCCTCTCTCTCTCCCTCTCTCACTCTCACTCTCTCTCTCTCTCTCTCTCTCTCTCTATATATATATATATATATATATATATATATGTGTGTGTGTGTGTTTTTAAGATGTATACGTGTCTGTTCGTGCATATTTGTGTAGATAAGTGTGCTTATTTGTTTTTTATGTTTATATACATGTAGGATTTGCGTTCGTGGGTAATTTTGTACTTTGAAGGTTGGAGTTTCTACGCGAGTGAATGATTTCTGGTTACAATTTATTTTTGTGAAAAAAATAGAGAAGTAATATATAGCAATGTCGTATTCAATTGATGTATAAGGTAAGGGTAGGAACAAATTCAAAATTGAAGATAGGGTGTTTAGCTTTTAAACATATATCTCTTCTTGTAGCCACGGAAAGCTGAAGCTGAGATACTGGAAATTTTCCACCTACTTCGGTCTAATTTCACTTATATGCAGAGTGAAATGCACAGGTTTTCTTGAGAGGAAGAGTGTCTCAGTCTCCACAGCATCGATTTTCTTTCCTGTCGTGAGTCACGCGGTAGCAAACCTATACAATACGCGTTGGAGACCAGCTACCGACGAGTTAAGTAGTACCATGTCATCTGAAAATTTCAGTCAACTGATCATGCACGCAACGGATTTGATACCACTACAAATCCGGCTGCGCATGACAGTCCGGTTCATGAAGACTATGAAAACGAGATGTGACGAAATGCAACCTTAGCGAAGACAAACGCTTGCGTTATTTCGAGTTCATCAGAACGCAAATACTAGGGCATGCATATAAGGAATTCAAGGCATCAAAAACGTGTCCATCGATCCCATACTCCTACAGAAGCTTCTGCAACAAATCCTGTGGAACGCTGTCGCGTAAACCTTCGAGGTTCATGAAACAAGCATCATACATCTTTTGGAAATGCTTCCACAATTTCTCGAGGACCTGCTGTTGAGTTAATATGCGGAAAGCCTTGCTACGTTCGGGGCGAAAACCACACTATGCTTCATTTTCTCGACAATATTCCTATATCTCTTTGCCAGAGACTAAACTCAGACGGTAGCGCCGACGCTTAACAAAAGCATTCTTAAATATCTCTTGCCTCACATTGAAAACTTAGATTATCACTCCCGATTGCCACTGAATTGCTGTCTTTCCAGCGATCCCGGCCACGCGGCACACACAAGTACCAAAGAGTGTTTATGCTCTAATTAAGGATTTTAACAAATTGCGCCAAATTTCAACCTCAGCAGATGTTTTGCCTCATATGAGTGCTTAACTTGTTCTGGTGATCTCAGACCCCGAGAAAATAATCATCGTCTCTAGATGGACCTCATGTACAAAAGCAGTTGTGGGTGAGATCTTGTCTTCAGAGTGAAGGATGAATTCCTGATAGACGGCTTGGAGTGGGGTTTCTTATTATTGGTGAATGACCAAAAGAATCTGAGCAGCCGTGATGTGATCACTCCAAAGTGTCTTTAAAGTATAATTACTCCATAAGGTGCGTAGATCAGAGATCTGGTTGTCGCTCCAGTTAGAGCCGCTATTTCTCTAAATCAAGGGATCAATTCTCCGGTCCATCGAACATGTGGTTAGAATGTAAGAGGAAAGAATCGCAGGAAAGATATTACGGGTTTGGCAAACAAAGAAGAGACCCAGATGTAAACCACTAGCAAGGTGGTTGGATAACAGCCCCGAGCTTCTTTGGTATTATTCGGGTATCCAGTCGGATCATTTGGATACGGTTGCTTCTAACTGGAAATTCTGAAAGGTATGTCTGAGGAATATGCCCTCATGACCCACCCAGGTATAAGAAGAAGAATAACAATATTAATCATTGTTTTAACTTTAGGCACAATGCCATCAATTTGAAAGGGAGTAGAATGTTGATTAAATCAACCCCAGTGCTTACTGGTACATTATTTGATCGACAACATAAGGATGAAAGTCAAAGCTAACCTAGGCGGGATTTGATATCAAAACGTAACTCAATACCGTGAAGCAAGGTGTCCGGCTCTCTACAACTACTACTAATCCACCACCCTATAATAATAATAATAATGCGTTCTTTATTAACCACAAGGATTTACATAAAGTAGACATTAAGGACAGAACAGGACAATAGAAGACGGTACAAATGGGCATTTCTGCGTGTAAAAAAAACAGAGGATGTAATAACAAATAACAATGAAAAATTCCCCAATAGCGGGGAGACTTCCGAGGGACATTTGTGGAGAAAGCCCATTAAAAGGCCACAGTGACCCTGACCACCAGGGCAAGTGCCCTCTCCCAGTTTTCCGCCTTTAATTTACAGACACATACTCAGAGTAGACCCATTCACTCGGGCCATACTTGCTTCTCTCACCCATCTTTCAACAAAATGCTGGGAAGAGAGCACATCCCTCTCTGCCCTGATTTTCCTTTTCAAATGAAATGTGAAAAAGTTAATCAGGGCATCACCGAAGAGGTAAGTGCTCGTCTTCAGCCCTTTCAAACTTGTCCACCATACTATCTCTTTCGCCATGGCCACCAGACAGATAAAAACTGCCTGCCCTTCCCGGCTAAAGGAAGAGGGCGGAGCAATCCTCACGATGGACTCAGATGATAGCTGGATCCGTCCTACACGTGACAGCAGGTGTTCGACATAAACCCACAAGTCAGCAAGAGTGCGTGCAGGACGGTTTCGTCGCCCTGCGCGCATTTCGGACATGCCCGGTTGACGGCACCTCCATGCCTGTAGAGTTTATCCTGAACTGGCAAAGCTCCTCGGTAGCACTGCAAGGCCAGGGATTTCTGGAAGTTGTCCATAGGCCACGGCCCGAAAGTCCTTCCGAAGAGATTGGCTAGTTGATTTTCGTCGACGCCTAGAGTTTCTCCAAGTACGTCGTCGCTCTTCCCCTCCACTAATCCTCTATAGAACGCCAAGGTGGAGTTTCCACCGATCACATTGCCCGATTGGTTGAGGGCTGTGAGCGCCTGAAGACATTCCAGTCTCCAAGCGCTCCCTCTCGGTCTTCGCTTGACACAGGACTGCAGCTCCGTCAAGGAGACGAGCTGAGGAAAGACGTGTCTAGCAAACGGCGACCACACCTGATCACCGTCGAGGAAGAGGTGGAGATGTCGTAGCCTGAGCGCGTGTCTGCGCATCATCAGCCACGGCATGCCAAGCCCTCCACGTAGCGGGTGTTGACAGCAGATGGACCGCCTGACAATCGGAGCGCGTCCCTTCACAAAAAGCGAAAGAACAAACGCTCCAGCGCAGTCAGGCGGGGCTTAGGACAAGGTACGGCGGTCAGGCGGTAGTAGATGACGGATGCGATGTACGCGTTAGCCACCTCCGCTCGACCTTTCAGGGATAGCTTCCTCTCCGCCCATTTCTGGGTGAGAGAAGCTACCCTGCTCGTCACCTCGTCCCAGTTTTTGTCTGTCTGGAGGTCCGGAACGAACCAGACCCCTAGCAATTTAACCGGTCCGTCCGTCCAGCGCCCGACGACTCTGTTGGACGGCATGGACCTGCCTCTCCAGGTGTCGAGCTGCAGGCCCACTGACTTTTCCTGGTTGATCATTGCTCCTGTTACCGCTTCGTATTCTCTTAGTGTAGTGCCGATCGCCTCGATGTGTTTGGCGTTCGACACCACTACGGTGACATCGTCCGCATATGCTGACACGGATCTTCCGCATCCTAGTTCGCGCGGGACCCGCCTCAACGTCTCCAGTTTGTGCAGTAATGGCTCGAGAGTCAATACGTACAAGAGGGACGAGAGGGGACATCCTTGGCGGACCGAGCGCATGATGTTGAACGGTTCCGAAAGGTGACGGTTCACTCTCACCACAGAGCAGATGTGGCTGTGCATGGCAGCGATCCAGCCTCTGATGACGGGCCCAAAGCCAATCGCCCTCAGGCAAAAGGCCGAGGACTTTTATTTTGAATGACTGGGACTTTTTTTTGTCGACCCCGTAAGGAGGAAAGGCAAAGCTAACCCCACCAGTATTTCAACTCAGAACGTAGTGAGCCGTAACTACATGTCGCAACGCTCTACCGATACTACTAAACCAATATCCTCAGTAGTAGTAGTAATAATAATTGTTTCTACTTTAGGCACAAGGCCAGCAATTACCCAGTGCATTACTGGTACTTAATTTCATCGACCACGTAAGGATGAAAAGCAAAGTCAACCTCGGCGGGATTTGAACTCAGATCGTAAGCGGACGTAACTCTGCTGGAAAGCATGGCGTCCGACCCTCTACCGATACTGCCAATCCACCGCCCTCTAGTAGCAGTAATAATAATGATGGTAATTGTTTCATTTATTGGCTACAAGGGCAGAGATACAGGGAACAATACGAATGCAGGAACTGTGGCGGTTTACAATAAAATCGAGAAAAAATGAATTAACAAAAACAATTACGAATAATATTATAACAAAATAAATTCCCAAATGAGGGAGGGGTGGCTGGAACTCCGGTATCCCACCAATCCTGAACCACGCCTCGAGGGCACCCAAATCAACTATACTACAGGCGCATGCTCAGTGTAGGACCATTTTCACGGTCTATTCTTGCCACATTCTCCCACCATTTAGCTAATATACTGGGGAGCAGCACATCTATCTCCACCCTCACCTGCCTTTCCAAGTGAAATTTGAAAAAGTCGAGCTGGCATTGAACGAAATTAAAAGTGTCTGTCTACAGTCCTTTCAACCTACTTTACTACACAAACTGTTTCGATACCACCAACAGACAGGGATATTGCCTGCCCTTCCAGGCCAACATGTGGCGGTAAGGCGATCTTAACTATGGATTCGACGATAGCCAGAGGCGTCCTACACGCGACAACAGCTGACCGACATAACTCTTCATGTCAGTAACATACGGACACTACACGATTGCGTGCCGAACGGTTTCGTCACGCTGCAGATCACGGGCAGGTCCGTCTGACAGTACATCTGTGCCTGTAGAGTATATCTTGAGCCGGCAGTGCCCCCTGGTAGCACTGCTAAGCGTGAGATTTCTGAAATATATTAAATCTGTGAAGCTAAGTTGTCCACAAAGCTGGTATGCATCTGGATTAAGTTTCAAATGTTTATTATGCAATAATATTTGGTTACTATTTCTTGTATGTGGATTAGTTACGCAGTGGCCACATTATTGTTTCAAGTATTTGCAAGCATCTACTTAAAAACAGAATGGTGTATATGTGTGCACACACACACATACAGTAAATCTGTATGCATGCAAGTATATAAAATGCTTAAACTTTAATCTGTTCTTATAATATATATATATATATATATATATATATATATATATATATATATATTAATTAAAATAACAGATTAAAGTTTAAGCAAAGAATCGCTGCTTTCACCCTTAACGGGATCTTCTGAAACTAACAAAGTCAATCTGTAAACGCAGAAGTGGATATTTCAAAAAACGTTGCAACCGGAGGAAGACAGGAAGACGATACTTTGGTTCGTGGTAACGTTCGCTGGCAAAGAAGGGGAAAAAACGAATATAATACGTCATTAATAGGAGCGGTGAAAAACAATTACGCGCAAAGACAGAACCACGTTTATGGTATAAAAGAGGTCGTAGACTAATGTTCTCTTAGGTGGTTCATAGAGACGTTCTCTGGCAATGAACGAAAAAAAAACGAAGATAATACGTCATATGTGGATCGTGGAGAACAATAGCACGCAAGGACAAAACCACGTAAATGGTATAGCAGAAGTCGTAGACTAAAATTCTAACTAGGAGACCGAATGAATCTCCGCTACAGAGATAAGAACAAAGTAGATACATACAATACAGAAGTAATAGAAATAAATAAATACATACACGCAAACAAATACGTACATACACAAGCATATGCAAAACACTTACCATAGGTATACAAAAGATGGTGTGGATCATGTGGACCATAACGCACTAGAGTACTCGATACTTAGTGTATTAGAGTGGGCAATAGGAAAAGAGTCAGGACTTTGACGGCTGATCTCCGGCCGTTTCGACAGCTAGATCGTATCACCCGGGTAAAAAAAGATGATAAGATAAGACAGGCGAAATCGTTGTGTGTGTGTGTGAAAAAAGCCCAGTAAAAATCTTCCAAATACACCCAATTCATCGTTTTACGGTGTCGTACGGTAGATATAGAGAGGGGGAGAGTTTACTCGTTCTAGATATATATTTCTATTTATTTGCCACCAGGGCATCAAAGATTGGGACAAATACAAAGGGGGGAGTTTACATACATTTAAAAAGACGTGTAAAAAACATATAACAAATTAAATTTAACAATCGATGTCCTCAATAGGGAGGGGCGTTGACATGGGTCGCACACACCCCCGAAAAAATGTGCAACCCTCCACTTCAGGAGCACAAAGAGCGGGTGCTTCCTTCCTCTTCTCATTCTTCTCCTCTCTCACCTACAGGTTGATATAGAGAGAAGGCCCATTCACTCGGGCCATTCTCGCTACTTTCACCCATCTTTATAAAACTTGCTGGGGAAGAGCACCTCTCTCTCCATTCTGATCCTTCTTCTAAAGTGGTACTTGAAAAAAAAGACCAGTTGTTGGCCGGAGAGAAAGGTGTCTGACCTCAGCCCTTTCAACCTTGTCCACCATACAACTTCTTTCGCCATGGCTATCACACAGAGGAAAACCGCCTCTCCTTGGTTTTTGAAAGGGGGAGGTGGTTTGATCGTGACAATGTTCTCGGTGGTTAACCGGATTGGTCCCACCCGCGACAGTAGTCGTTCTACATAGCCCCACAGGTCAGCAACGCCCGGGCAGTGTACGAATGCGTGTGCGACGGTTTCCTCGTCACGCACGCATCTTGGGCAGATCTTCTTCGAGGGGTCCCTACCCGGGCGCCCGTGTCTGTAGAGCTTGTCCCGAACGGGTAGAGCTCCTCGGTAACATTGCCAAACCAGGGACTTTTGGAAGTTGTCCATTGGTCCCGGGCCAAACGTCCTACCGAACAGACTGGCCAGCTCGTCTTCCTCCATGCCCAGAGCCTCTCCGAGAGCGTCGTCGTACTTACTGCTCACCAACCCTCTATAGAATGTTGAGGTTGAGTCTCCACTGATTGCCGGATCCGCTTGCCAGAGGGCCGTGAGCACCTGGGCACATTCAATGTGCCAGTCGCCCACTTTTCTCGGTCTTTGCTTGACCCAGGATTGCAGCTCGGTGAGTGAGACGCGTCTCGGAAAGGCTCGCCTCACAAACAGGGCCCACACCGGCTGACTGGTGAGGAATACCTGGAGGTGCGTAGCCTTAATGCGTGTCTACGCATCGTCAGCCACGGCATCCCCAGCCCTCCGTTCGAAGTGTGTTGACAGCAGATGGATCTTCTCACCAAAGGAGTCCGCTTCTTCCAAAGAAATCGGAAGAGCGCGCGCTCCATTTTGGCAAGTGTTTTCTCTGGGCAAGGCACGACGGTCAAGCGGTAGTAGATGACGGACGCTATATAAGCGTTCGCTACCTCCGCTCGACCTTTCAGGGATAGTTTGCACTCAGCCCACTTCTGGGCGAGTGCAAACACCTTGCCCGTTACCTCGTCCCAGTTTTTCTCCACCTGTAGGTCCAGTCCGAACCAGACCCCGAGCAGCTTCACCGGTCCCTCCGTCCAGCGTCCGACGATGACGTCGGAGGGCATCGTTTTGTCCCTCCACATCCCGAGTTGCAAACCGACGGACTTGTCCCGGTTCAGCTTGGCTCCTGTGAACCTTTAATATTCCTCCAGTAAGGTGCCGATCTGCCCGATTTCCGAGGCGCTCGACACCATTACAGTCACGTCATCGGCGTAGGCCGACACCGCTTTCCGCAATCCCGGTTCCAATGGGATGCCCTGCAACAGCTCCAGCTTCCGCAGTAGTGGCTCGAGAGCCAGCACATACAGGAGGGAGGAGAGAGGGCATCCCTGTCGAATGGATCGCGTGATTTTGAACGGCTCCGAGAGGTACCCGTTCACCTTGACCCTCGAGCAGGTGTTGCTGATGTGCATTGCAGCAATCCAGCCCCGGAAAACGGGTCCGAAGCCTGCCACCGCGAGCACCGCATCCAGGTACCGATGGTCAACCCTATCGAACGCCTTAGATTGATCCAAGTTGATCAGGGCCCCACCAAATCCGGGTTCGTTCCCTACCCTCTCTACGATGTATCGCATGAGGTGGAGGTTGGCGTGTATGGACCTGGACGGGATTGCGCATGTCTGCGCTTCTCCCACCAGGTTCCCGACGACAAGCGCCAACCTCTTCGCTAACACCTTGGCCAAAATCTTTAACTCTGTGTTTAGCAGAGTTATGGGCCTGAAGTTATCTATGTCATCCCCCTTGTTCTCGTCCTTTCTCACCAGCGTGACTACGCTCTTGGTCACAGAACTGGGAATTCTCCCGTTCTGTTGCCAGTTACAGTAGACCGCCTCGAGGAGACCGGAGAAGAAGCCCGGCATCGCTACATAAAGTTCGTACGGTAGACCATCGAGACCCGGAGATTTGCGTTTGCCGCATTGGCTCAGCGCTTCCCCTATTTCAGCGGCTGAAATCGGCCTTTCGCAGGACTTCGCCTCCCCGTCCGAGAGCCGCGCCAGACCGTCGAGGTATGGACCGAAATCCATGGCCCCACCCGGCCCGCCGCCCCACCCGGCTCGCCGCCCCTCCCGAACAGTCGTGCAAAGCGCCGTTGAAAGGCCACGCTCATCCGCTCAGGTTCAAGGATCACGCGTCCATCCTGGTCCTTCAAAGCTCGAATCGTGGACTCGTTTCCACTTCTTGCCTCTGTCACTCGGGCTAACAGCTCGGGCTAACAGCTTTGGCTCCCTCGTTACCCAGAGCACGTATTTTACTCCTGACAACACAGCCCTCGTGCTTCGCATCAAAGAACTTGTCTAGGGCCGTTCTTGACGCCAGCACGCCGGCCACGTTGCCACTCCTAATCGCCTCTTCTACTCTATTTGTTAATTCCCTTTCAGTTCTATTCCTATCTGATGCTAATTCCCGACTAAAACCTATCGATTCTATTCTAATTTCTCTCTTGAGAGAGCCCCACCACCTGTTGTTGACAATTGCCACCGTCAAACGCTGCTTAACTAGTGTGCTAATCCGCTTACTGTAAGCTTTGTTTGTCGGTAAAGACAAGTTTAGCTTCCAGTAACCGGGTCCCTGTCTATAAGTTCTATCAAGGTTGACCACTCCGGTCACCAACTTGTGATCCGAATAGTCAACCATGAACATTCGTGGACAGTTTAATATGTCCCTATCCTTATTTCTAACTAGGAACCTATCTAGGTACGACCTAGATGTTCCGCTGCGATAACTCCACGTCCACCGTGGCACAGTCGGAAAATCTAGTCGATATCTATCGGCCAGATCAAATCGGCCGATTAATCGTTTGAGGCTGTTACACCCACTCTATCGGGACATGCCCCTACATAGTCCCAACGTGCATCCAGGATACGATTCCAATCCCCCACTAAAAGCAAGGAGCGAGACGTTCCCAGGAAATTCTCCAGGCGTCGGAAGAAGTCCGGTCGCGGTGTCCCAGATCGCGCTGCCACCAGCCTGAAAGCTCCAACTTCACCACTGCCGACGTCTAAAACCACCAGTCGACCCTCCGGGTTCAGGTGTACCTTCTGTGTGGCAAGACCCAGGTATTTTCGCAGCAGAACGACAACCCCACCCCCACCCCTCGGCTGACAGAGAGATGCGTAGATATCAAAGTCGTCGAAGATGGGGGACAGTTGGCGCTCGCTGCTGATCCTGGACTCGCAAATAACCATTACATCCACTCTGTGCGACCTGAGATCATTTAAGAGTTTGCCCTGTTTCCAGGACATCTCCAAGCCGCGTGCATTCACACATCCAACTCTTATATTGGCCATTTTGGTGCTGAAGAGGTAAAAAGGAAGAGGAAAGGAAATTACTTACCTCTTCGTCTCCTGGGGGCCAGGCTGCACAATTTCCATGGGGGTGTTGGAAGGGTTGTTTGGTGGGGTGGTGGTTTGTGGTGGGGTGAGGACATCAGTGTGTGGTGGGATTAGGGTGTTTGGTGGGGTGTGGGTGTCTGGTGTGGGGGTGGGGAAACATCTCAATAGGACGCTGTTATGTAGTTTGGTGCAATTGGTCCCCACATGCATTGGATGGTTCTTTTTCAAAGTTACATAGGTTTCCGTTGGGACCCTAATCATCATTAGGTGCGGTTTGTTCGCTGCGTAGGTGAAAGTGATCCCTTCGGTTTCCACCGAAGGGTTATTTTCTATCGCTTTCATCAACGTTTTATTGTTCTTGTTAATGTATGTATAGAGTTTTTGTTGTATTGTGTTTGTTTTTGTTTGTTGTTCGTGTGCGTGTTTGCGTTTTGTAGTACGTGTTATGTTTTGGGGAGGGGTGGGTTTTTATTTGTGATGTTTGTTCTGTTTGTGCTGGTGGTTGTGTGTTTGTGGCATTTTTGTTAATGGGGTGCCTTTTTTTTTTCCTTTTCACCTGTTGAAAGTGTTCTCCCTCGTCGTCACTGGGTGACGTTGATACGGAGTCCTCTTCCATGTTGTTGGGGAGGGGTATATTTTGGGGGTTTGTTGTGGTTGCTTTTGTATTTGTTTTAGGTGGGGAGGGGTTGGGTGGAACAGTGTTTTGTGTTGTTATTTTTTCCGTGTTGTTGTGGTTGTATTTGTTGTTGTTGTTGTTGTTGTGGTGGTGGTGGTGGTGATGGTGGTTTTGTTGTTGTTTTCGGGGTTGGCAGAAGAGCCTTTTTTTTTTTACTCGTTAATTGAGCACAGGCAGCCCTCAGGTGACCCCTGCTTAAGCAGTGGTAACATGACGGCCGCCTTCCCTCCACTGAAATGTTTATATAAGTTAGCCCGTCCAGAGGCACGCGTTGTGGATTATTCGCTATTCGTTCTGGGCTCATTTGCACCAGAACTTCTACGGTGGTCCCACCAAATACACCAGCGGAGGACTTTTCTATTGAAATTATCTTGTCTTCGTCAATGTTAATGATTCCACATAGTATCCACCAAATATTTACATTTGGTGTGATACTCATTATTTTTATTCTTTGTGTCCTTTTTCCCCTGTATGTGGGGGAAAAGGTGAAGCGGAGCGACACAATGGGTGATACCGAGTACTTTTGAGCTGTTGACTGGTTGTTCATTAGCACCGAAATGCTACCAAACAGTTTACCTTTTTGTATGAAGGTTAAGTCCTTCATTGCATCTTTTAGAACCATCTCATTTTCATTTTGTGATAACTGAGCTGGTTTTCTTGTTTCGTTCGATATTGTCCTGAAAACCACAGTTTTCAGGACAGCCTCTCTACGTAATTCCTGTGGAGAATTGATGCTAAAAGCACCGTTTTCGCCAAAAGTCACGAATTGTTTTGCGTCTTGTAATAGTTGTTTAGCATTTGTTATGTCTATTGGCGTGTATAGTTCGTTTTTTTTTACAGTCTGTGCGAATGTTGTTTTGGTCTTATTCCATCTTCTTATGAAGTAATAAGATAGGAAACATTGGGACACTTTTCCAACTATATTAAGCGTTAAACTAATATATATCATCATTGCTCTATATTGTTCTTCTGTGATGTTTTGCCTGCCTGTGTTTTTATGTATGTGTGTGTGTGTGTGTGTGTTTTTTTGTGTGTGTGTGTGTGTGTATCTATGTGTGTCTGTCAGCGTTTGATTGTGGGCCATGTGTGCGTATAATAAGTAGATTCTGCATGAATCGTAATATAATTAAACAAGGGTGGTGGATTGTCAGAATCGGTAGAGCATCGGACAACATGCTTTATGGCATAGGGTTACGCCCCTTTACGATATGGGTTCAAATCCTGCCGAGGTTAAATTTGCCTTTCATCGTTACCAGATTGATAAAATAATGTACCAGTAATGCACTTGGGTCGATTTAATCGACTTTCTTCTCCCTTCAAATCGTTGGCTTTGTGTCTAGATCAGAAACCAATATAATTAAACATTCCTCGTTGTACATTAATACCTCTAGAACTTGTCATATCTGTCTCTGGGAGAAGTATAACATTCCGTTTCCGATTTTCAAATAAAAAAAATATATACGGTTAAGGGAATTACAACATTTTAATTTCAGATATATCAACTAAAACCTGGCCAAAATAGTACAGTTTCTATTATATGGTAGGGAAAATATGAAAAAATCACGTGCTTTCAGGTGTTTATTGATAAATACACTACGTGTTGAGTGCATAGTAATTTCCGAACGCATTTTCTAATACTCCTGTTTTGATGTATTTACCAACATTTGTATTCAAGAAATTTCAGCTTTTAATATAATATACTCAACTTAATTTATGTTTTGACCATGCACGGAAGAAAACGAGTAAAATGAAGGTGAAAACATGTTCAAACATTCATTTGCTTTAAATGTCATTTTGATGTTAAAAAATAAGAAAGCAATGATAGTTATTTTGTATAACTTATTTTTGTTCATTTGTTTATTTTTTTAATTGTTTGTGATCAATCTCTTCAATGTTTTAATAACATGTAACCAAGTTCTTCATTAGATAAAAATAAATGAATTTAAAAAAATAAAAAATTAAAATCAAAAACGAAATTAAATGACTACTGTATTTTAAGTAGTAAAAACTTATAGGATTATTAATTAGAAAACTTGCTTCACTAGAAGAAGTATTGTACATTTTAATCTCAGCCAGACACATATACAAACAAACACATATACACACACAGACACTCACACATACACACACACACACATATATATATATATATGCAAACACACACACATATATAAATATCTCTACTAATATCACCTCAATATAGAATAACAAATTATACAACTATACCAAAAGATTAGAATAACAATTTAGAAGAGTAAAAAAAAAACACACACATGTGTGTGTGTGTGTGTGTGTGTGTGTGTGTGTGTGTGTGTGTGTGTGTGTGTGTGTGTGTGTGTGTGTGTGTGTGTGCGTGTGTGTGCGCGCGTATGTATATAAGTATATATATGTGTGTTTTGTGTGTATCAGAAGGAGAGAGGGGGAGGGGAGAAATAGAACGTTAAACTAAATGCCCTTTGGATATAACACTATTATTTTCTTAAAACATTTTGTTGCAAAATTTTGAAAACCAACAGACAGACATGCCAATTTCTTCGGTTAATTCAAGATCCTTATTTACATTCCATGTGACATTTCTTGGAATCATTTTAAAATTAATGCAAATAGCGTTATTTCTCTCCACTAGAAACAGAATTATATTTAGCCAACAAAGTAAATGTTTTGGTGCTTTTAATTAAAACGTAACATACGCTTAATAAGTTATATCTACCAATTAATTTTAATTAGATCTAACCTCTACCAGATGTTTTTTTCGATTTACTTCTTGATTGTAATTACTTTCGTGAGGACATAGGCATATTATTTCAGCACTAAAGAAATTAGTTTCTTTGTCTTCGGCTTTCACTTCGCAATCACAGCTGTATAATACGTTATTTTAAACTCATTGTAGCTATCTGAATTTCAAGTATTTTCAAGTGTGCGCACGGGCGTTTGAGTGTGTGCGTGTGAGCCGTTCACACGCGCGTATATATGTATTAGTTTATGTATGTAAATTTGGTAATTTAGAAGAGTTAATTGTTATACGAAAGAATGCAATGATCTTTTAGTTTTATAGTGATAGGAAAAACATACTAAATTCATTTACGTATATATAAGAAAGAATGTTTGTGCATAAATGTATATATATATATATATATATATATATATATATATATATATATGTATATATATGTGTGTGTGTGTGTGTGTGTGTGTGTGTGTGTGTGTGTGTGTGTGTGTGTGTGATGGTGTTTTAAACATAAAACCTGTTGGATTGTAATTTTTTTCAACAACTGCGAATTTGTATTGCTGTGTCTCAATATTTAGCGTAGGCCATATAACAGAACAGCGTTTTATTGGGACTCGACGTTTCAGCTTTGGTGGTGCTTTTAATTGAGATTACTGGGTATAATTATAGTGACGCACAGATGATACATGCGCACGTGCATGCAGAAATATATAAAATTTGGAGATATATACGTTGTCACTTTCTTTTGATTCTTTTAATAAAAAATGAGAAAGCTTTTTTTAACATCGAAACAATAGCCTATTGCTGGTATGTAGGCAGCAACACTAAAAAACTATATATGATGGTTCTATAAAGCGTTTTAAAAGCAGAGAGACTGAACATTGAAAATTTCGTGATCACTCGTTTTTCTGTTTTCTATTCCTCTCTCTCTCTCTCTCTCTCTCTCTCTCCCTCTCTCTCTCTCTCTCTCTCTCTCTTTCTCTCTCTCTCTCTCTCTCTCTTTCTCTCTCTCTCTCACTCTCTCTCTCTCTCTCTCTCTCTCTCTCTCTCTCTCTATATATATATATATATATATATATATATATACAGAGAGAGAGAGAGAGCGAGAAGGCGAAAGGCAGTGTGGAATTAGTGTGCAAAAGGATTTGTAACTGTAATCCACGATGTACAGGTGTCTGCTTTTCTTTCTTCTCATCCATCTTTGTAGCCAATGCAGACCGAAATGTTTGGCACCATATAAATTTGGGGCACATTGCCCCATTAAAATACCTCCTCTTCTATAGTTTTGTCATCTACATACCGAATTTTTAAGATTCGTACTTGTTGAAATACATGTGCTTTCAGAAATGGTTAGTGTAGATACATAGGACATATGATTTGCTTGCTAATATGAGTTGAAATGACGTAGTGTCTAGGTGATCGAATAGTGATCTTTCACCTCAATAGTCAGATGAGCCGATAAGCTAAAAAACGGCGATGTTTTATTAGGCACTGGATTTAGAGGAGCGCTTATAGTTGTTTGAGTAAACTGATTTCCGTACAGAGCTACGGATAGGGAATGATCAAATCCTGTCAAGACCAGCTGTGCTTTCCTGTCCTTTATATTTGATAAACGAAGTAACAATTTAGAGAAATAGATTTTTGTGATTATTTGGGTCCTCGAATTTAGTAAATTGAGATTTGTCTCTGTATATTCCTAGGCTACATTTCTATTAACCACGAAGGAAGAAAAAGAGCTGAGGGACGGCTTGAATCCAACTATAGAACGATTGTTCAAATT
This sequence comes from Eledone cirrhosa, assembly GCA_964016885.1. NCBI lineage: Eukaryota > Metazoa > Mollusca > Cephalopoda > Octopoda > Eledonidae > Eledone > Eledone cirrhosa. The sequence goes on from OZ024740.1 coordinate 345,638,424, forward strand.
AACTATATAAATGCTACCAAGCTAAACTGTATTCTATGTCAATGTTAGTATCGTCCTCGAGTGTAAGGGAAATATACTTATATATATTTTTATAAGCAATAGCATTCTTCCTGGTCTTTATTTAACTATACAAATAAAGCTGCTCTGAAGTAGCATTGAAGGCCACTGATAAGATTTTTTTAAAATAATACCATACAACATACATTAGCCCACTGCATTCCACTTTCTTTTCTTCTTACATAGACGAATATTTCCAGTTGATCTCATGATCGCATTTTGATGCCTATGAAGCGGATTACCTGTAATAATGTATCACACATGTTGGTATCGGTATTGGAACTGTAAACGTATTTCGGGATATTCACTTATCAACATGTATTTATGTATGTATGTATGTATGTAGAGATGACCCTTTAGCCTTTGTCAAGGCAGAATTCTAGGAGAAGGAAAACTCTGATATAACACCTGCAACCCTGATGGTATCCAATGATGTTGACTTGTTCTTCTTTTTGGTAAATATCATCTTGGTTAAGAGAGTGGGACTGGCTTTGTGCAGTGCCTTTGCTCACTATAAAAGCTTCACGGCACAGGAATTGCTTTATATCTGGAGATCTCTCTGCACTTGTCGTCACATGGTACCATGGGCCCAGCACTGTGTGTCAATAATTGTCACAGGTGTAGTGTTTGTACCAGAATTTTCAAGTCGCTGGCTGGACTAAAAAGTCACACTCGTTCAGCTCATCGGTAGGGGTTCTCCTACATGGATATAAAGTAGTGGCCGTACTCGAAAACGAGTTGGCAGCCACCATGTATGTATGTATGTATGCATGAATGCAGGTACGTATGAATGTATGCATATATTTACATACGTTTCTTTGTGTATGTGTGTGTGTGAGTGTGTACGTGCGTGTGAGTGTACGTGGGTGTGACCATGTTACGTATATTTTTGCTTGGTTCCATTTAGCGGTTTCAGATATGACGCCCGTGTATTATACGATAATTTGTTACTATATAATTTGATGCGTTACCAGTAGTTACGCGATACACTCTTTCTTTCCAACTCTAATAAATACATTTAATTAGATAGCTTCTTTGTTTGCGAGAATATAGGGAAAGTATAACATAGTCATATATTTCTTTGTTTACTTTCTATACAGTTACTATCGTTGAAGTATCGTCAGTGTGTATGTGTTGTCTTAGTCTTGCCATTTTTGTGTATAACGTTGCCATACTCGACAATGTGACGACAACCACCATGATTGTATATATGATGGTATGTAGATAGGTGGGTCAGCAGATATCTATGCATACCTTTATTTATGTAGTGTGTATGTATTTGTGCATGAATTTATGTATATGTGTGTATATCATATATATATTTTAGGGTTAATAAAGGATAACAAAAATGGGAAATAATTTTTTCTTCATGTCAACTATAAACCATGAGATATAACAAAGAAATATCTAAAAATAATACATTTGCAATAAACAAGTATAAAAAGAATCAAATTACTTAAAGTAAAAGAATGTTCCTTTCTGATTAGTCTCTTCTAATATAAAATAAAGAGACGACTGGATTTCATGTACAGTGAAATCTAAATTACCGAAATAATTTACGACGACAATTGAATTAGATAAATTGATATACCAGTTGCTGGCTTTCAGAAATCTACTATACCGTCTCATTTCTTCACTTTCCCTTGTTCTATGACTCCCTTTTCCTTTTCTGTATTTCGCTTGCACCCGTCTATTTTTACATTTCTTTCCAGCATTCTCTCTCTAAAATACATTGCACTCTATTCAATATTGCAGAGGTTTTGTTTATAAATAAATGCATTGCAATAATAGAGAACACATCGTTCAAATAAATAACTAAGAAGAAAAATAAAAATAATTACAGTCACACCATCCCACAATACTCCACAGCCATATTAAAAAGAGAAGTACTAAACAGACGAATGTGAAATATGAGCTAATGATTAAAATTCCTCTTCCAGATTGACGTCTAGGTACTGAAATCAGAAAGTTCTAATCGCTAAGCCAGACGGTAATATCGTAAAGAATTACCGAAAATTTATAAACGAATTAATAGATTAAATGAAACAAGAAGTTAAAAATAAACTGGAATATATATATATATATATATATATATATATATATATATATATATATATATATATATATATATATATGTATATATATATATTTCTTCTTTGTTCTTTCTTCGATTCCAATCCCTTCAATCTCCAATATATTTTGGGCGAGCACAACATCCATATAGAGTTATAATTATACACATAGATATATTTTTATATTTCTTTATTAGCCACAGGGGCACAAAAGAAGGGGACAAATACAAAGGGGGAAGTTTACATACAATAAAAACGTGTAAAATGTTATCACAGATGGAATTTAAAAGTTAGTCGATTTTCCCCAATAGAGGGAGACAGTTTATATGGGTAACACATACCCCCGAAAAAAATGTGCAACCCTCATCTCCAGGAGTACGAAGAGCTTGTACTCCTTTCCTCTCCTCCTCCTTTTCCTCAATCTACAGGCTGATATAGAGAGAAGGCCCATTCACTCGGGCCATTCTCGCCACTTTCACCCACCTTTCATAAAACTTGCTGGGGTACAGCACCTCTCTCTCCATCCTGATTCTTCTTCCAAAGTGGTATTTGAAAAAAAGAATCAGTTGTTGGCCGGAGAGAAAGGTGTCTGACCTCAGCCCTTTCAACCTTGTCCACCATACAACCTCTTTCGCCATAGCTATCACACAAAGGAAAACCGCCTCTCCTTCGTTTTTGAAGGAGGGTGGCGGTTTGATCATGACAATGGACTCGGTGGTCAACTGGATTGGTCCCACCCGCGACAATAGTCGTTCTACATATCCCCACAGGTCAGTGACGCCCGGGCAGTGTATGATAGATAGATAGAGATGAGGGAATGAGAGAACAAGAATAGAATAGAGAATATTATGTTTGTAGTAACTATGGCGACAGTGTGTTGACTATAGCAACGCAGTGTCGCCACCTGTGGGTAACACAAAAATATAGCGAATTACTTCCCTTATCTCGGCATTCTCTAAAAGAAGAGACGCCAATGCAAAACTCAAGAGATTTGGTTTTTGATCCCAGTCGCCTTTGTCCTGCCACGTGGACGTACTTTGTGAAAACTCCTATTTTTGACCAAGAGATTTTCATATCTCTTCTTGTAATGTAAGAATTAAGCCATTGCCGTTTAGCTTGCAGGGTATGTCCTGTGAATTTAATTATTATGTTGTGTTTTTTAGCCTTTTTTATCGTTAAAGTCCTTCTGCTTTAATTAATAATCTTAGAGAGATGAGATGTCGTTCACACACCTGGACGATATATCGTTATTTCTTTATGTTTATATATTTCTCAAGGAAAATAAAGTTGTACGCTATAATCGAAATGTTCATCAATTCTCGTTTTACGGGCTCACAACAATATAATTTCTCTTATCTTGAATTTAGTGAAGGGGAGAAAGTATTCTTTGCTGAAGAGGTATGTACCCAAAGCATGTCCGTATTTGTCATCCGTTTTCGAACTGATTAATATGAAATATTTTTAACCATTGATCTATTATTCACTTAACCTCTTTATAGTATTGTTAATTACTTAGAAAGTATTTTCTTTTGCTATTTTAAAGACAATATCCCGGTCTTTTGATTTAATCGTAACGATCATTTTCTTACCAAAACTCAAGATCAGATATATTAATTACAGAAAAGGGCGTATGAAATTACGGGACGTTTATGTCTTTCGCGTAGAAATTATTTACATAAGTCAAGTGATTTAACTTCAATGAATACTCGAAACTAGATCTGCACACGTTCATATATTCGATTAAGTCAAGTTGCGAAATGTTCAATAAATGTCTTGCTTCTGCTGCTGCGCTTGCTGTAGATAGTGTTATTCAGCTCTGATCGAGTAGACCTATGATGAAAAACCTCCCAATCGTGATCATCCAGTCTTCACTTTATTTATGTTATATGTAGGACTACTTTATCAGATGTCCCGTTCCTATTTTATGACTGTAGTTGGTAAATTTTCGAAAGTCGAATGACCAGGCAGAGACTCCATTAGTCTGCTCACTAAAATCCTTCTTATTCTCGCCAATGCGATTCTGATAGCATAGAACAGCTGCGATTTCAATGTAATTTCCACTTACGTATGAATCACATTTACCTTTATTCATTTTATAGTTGATAAAATCTTACCAGTCTGAAAGGAAATATTGTACACAACATACCATGCTAGGGTGCAGTTCCTGCCACCAACTCTTCTTATTTTAAGTTAATCGATACAAATAACAGTCATCTCTCTCACATTTCAGCTTAGAACTAAACGCATACTTTATTTATTGTGTTCTCGGTATATAAAACACGGGATAGTTCCTAACATAAAATGCACAGGACATTCCGTCTGCTTGATGACTTGGAGCTAAACAATAACCTCAGCAGCAATGATGATGAAGATGTCAACATCAACTACATGTGTTCCAAAGTTGCCGCCGTAGATGTATTTTGTAATTGGTTGGTAAAATCAATTATAAGAAATCTAGTTCACCTAACAGTTGAAAAATGGAAATATACATATGAAGACGCTCTAGAATAAACAACACATTCATCAAGAGAAGAATTATGAGTCGTGAATTTATTTCAGAAATCATCTCAAATATATATCGAGGTTTTCATGAGACACTTTGTATCGAAAATATATTGAAGAATGTTCAAATACTACATCCTCGAGCAATTTACACCAATGAAACAAAGTTCAAAGCAAAAGTAGTTAGGAACAAAAACTTGATTCGTATTTTTTTATGAGATAATACAATTTTTTTATGAGATAATACAATTTGTCTAGTTAACGCCATGCAACAAATTAAATATAATCAATATAACAAGTGACGAATGGAGAATTTTACATCATAGATATGTAGAAATAATTAAAACAATTTTTTACAATGGTTCCATACACAAATAGCTAAATTGGAATATTGGCACAGTTTGGGATGAGGGAAAACAAATATTTCTATCATTGCTATCTAAAATATATGACTAATAGTATAATGATAACCACCAACTTCTTGTTTTACACACTATCGAATACTTCTTCTACATATAGAAAAGTGTTTTCATGACACTTAACAACATTCCAGATTAAATTCAAACGAAGAATACTTGATTGATTGGGAAAAGGATCCTCACAGTTATACAGAGCTGTTGTCTATTCTCATTCAATTTCTACCACTACAATAATGGCCTATGCTTCTTAAGTATGGCTGGCCTCATGTTATTTTTACTTAATCACCCTGATTTGCCCCCCCCCAGTTATCTCGTGGCCTCACAATAACCACCACGCTTGGTCCTTTCTTCTTCATTGTCTTCTCTTACGAATTCTAATCTCCACAATTTTTGGTTTCCCGTTTATTTAAGAGGAGGTTTAACTGTATCCTTTTTGGAATTCCAGACGATCTGTGAAGGCTATAGTCACATCCTCTCCTTTGTCACCAAAAGAATAAATAATAAAGATATACGTTTGAAGAAAGAAAATCCGGAGTGTCATCAATGGAATGTCATATATCATAAGCATGAGTGAACTGATCAGATGATATACAAAATCAATATCAGCGGGCATAAAACATGTATAGCCTGGTGGTATAGATGTTTAATTTTCAGCCACATAGATTTCGATCGAAACATACTGTGCGGGCACCTGTGAATATCTGTTTCTATTACACATTTGTATTGTCAATAAAATAGAGCAGTCAGATTCGCAGTGACAGACGGTTAGATGGATTATGCCCTTTCATCAATGGTCTCATGGTTTAATACCATCACAATTGTCTGAAGTGCCTTCGACTTAGTCAACTCCATTAGAAGGATACTCATTAGGTTTTGATCTGAAAATACCCACGATTCTTTCTCGTAAACTACAAACAATATCTGCATAGAATATTATGAGAACTGGATTTCCACTTTTGACTGAACTATGAGAAATATATTAACTGCAAATTATTATATATTGCATCCCATCACATCTAACCACATATATTATATATTGCATCCCATCACATCTAACCACATATATAATATATTGCATCCCATCACATCTAACCACATATATATCTCGTAAAATGAATGCTCTAGCAGTAGCTATTGATATTATTTCTAGAACCCCTTAAATATATCGATTTCCAAGAAATATATAATCATTGAATATTTACGGAGTGAGATAGATATAAGTAGCAATTATTGTTCCCTACAGTGCCACAAGATCAGCAATTTAGGGGATGGGCAAAGAAAGCTTATTGTATCGACCTCAGAAAGATGAAAGTCAATGTTTACCACGTCGGAGTTTGAACTCAGAATGTAAAAAGCTGAAACAAATGTCGTAAAACCTTTTATCCAAGTCTCTAACGATTCTGCCAATCCAACACCCTTAGCTGATAATGGTTTTTGATTTAAGTTCATGGCTAAAATATTTGTGGTAGGATAAAGTCATTTATATCTACCACCATTGCGTTACTGGTACGTCATTGTATCCACTCCCCAAATTAGCTGCAATGTAGCAACCGTTTGCAAAGTATTCATTTAAGGATAAAGAAACAAATGATTTTAAACGATCGAGATATGATTGCGTAAGGCACATGCTTTTTCCTAAATGATTAGTACCGAAAGTGAGAAAAATTTACTATTCTTATGAATGTGTTAAAATACATAACAACTGATATAGCAGATTTGATTCAACTGAAAAAGCAAAGAAAAAACCTTTTAACAAAACCTTATACAAATGAAAAACACTGATATTAGATTTAAAATTAGTTATTTTGTCTGTATGTATATCTTTCTTAATTTTCCTAACTTATAAATATTATCTTTACTTTTTCCGGTAAAGTACACTGCATGTTGGTTATAGAATTGGATAAAATATTCGGTGGTAGTTAGTTCCATCTTTTTAAGTTCTGAGTTCAAATACTACAGAGGTCTACTTTCTTGTTCATCTTTTTGCTGTTCATCTTTTTTGTTAACATAAATATTATACAATTACTGGAATGAAATAAAAATGAAGCCTAAGCAGTTGAATTTATCTGCACTAGAAATATATAGTAATAATTCACTCAATGAGCTGAATTCATACCTTCTATTTCGAATTCCAGCAGGAAAAAGTTTCTTTCCAATTATATAATTCCTCACGTGCACTCATGTCTCCAAAATATCCCAACTTACTGTTACTCCGGGAAAAAGAACAAAAAAACAAAAACAAAAAAATGCAAGCAAATATAACTTAGCTGTTTATGTTATTTATTAACAGTTGCTTTTCAGATTGTTATTTGCTAACAAATCAATACATTTATAGGCGTAAGCCTCCATAGCAAGCTTTGGAGTTAATCCTGTGTAGTTGAGCCTTCTCATTTCTTTAATATTTACGTCTTGCTTTTATGGCATCATGAAAACAGTTGTTGGGGTTATAAATTACAAAACATCGATGAAAACAGTTTACCGGAAGCTATTATTTATTCATTGGCGAGAAAAAATTTTCAAGAAAGAAATCTTGAAAAATGGAACTTATTTCTAGCAATGCGAGTAATACCGTTTGATTCAAAATATTATTTTTTTTTTACAGATGAAGGAAAACCGAATAAACAACAGGATTTGTGGAATTAAAACAAAAAATAATTATATTTTATTCTTTAAAATGTAATTTACTCGCAAAATATTTTCATTAGTAAAAGAAAGAAAGAAAAACAAAAGAAGAAACCATTTTTGGTGTTGAGAAAGTGTTATTATTTTAAAATTCTACGTAAAGCGAAGAAATCCAAACAATATACATAAAAATGAATAAAATGATGGCGGACGAAAATGAAATTCGAGTGTGTTTAATATTTTAATGAAAACATTATGAAACGTCTTCTCCGATATGTAAACAACTTTGTGAAACCATGCTTCCGGAGGAAATAATATGAAATAAAGTTTTGATACTCAAAAGAAAAAAACTGAAGAAAGTTGAAAATATATTTTGAAATAACAGTTTTTGTTTCTAAAAATATAATAATAAACTGCAGGGGAAATGTTTAAATGTAACTATCAACATATACGCAGTCGCGCGGACATATACACACTAACAGACACACAAAGAGAAACACACATACGCACCTATATATATATGTATATATATGTGTGTATATATGTATACATATGAATATGAACACACACACACACACACACACACACACACACACACATATATATATATGTGTTTATTAAGCATTAGAGAGAGAGTGAGAGTGAGTGAGAGAGAGAGAGAGAGAGAGAGAGAGAGAGAGAGAGAGAGAGAGAGAGAGAGAGAGAGAGAGAGATCTATATATATATACATACACACACTCTTATATATATAGAGATAGATATATAATTAAAAATATCCAAGGTACTGAGCATCTCAAGTCCGTCGGATAGAAAGCAGATTAGAATGACTAGCGAAGACGGAGGCTTACACTTAAAGATTATACACTTAAAGATTATATGAAGTTTACACCTAGACTCATTATCCCCCGTCTAGTCACTAAGAACCTACTTAGAACTTTGAATAGGAATATTAATAAACAACGTAAGCTTAACCAATAGGAAAATAGCCAAACGGTATTAGATTGGTTTAACTCCGTTAAGAATGCGGATAGAATCAGATTCACCCAATTCAATATCGTAGATTTATACCCGTCGATATCCAGTGACATACTCGATAAGACCCAGACTTCGCCCATAGATTTAACGTTATACATGACTTGGGCCAACTGTTAGTATCACACTGCCGTAACAGCTTCCTCATTCAAACTGGCGAAGCCTGAATATAGATATCCGCGGCAAACAACTGCTTTGAGGTTCCCATGGGATCAGTTCACGGCGCAGATATTTGTATTTTTTATGTGAAATTGGGGCTATATTCTGGATACCTTATGCACGAAATTCTCGGGTTTCCATACGAGATTATACTGTAATGATTGTCTGGCACCTACGTGCCACGAAAATGGCCACAGGTTCGACACCTTCTGGAAATAATTAATCACAACTTTTACTGAGGTATGGCGAAACGTCACCGTTTCCACCAACCTCACTACTGTTAACGTCTTAGACTTCAACCTAGACCTATGTACAGAAACCCATAAACACTTTCATAAGCCTAGTGAAAACCTTAGGTACACAAAAAAGAAATTCTGCCACCCCATATATCTTCAAAACTTATGTATATTAGCATTGGTCAACAAGGTGCTATAAAAAAGACACTTGATCAAGCTGCTGCGCAGAAGTAAACGCTGTTCTACATGATTTCAAAGCGAACTTCTTAAACACAGATTCATGTCTGCATGTAAATTAATTTGAGAATTTATTGGAATTATTTTTTTTATTCTTTAACTGCCGCTAAAAAATTGCCGCTAGGTTTTTGTTTTCGATCTTCTAAGAATGTAATTTAAATTAAGCAGGACTCTCTTTGCGTACGGCATTCAGTATAGCAACCTATAACATATGGGCTTACACCAATTAGCTCTTTATATTTTCAATGAAGAAAGAATAATAACACAGCCAGAGGTGCTATCCTATACTTCTTACAGTTCACGATCACGTTAGAAATGTGTTAATCTATTTGCAATTTCTCAATATTTACTTATTTATTATTTCAACTTTTTACTCACTTTTGAAAAAAATACATCAAATTTTTAGAAAGCTCAATCTTTTGTGATACACATGAACTGATAGAGGAAATAAATGTCTATCAATAGGAGAACAAATGTAAATGTTTCCAAGTTCAACATCTAAATTCTCATAAATAATATCCAGAATGAAAATGTATCTAGTTTCCAACTCGAAGTCTAGTAAATGGCCTGAAATTACTCAGCAGTATGTAATTAAATTTCAGATCTAATTAAATATAAATGAGCAAAGTCCTTTCAGTTGATGGCAGAGAAAGGCCTTAAACGTAATACAAACTTATAAACAAAGAATATGTATCCCATACTTATATTATAAATGCATGAACGATTTTTCGCACCAACACACTTTTACACATACTTGAACCACCACTCACATACAAACATACTCACAGATAAACGCACATGTTCTTAACAGCATGCATAATCGTAATTCTAGGCGACGTTTTTCGATACGAAGGAAGAATGTGTAAGTATATAATCATTAAACAAGAAAATATCTAGATAGATTTACAAATTTAAAAAAAAATGAAAACACACGACAACATTCATTCAATTCATTCATTCATATATATATATATATATATATATGATATGGGGTGAGGCAGTGGGTGTGCGTGTATAAGAGTTAGACGGTTGTGTATAAATGTGTGAGGTGTTTTGCGTCCGAGCATGTGTAATATGTGTATCAGTGTATCTTTTTCTAATAATTGGAATTCTACGTTTGAAAAAGGAGACTTTGTAGTGGTAAGAAACTCTCAGGAGAGCAGGACAACAGACGTTTTTCAGAGAAGAACTCCCCTCTAGCATCACTCTTAACATTTTACACACAAAAGAAACCGGGTTGCATCCAGGTCATGACTCTTGTGTGCCCTTCTGCTAACATTTAGCCATTCACATATCGGAGATTTGTTTTATCTTTAAACTATATAAAGTTTTCTTGAATATATATTCATAGAGAAATGGAAATTCACTCTTTATCACTGAATTTGATATAAGAGAGTTCATATCTGCAACGAAAACTTAGCATAAGTTTACATTTACAGTTTCGAAACACTATGTGACCCAACAAAATATTTCCTGTTAAAATGTATATATTCTCCATAAATACATATCATATCAGTCTTTACTAAATGTGGGATTGCATATTTGTTTTAGCAACAATGATTGAGGAATCCGTGGTAGCTTAATAAGGACAGTTAATGGAACATGCTTGCTAGCTACGAAAGAGAGAACGCATTAAATGACATAATGCAAAATGGTGTATATCTGAAAAGAAAAAGGATAATCTGGTCATGTTTGGTCACAGGTTTTCTCAATCGAATACAAATAAGTATATATATATATATATATATATATATATATATATATATATATATATATATATATACATATATAAATATATATGTATATATATATGATAGATAGATATATATATATATATATATATATATATATATATAAATATATCTGTATATATATACAAATATATATATATACATATATATATATAACGGACGAAATGTGGTAAGGAACCAGGTGGACCATAACGCACCAAAGTACTCAATACTTAGGGTAGTAGAGTGGGTAATAGGAACGAGTAGGGGTCCTACTCGTTCCTATATATATATATATATATATATATATATATATATATGGAATAAAAGACCGATCATTTTCAAAAAGCCTGTACAATGTGGTAGACATATATAAAGGTTAAAAGATGTTAGATAAAAGAAGTCAAAGTCACGTTTTACACAATATATTTGAACTTGATATTTCAGGGATGTTACTCTCGTTTCAAATGTGAAGCAGAAACTGTTCAAACACCAAACGAACTATCTATGTGTTCTTCCTTAAATTGCGTACGTGTCTGAAATACACACGCGAGATATCATTATAGTAGCCAATCTGCTTGTAGCATTTCCAATTTATAATATATCTGTCGTTTTTCTGGTAGATGATAATGGCCTATTTGATTCCGAAGTTGACCATATTCACTTCCGTCGCCTTTAAAGTAACCTTAATGCGTTTGCTGCGACATTTATCATGATGTATTTTAACAGAATCACTTTTAACAGAATCGTCGTCATGTGCTCTTAGCTCCGTATATGCAGCTTCCGGGTGGTACTTCTGATGTACCAGGAGCTACAATTTTACATATGACATTGAAGACCACCTACGCTCTCATTCACACGTCTAACTTTTCGATAGGACAATTAGGAAATGAACATATATCGTTGCATACATAACGGTGTTCATACATGAGGGTTCCGAGTGCGCCAGCTCTATAATCTGACCCACCCAACGGATGGCTTGCTAATAGAAGCGGTGGCCTTCTCGGGTGCTCAACCTCAAGAGTGGCAGGTGGTGAATACTGTGTGCTCCAGCTGTTACGTGATTGCCGGCAGGCCTGAGACACTTGACCGCATCTCAATTCCCGAAATTTTTTTGTAAACGGAGTCTTCAAAAAAATGGGAACGTTGTTGCATGTGATGATAGAAAGCAGCTCTCCTCACATTTTACTCGGACACGTAGACAGCTCACAAGAAGTAATCAACTGACTAAAAGAACTTAACCCTAAAAGACATAAAATAGATATCCATTTAGTTTACACGTAGTTTTTTTCTGCACCTCTGTCTCTGCCACCTCCAGCTATCGATTTAATTGCGGACATCATCGCCTTTCCAGACCTCAATTGCTTTGAGCTCACTGCTGCTGACATACACAAGCTCTCTCTTTCTCTCTGTGTGTGTGTGTGTGTGTGCGTGTGTGCGCGTGTGCGCGTGTGCGTGTGTGCGTGTGCGTCTGTAAATGTGTGTGTATATGTTAAATGTTTCTGCATGTGGCTTGTAATTTGATCCACGCAGAACTTTATCCCCAAAGAAATCGTAATTCAGGAGACTTGTTGACATTTATCCTTGCAGAATATGTTTTATTTATTTTGATATTTATTTTTTAAATTACATAATTAAGATATGAATTTACATGTTTAGAGGAAAAGAACATACGTATCTTTATGTTTTGGCTTTCTATTAATATAAGATATACATTACATATTTTAAATAGTCGTCGTGGTCGTCGTCGTCGTGGTCGTCGTCGTCGTCGTCGTCGTGGTCGTCGTCGTCGTCGTCGTGGTCGTCGTCGTCGTCGTCGTCTTCTTCTTCTTCTTCTTCTTCTTCTTCTTCTTCTTCTTCTTCTTCTTCTTCTTCTTCTTCTTCTTCTTCTTCTTCTTCTTCTTACTGGGAGTTTCGCGGCGCAGATTCCTCAAACTACTTCCAGCGGTTCCTGTCAGAAGCAGCCACTCCAGTTGATCCGTTTTAAGCCCCGACCGAGACCAACCGTGCTCATGGATGTTATCCAACAATCTTGTTCCAGGTCGGTTTGTTTTTCCGTGAAATCCGTCCACCGGTTCTTTCCTCAGACATTCTAACTACATGCCCGTACTATCAGAGCTGTGATATCTCAATTCAGAGAAGTAGCGTCTCTACTTGGAGTAACACTCTTATATGCGAGCTACACACTTTATCTAGTAAGTAACGTTATTCCAAAGACCCCTCGGTGTACCCCATTTTGGTCGCTTGTATTCGCGATCGTATTCTTTCTGTCATTACTCAAGATTCATGACAACAGGCAAGGTTTGACACGAATACCGAATTTAAGATAGAGAGTTTGGTTTTTACACGTACCTCACCTCTTTTGATTATCAAATTATGACGCTGAAGCATTACTGCACCAGCTCCTGCTAGTCATGCACTTAATTCAACTTCATGCCTTCTACCACTCGTGAACATGGACTCGAAATACTTGAACTTCTCCACCTGCTTCAGAGTGCACTGCGCAGGCATACTTGTAAGGATGAGTGTCTCAGGTTCGAAGCACTTGGTTACATAATATATATGTGCTTATATTATTTCTAAACAATGTTTAGTCTGTGTGTATATATCATTGTTTAATGAAAGCAAATAATAACGGAACACCTATTTGATATCGTACCCATATATTTTTACTCAAATTCAGGAGTGATAATATCTCCACTTTGAGGTCTCTGGTTTAAAAGGTATATAATTGCAGGTATATATATCTATAATTACACCGACAAGGATATGCACGAATACGCTTATTCTGAGAAGACCGGCTGTTAAATCGACTCTACTATTTGAGACGTGAATATCGACTTTGGTGAGATTTAAAGTCAAAATCTAAAGTGATACATCTGAATATATAAACATACGTACACACACAGAAGCACCCCAACAATTATATGTAGATATATCGGTATGGGAGTGCTTGCGTGTTTGTGAATGCATGTGTGCATTTAAATATATTTCTTAAGTTTCTGAATTCAATAAAAATGATATAGAAGGCAATGGAGCTTTACTTCAGCAGGATTTTATCAGAGTGACTTATTTGTATGAACTTTATTGGTATGTAGAGCGGAAGGTTTTCGTTGTTGATTCTCCACTACCCGCTCAATATGTATAGAACTTATGGAAATATGCTTGTATTCCTACGAGTACACACATATAGTTAATAGTTATTTTATAAAATACATTTTGGGATTATTAAAGTATTCGGTAAGTCTAGTGTAGGTATTATATTTTAATATCCTATAAATGGGAGATCCGAAGCAGCTCCGAAGTTAGACACATTGTTGTACATGCTTAGAGAATACCTGCACATTTATTCTAGTTGCATTACTTCGGAATGTGATTTTTTATTTAAATCTGTATTCGATTTACTAAAGCAATAAGTGTCGTGAGCTTATAAAACACTACACGAATCATTTGATTTAGTGCACCCCCACGAACTCTGAATTACTAAGAATTGGAAGAAAAGGAGGCTAGAGAGGAAAACAGCATGGATCACAGCCAGTCTCCGAAATAGGATAAATTACATCGTGCACGAAAATGTTGAAACTTAGGAACTTTTTCTGCACTTTTATTTTCGTGATAGACTGCTTTCCTATATTCAACAATATATATAAGTATACATGTGTGTATCTTTCTGAGTGTGTGTATATATGTATACATAAATATATGCTTACATATTCATACATGCATGCACACATACCTAACACACGCACATACACATACATACGCACATACACACATACACATACACACACACACATATAAATATATATATATAATTGACTTCATTTTTTTACTTATTTCTCTAACGCTGAAAGTTTTTTGTAAACGGCATGATCTAACTTAAAAAGTTTTTTATTTATAAAAACGCAAAGTAGGATAGAAAAAACAGAAGTGTAAGACAAAAATAGTGATATTTCTTTTCTTTATGTTTAAATTTCTTTACATAATTTTAAATAAATCCAGTGTGAATTATAAAAAATATAATCCAATAACATAAAACCGAAATAGTTAAATTTCTCTACCGATCAGTTTACACCCCATCTAGTTTTTCAAACACGCACTCACACAAATGCATGTACACACACACAGACATACACTCTCACAGTCACACACACACATGCGTGCGCACACACACATACACATACACACACATATATATATATATATATATCCACTTGCCACCCCTCACGCCCAATCCCTTATCCAATTCATCCATCCTTTACCTCAATCGCCTCCTCTACAACACCCGCCTTCCTTTCCCTCTCACCTACCACCCAATCACTCTACCACTCTGGCCACATATTCTTCGTTCATGCCGCGTCCTCTTTTCTGACCCGGTCACTTCTCGCATTTTTCCAAATCCACCTAATACCGCATTTAAGCAAGCCCGTATCCTCTGCGACCTCCTTGAACGCAGTTCCTTCTCGTCCTCTGCTACGACTCCATCCGGCTCTCATCCTTGTTCTCGTCCCAACTGTAACTCTTGTCCTTTCATTTCCACCCTCACAACTCTCT
>OZ024740.1:345656543-345666543 GCA_964016885.1 Eledone cirrhosa
GGCATACACACATACACACATATACATTCATACACATATAAAGACATATATTTACATATATTTGCACTATTGCATTTTTTTTCTTTCAGAGAAGGATGTAACCTGTGAATTTTTTTCACTCCATATGTTTCAAACACCACCCTACTCCAGTCAACATTTACTAAGACACTTTATTCCCAACAGGGTCCGGTTTAAAAATAACCAAGTAATAACCTACGCCTTAATTATCGCATTTACAAAATAAAAATTACTTTGGTTTCCAATATATTATTCCTAGTTCGGTCGCAGTTTAGGTTCCTATTCTTTCTCTGTTTTATTATTCATTTTCGATACTCATTCCATCCGCACCATTCTTTTCCCGTTCAGTTATTTTCTTTTGTTTTCATATTTATGGTTATTTCCAGAGTTGTTACTTATTTCACTCTAATTTCTGTTTTCTTTTTCTGCTTTCTAGCTTTGATTATGTGATTTTTCGTTCACGCTTTTGTATTGTTTATCATTAACGATTTTTTTTTTTTTGGCTTTCATTGCCTTACTAATCTTTTCCCATCTTTGATTATCTTTTTTTCTTTGTTTACCAGTCTTTGGTTTTTACTACTCAATTTTTCTCTTTTATTTTTCTTTCTTTCTTTCTTTCTTTCTTTCTTTCTTTCTTTCTTTCTTTCTTTCTCTCTTTCTTTCTTTCTTTCTTTCTTTCTCACTTTCTTTCTACTTCTTTCTTTCTTCTTTCGTTCTTATCTTTCTGTTTCGTCTATCTTAAACTAAAGTGCAATCTTTCGACTAATAATCTGAAAACATTGGTAAAATATCATATAAGCCAAAAGAATATAAAAAATAAAAGCAACAACTAGGAAGAAAGCGATAGGAAAAGAAAGACAAAAAGACGGAAAAAAGGAAAATATTGCTAAGGTTTCTACTCACTGACATAACTAACTAGGTAACTTTAGACAAATCTGTCGCACACATGGATTACTTATGTGTCTAAAATATTGTACTCTACACGAAGCGTCTTATACCGCATAACTACCATCTTCCCCTCTAGGGCCCCATTTTCCTTCATGTGAATACAATCTGGAATACGCGCAGCCACACTTCTTTTGTGTTCTCCCTATTAGTATAGGATCTAGCAATATAGTTAATTTCAAATATCACTTCTCTCATTAAATAAGTGTTTTAAACATTTCTTGTTGTGGGTTGATGCCTTATTTTTTACTAATATAAACTTTGATTCTAACTACACCCACACCTATTGCACTTTCTTTATTATTTAACGGATATTCAGTTCAAATCAAAATATTTTCGTTGCATTGAAATACATAAAAGAATTACAGATATAAACGCATATATGTTAGTTTCTTGTTGACTGAAAAAGAAACGAAAACGGTTTCTAAATCATAATGTCCCTTGGGTGTTTTCGTCAAATCTCCCTATGCTGTATGCATTCGGTACAGTGTTAAATTACTATTAGTATATATTTCGTTTCATATAGATACTAAGTGCTGATGTTGAGACTGGACACCAGAATTATCTGTCTCACTAGTCTGGAAAGGCCCAGGAATATTGTGAGCATTATTTGGCAGCTCTAATTTTTCAGAAAGTCACTTGAAATTACAATCAGGATGCATCATATAAAGAGATAATCAATCAATGAGGGCCAACAATTTTTCATGTTATAAAGTTAAAAGAATTATTTGAAGTTAGCATCGCAACTTTAACGAAATATTTATATATATATATACATGAATGGCAATTTATGTCTGTTTGTTTGTGAACCTAAAACTCGAAAACTACAAAACCGATCTTGATGAAACTTGACACGTGTATGGGGATCAAGCCCATTTGATTTCTTACGTATATTTCATTTTAATCAAAGGGTTCCTTGGGGTACAAACCCCTACTGAAAATCCCCGCTTAATTTTTTCCCTTAGATTATATGAAATTTAAATCATAGGTAAATAACAAGATATGATACCTCTTCACAAAATTTCAGCAAATGTCAATAATATTAAGACACCTTAATGGGGGCTCTATTTTTTTCCTTATAGCAACACTCAAGAGAAATGTTTTCGCCTGACCAATGCAATCAAAAATATTTGTTTGTATTATTGTTTCTTAAAAGAATTTGTCTTCGTTTTGATTTCATTTTTGGTGTGAGAGGCATTGGGCATTTTAATGGGAACTGGGAATACCCCCGCTCCCGGGTATTACCGGGTACCTCAGCTATCATATACATATATATATATATATATATATATATATATAACGAAGGAAATGTGGTAAGGAACCAGGTGGACCATAACGTCCAGAATTAGCCGTCGAAACGGCTTGAGCTCAGCCGTCGGGGTCCTACTCGTTCCTATATATATATATATATATATATATATATATATATATATATAATTCAAAACAAAGTGTGGATTATAAAACACCGTACATACAACATGCGATAACTAGTGATAAGTAAATTTGTCAGAGCTATATATGAAAATATATAAAGTACCTCTATGTTGATACATGCATGGGCTCATTCATTCGTAACACGAAATCACACTCAATTAAATATATAATGTAGTATCATCTAAAACATAAACAGAAACATCGAAGCAAACAACACAATAACATGAAGAAATAACTGTTTCTAGTTTAGGCACAAGGCCAACAATCATCCAGTGCATTACTGGTACTTTATTTTATCGACCCCGTAAGGATGAAAGGCAAAATCAACCTTGACGGGATTTGAACTCAAATCGTAAAGGGACGTAACTATGCTGGAAAGCATGGTGTCTGACCCTCTACCGATACTGCCAATCCACCGAAGAAATAACGCTTGATATAGTAGAAAAATAGTCTTAACATTGTGTACACTACTCCTTAATTAGAAGAAATAATTAGAAATAAATGATGAAATAGAAAGAGGGAGAAAAGTGACGGAAATATTTTTTATAAAGGTACGTTTGTATTCAGTCATCCAGTGTATTCAGTGGTCCCGTGGGAGGCCTACACGACACACTGGAAGAGGGAGGCCGAAGGAGGTATATGTTGATGTCCTAAGGAGAGACACGCGGGACATAGCGACGATGATGAAGGACGGAGACCGGGTAAAGGCTGGTAAAATATATATATACATATATATTAGTGTATTGGTGGTAGCATTTAGTTACTATTGGCTCACCAGTTTGAGCATGTGTGTGTAAAGAAAAGGATATGGCAATAATGCATATTTTCCGTAACTTATATATATTTTCTTTAAAAGTCGCAGTAGATAAAACGTGTAGTATAAACTGCGAATTTTGAGAAGTGATTTTAAAGACTTTGTGTCTGACAGCAGGAATTCACTTGTAAGCTAAAATTCATCCATCATGTGTGATGAATTATATATGCCGGAAAGTTTGGTGTCAGAAATGGTCGAGAACCTGTCTGTTAATTTGAACAAGAATAATAGTAGCAATGATGAAATATGTTGTTTTCAGTAAAAACACGAAAAGAGGGAAAAGCTGAAAGGCAAGGAATATTAAGTAATTTAGAATAGCATTTAATGAAAGCCTTCATCTCCAATTAGAATTATTTCGAAGAGAGTATAATCATGATATGACGAGTGTGATCAATTATATTTCTTTAAATGATAATTCTCGATTGATATATTTCTCTACATTATTGGGACAATATAATCCAATACGGAATTTTAAATATGATATTCCGTTTATATGACTAAAGGTATGACTATAAATGTTTTAGGGTTTAGAAATATGCAACAGTACACCAGTCATGTATTTTGATAGGATTCATAGACGAATAGCTCGATATATTCAAACTGGTGACATACTTCCTAGGTTCATTACAGCGAAGCCTTTAGGAAAGGGACCCGAAGTGCCAGGTATTGGAGTGAAATCGGCTAACGACTTGAGTCTATAACTCAAACTTAACACATAATTGTCTTCAGCCAAGCAGTGGATGGGGAAAAAAATATAGCAATGAGAAAGGATAATACATTTTCATTATTCTTCGACCTTTAGTATACATTTGATGATCATAAATGTAGATATTCCATGAAGTTTCAGTAATAAATTGGAGACAGGTTTACATGTTGAAGATGATGAAAATTATATGCATCATATCTTCGTTCGCCATGAGTTCATCATATCACAAATCAAACCAAAATATATTTAAAGTATTACCTCATTAAACTCACTATCTCTTATTTTCGAGTTATGAAGGATGTATTATCTGAAAGAAATTTGACTGCTTTTTCTAGCATATAGAGTTGATTCACAGAGTGATTTCCTCATTATCTGTTTCGTGAGGAGTTATAATATGTAAATATTTCATATACGTCAATGACCATTGTTCGAGGACGTTTATTTTTCGGCTTTTAATAAATAAACAAACTTTCATTAGTCCGAATTTTACTTTAAGAAATTAAGGTTCTCTGATAAATTTTGAAAAGAACAGTTAAGTTGGGTGCATTATATCGGTTGGCAATGTAATCATGGGATAGAATTCTTTTTAAGTTGTTTTATCAAGCAGGGTTTACAGAGTGCGAAATAGCAACAACAATGAAAATAAAATGCCGGCATATTGTTTTGCACCGTTACAAATTATGTAAAACATAAAAGATTCGGATAGTAAAATTAATGATATATGCCATATGACCATTAAATACAACAAGTGGATTAATTGTTCTAAATATGAAAACAAAAAAATTGATATGTGCTTTTATCATCTAACTCCCATATCTTCTGAACAAAATGTCGAAATAGTATTTCACATATATGATATTAATCAATTATTTAATCGTGTAATGCATGGCGTAGTAACTGAATTGCGCTTAACAGCAAATACATACATGCTTTGTTAAAGCTTCTTGATGGTATCTCAACTAGATTAAAAATCAGCGGCTACCTCCGTTAAATTGAACCTCAAATATGTATAATTTGTTGCATATTGTTGACCTAAATACTCACTATTCAATTATAAAACACATAGACCATCACAGTTGAAACATCGTTGACAATAAATCTACCCGAACTGGATTAAGATAGCACTAACACACACATACACACACACACACACTCACACACACACACATACATACGCACATACAGACATATACATACAAACATACATACATACATACATACATACATACATACATACATACATACATACATACATACATACATATATCTATATATGTATCTATAAGATGTGAGAAAAACCACAGACCCTCCATCTCAACTCTACTTTTGAAAAGCAGAAGAACTGCGAAACCGGTAAAGGAACCAAATAAATATATATATATATTTTTAAATAAGACTCCAGTTGCTGCTTCGATTTCATCTTTTTTCCTTTATATATCTATATATATATATATATATATATATATATATATATATATACATATATAATTTTGCGAGGTTTTTGATATGAAATCGTGTGTCTAAGCAAATATTGTTATACTTGGGGAGGGTCATATTTGTGTAATAATATTGCCAGAATTAATAACAGAACACACTCACTGTTTGGTTGGTTTTCGCCTCTGTGTCTTTTATATCGGTTAATTTAATTTATTCGGTCCTCAATGTTACCATTGACTGACCAACGGTAAAAAATACAGATATAACATAGACACAAACACATATATAGTATAAAGTTCTTTCGTTGCACATCTGCAACATCGTCAGTGGTGCTATTTTGTTTCCTCCTGTTGTATTTTATGCCTACGCCATCTTTATTTAGTCTGTTTAATTATTTATTTATTTATGTTTGCCTTCTTCTCTGCTCATGCGTTTGCGCGTGTGTATTGTGTTTGGCTGACTGTGTATTGGTTATTGTAATATATCTTAGTTTACTAGTGTGTGTTTATATGTGTTTGTTGTTATTGTGCTTGTGTATTTATTTATTTATTTATTTATACTTCTCTTAGGTCAGTATTGTTTGTTTGGGTGTTGTTGTTATTCCATTCATTTTTTCTGTTTAGCCTTGGACTTCTAATTTCTATTTCGCTGGCCTCTCTGATTTGCCTATCAGCTGGGTCATTTCTATGTTTAGATATTATTCTAATTTCTATTTTGTCTATGTTACCGTCGTGTTGTTGTCTGGCATGTTCGTATAGCACTGAACCGTTTTTTCGTCCTTTTAGTTCCCCCTAGTGTTGGTCTATCCTTTCGATGTTGCAGATGTGCAACGAAAGAACTTTGTTAGATTATATATATGTGTTTGTGTCTATATTATATGTGTATTTTTGACCGTTGGTCAGTCAATGGTAACATTGAGAACCGAATAAATTAAAATAACCGATATAAAAGACACAGAGGCAAAAACCAATCAAACAGTGAGTGTGTTCTGTTATTAATTCTGGCAATATTATTACACAAATATGACCCTCCCCAAGTATAACAATATATATATATATATATATATTTTATATATATATATATACTATTATAGGCACCCATTTTAAGTGTGATGTAGCGAATAACTATGTGTATACTGTGGGAATGTATCCTACATTGCCTATTGTGTACGCTGAGATACCACCGGTCCTGGCATTGATAAAAATGCTGGGTCCGTCAATTCATTATCTTTATTATATATATATAAAATTTCAAGTCATCGATAATGTAGTGATAATATATCGTCACGTTAGAGATGAACAGCGTACGTGTAGGTTTGCTCAACGTGTATAAATTATATTCCGGAGAAAATGTAGAAAAGATGAATATAAAATGAAAGTGCTTTTATAAAGGAATTTATTAGGTATTGACATATGTTTCTGTAACAGACGGAATACCTATGTATCGCTGCTTGCGTAATAATATAATATTAGCAAGTATTCGATATAAAATGTATAATCAGTTGTGACTTCTTCAGAGATATTGGATAAATTGGAAAAAATCAGAAAAATTAAAGTATTCATATTAGTTGTAAGAAAGGAAGAAGAGAAGGGATAGTATATGACAGATAGCAATTCAATTTGCTGGTAAACATGTATATAGAATTTTTTTAATGAGAATACAATGAGTATATGGCTTATTTTATCTAAATAAGAATTTTTGGGAGTGCCTATTTTAATCTATATTTGACCAATTGAACAATGGACAGGGCTGGTTGTTTGGTGTATTAGTATTAATACAGATATAAAGTATCAAGTAAGGAAGAGAGAGATTTTCACTGTTACTCTATAACAACAATGCTGGTAGCCTGCTGGTATATGCATTAGGGAATTGAATTAAGAAATCTCATTTTATCTATAGCAGTTTATATTAGATGGTAAAGAATAGAAGAGTTGATAGAATTAAGACTAATAGAGAATATTAATATGTCTTTTGACAATCAAACGGAGATGGAGACAGGCGTTCAATCCTGGTAGCGTTTGTAATATGAAAATGTAGATTTCAAGCGATCGTTACAGTATAACGATCGCTCTATTCTGTTATTTAATAAAATATTTTTGGATTTCATAATACAAAATATTTCTATGTTACACAATTTACAAAATTCCTGTCCTTGGAAATATGCAGGGACAACACTATTATATCCCATTTTAGGTTAAATTGTTGGTTATTTTCGCGCAGCTGCCAAGCCTTGTCTGCGAGTGTTGTTACATAACGCTGGTTTTCATGTTTTATCAAGTAACGATATCTATAAAGGCGAGATTTGAAGGAAGTAGTTGTAGACCCCACATAATAGCACTTCTGGCTACCCGATTCGATAGTACATTTGTATATGATGTTGCGTTCAAGACACTGATTGTTCAACGGACACATTCCTGGTTGGACACAGTTACAGTTATAATTATGCGTTGTTGTATTACCATGGATGGGTTGATGAGGTTACTTAGGCAGGACGTGATGTTTTTTGTTGTTTTGTGATGTTATAGCCGATGTTTTACGTGTATTGCTATGTGTTGGAAGGCGTTTATACAACCGTTTTGCTTAAGCTTTTTTATATGTGGTTCAATATTAGGGGCGGTTGAATGTGAAAGTCGAATAGTGTTAGGGTTTAAGATTTTATTATATTTATGTGATGTTGGAAAATGTTTTTTAACTAATCGAAAGAATTGTGAGGGTAGATTGGTTTTAATAGAGTTGTTATATACCGGGTTGTACCATATATACACTTTACATCGCCTTCTGTTTGGTGGTGTGCGACTATTAATGTGTATATTGCGGTAGTGTATGTATGGTGGTTATTCTATGCTATTTTTACCTCTATGAGATTTATTTTGGGTGTTTTGGAGAACGTCGACTATATACTCTATATTATCTAGGTGTCCAGCCTTCCTAAGTGCATCATCATAATATTCGGCATTTTCTTTGAAGGTTTGCTGGTTGGACGGCAGGCGGGAGATTCTAAGGGAAATATTTCTAGGGATGGATTTAATTATAGAGGGTGGCTGGTTAGAACCCGTATTTACATATTTAAGGTTCTCATTTAGTTTATGGAACAGTTTAATTGTTTCTGTATTGAGATTCAAAGTAACATCAAGGAAATTAACCTCTCTGAGGTTATATTCAAACATAATATTTAATCGTAGTTCCTTAAAAAGCTTTCTAATATTTTTATATATATATATAACATTTAAAAGTTTACGTACATATAAACTAGACAGAGCCATATATATATATACGGTTCTTACATATTTGATATATATTTATCCTTATCGAGCCCTCTTTGGATTTTAGTCTTCAAATTTATTATTATTACTATATATATATATATATATATATATATATATATATATATATATGTCTAGTCAATTTCTACAGGCTATCAGAAATACTAGGTACATTTACTGTGGCTGTGAATCGCGGATAAAAAGCTATCATTTATTTATCTTTTATTTCTTCATCAGTATATCTTAAACTTATAGCCTCGTTTAAAAGATTTTTTGTATGGTTGATTATGCTGATTGGGAGAAGAAATACTCTATATATGTTATCTAATGATTCTATGGACTTACTTTCTTATATATATATATATATATATATATATATAGAGAGAGAGAGAGAGATACATATATTTTCAGGAGACAAATCTATATTCAAAACCAGGCTCACACTCTTTTGAGAAATATATGTTAGCAAGGATTGCCAAGGAAAAATAATCACAAATTTAAAAAAAAAAAAAAAAAAAACTTATAAAAACATTTCAAAACTACTCTCAGTGTTTGAATTATGTCTACAGTTTTCCCTTACTAAATTCTTGATGTGTCCTTTTGAATTTTAGCCGTATAGCTGTTATGAATTGAAATAATCAAGTAAACCTTGATTATGACTCTTTAGTGAATTAACATCTACAATTTAATTATAAAAATAAGTTGAACTCAATTACCTTTATTTCAGAGCTTCGTGTAAATATCAGATGAAATATAATAAAACATAGCATGCGTTGAGCAGCAATTAACAAATTCTAAGCTGGAGACGTCTCCTAATCCCAAATAATTATGATGCATACACATATATTTGCATGCGTGCATATATATTTACATTAATCAACTAATGCGTACAATCACTAGCAAATATATAAATAAATATATACAAAACGTCTCATATGCAAAGAAGCGTTTATAAACGCATTACTGCTTAACGATTGACTAAACTTATGAGACATCTAGTAAATAAATACTTTTGTACGCATGTATATATATATATATATATATATATATATATATATATATATATATATATGTGTGTGTGTGTGTGTAAATATATATTTCGTAGCTATACAAACACTGGGGCTAACGCCCTCTGGTGATGTCCAGCAGAAGCAAGGGGGAGAACCGTCTATGCATTTCAGGCATAACTGGCCTTCGTCAGGACGGTCCCTTCCACCGCTTGCGACTGCTGGACAAGAAGACAGCTGAGAATATATACTTTTCTCGTCTGTGTAAATGAGGTGATTAATCTCATTTGGATATGAAGCTGCATAAGTTGGCTCAATCTATAATAAAAAAGAAATAGGATTTCGGTTCAAGCATAGCTTTATACAATATGTATAA
>OZ024740.1:345669043-345679043 GCA_964016885.1 Eledone cirrhosa
AACCGGGAGAGATGACCCCTTAGCCTTTGTCAAAGCAGAATTGTAGGAGAAGGAAAACTCTGATATAACACCTGCAACCCTGATGGTATCCAATGATGTTGACTTGTTCTTCTTTTTGGTAAATATCATCTTGGTTAAGAGAGTGGGACAGGCTTTGTGCAGTGCCTTTGCTCACTATAAAAGCTTCACGGCACAGGCATTGCTTTATATCTGGAGATTTCTCTGCATTTGTCGTTACATGGTACCATGGGCCCAGCACTATGTGTCAATAATTGTCACAAGTGTAGTGTTTGTAGAGTTTTCAAGTCGCTGGCTGGACTAAAAAGTCACACTCTTTCAGCGCATCGGTGGGGGTTCTTCTACATGGATATAAAGTAGTGGCCGTACTCGAAAACGAGTTGGCAGCCACCATGTACATATGTATGTATATATATATATATGCCTGAACGTTTGTATGTATGTACGTATGTATATATTTATATTATCATATAAACCCGAACTTTTCTTTGTAAATCTGGAAACAACGTTACCAATTCTCAGCAGTTAATTATTATTCCAAATTGATTAAATTGCCAGCGGTCTTTCAATGGGGAGTGGAATGGTGCGGTTACGTGAAGTCACCTTTATATGTATTAAGAATAACTACATCTATACCAGCAATACAATTATTAATCATCATTGTCTGCTCCAATAGCAGCGTCATTACTAACAACAAACTTGATTAATAACTATAAAAAGTGTTATTTACGTTGACAAAATCATTAACCATATGAATGCGCAGAAAAACCATTAATATCATTATCGTCATTAGAAATGTTGTCGTGGTCGTAGTCAACTTTGTAGTCGCTGTTTTAGTCATTTACGACGTCACCTCCTTCATCTTCAATGTTTAGAAATAAGAAATAGCAGAATAGACGCTCAAATCTTTATCAGAATGGCTTAAGTCATCGGAGGCCAGAAATATTTTACAGATTGTCCTCATATCCATCAATCTCGAAATTCCAGGGGAAAAATGTCATCGTGTTGTTCTTCTCGTTACCGAATAAATACCTAGATAACCGAATAAACAATATCTATTATTCAGGAGAAGAAAGGACACTTTGCATAATATAAACCTACATATCCTTAAATATACATCAATGTAATTTCTTGATTTGATTGATCTGGGCCTTAATAACAACATCGATAATAATATAATTTCCTATGTGAAATTCATATTTTATTCCCGAATTATAACTTTCCACTGGCAATTACAGTTATTTACGGCCCTTTACGGTCTGAGTTCAAAACCCACCGAGGTTAACTTTGCCTTTCATCCCTACGGGGTCGATAAAATAAAGTACCAGTAATGCACTGGGTAATTGCTGGCCTTGTGCCAAAAAAGTGAAAGCGTTTATAATTTATATCCAATTTAAACCTGGATGTGCAGACATATTTTAATATAATGCATACAATCCTTGACTATTAATCATGTGATTGATGCTATCTAAAATTATGTAATTTGGCATGTATATCAAAAACTATATTGTTTAAAGTGTTCTTTATGTGAAAATATGCAGTATGTTTCAGGAGGATGATGGGTTAAGATTTTTGGCGGATCATGTAAACCTGTAGATTCTTCTCCATTGATATAGTGAGGATTTACGTTATTATACAAAATATTTTGCTTCCAGTGACTAGAATTTCTCGTGTCACCTCCACTCAAATACAATGGTCTCAACTTCCTATTCTCTTTTCATTACTCATGTTAACTTCTATATCTGATGTCCTCCAACCCTAGAACCACAATTCTCTGGCATTCCCACATTTGCTCCTATCATTTCTACAAACTTCAACTTACAACAGTTCAAGTGGAATATCGATGGTATGAACCTCACCGGTTTTGTTGGTCCTGATAAGGTCATGGGCACTATCCTTTTTGTAGGCCTAGCAAAAAAAGAAAAATAATAAAATAAAGATAAATAAAACAACAAAACAACAACAAAAGTTGTGGGCGTACTTACAGTAAGTATATATATTTTTATTTATGTTTCTATTTATCTAAAGTATTTCTTGTTTACAGTTGTTTCTTTGTCGAAGTGTTTTCAGTAGTTTGAAACTTAAATCCGATTGTAACGAAGATCTTTCTGTAGGCTTTCAACATATCTTTCCTTTAACTTTGATATTTGTTTAAATTTTGTGAGTGACGAGTTCAAGTGTTGAGAATACTTCCGATAAGTCTCTGTCTTCCTTCTCGCCCTTCCTTTGTTTATTTGTTTGTTTCAATGTTTCTTCTCTTACATACTTTTTTTCTTTCATACTCTCTTTCTTTTCTTGTCATTCTCTTGACCTCACACACTTAGCAGATTCAGAAAAGTGATACGTTTCTATTTTTTCTATTTGTTTTATCACTGACAAAAGTTTTGACCACCCAGTGCTATTTGCTGGCAAGCAAAGTATTCTATAACATACAGTGTGAACGTCTGCCTGCTGTATCCTCCTCCTTCCCCTCCTTCTTCTTCTTCTTCTTCTTCTTCTTCTTCTTCTTCTTCTTCTTCTTCTTCTTCTTCTTCTTCTTCTTCTTCTTCTTCTTCTTCTTCTTCTTCTTCTTCTTCTTCTTCTTCTTTACTCCTTCTACTTCTTCTACAACGTGATGTACGCGTTCTCAACTTCAACCCTTGCGGCACATTACTGAGGGAGAGGAAGAGACAACTTACTCGTTAACTTGTCCCAGTTGCTGAAGTTCCAGACCTAAACCGACCCGAGCAACTTAAATAGTTTATTCTCCCAGCGTCCAGCGACGCTGATGAAGGACGTGGATTTGCTTCCCCACGTGCCGATCTGTAAACCCAACGACTTTTGCGGTTCGATATTTGGCCCCGTCAAGTTTTCGTGTTTCTTTAAAATTTGCTGACTACCTTTATTTCCGATCTGTTCGACATCATCACCGTAACATTTTCCGCATATATCGACGCATAATTTCACGTCCGGGTTTGATCGTGATTCCCTGCAACGGCCCTAGTTATCGCAGTAGTGCTTTTGAGAGTCATTACGTACAAACGAGAGGAAAAAAAGATTTCTTGGCGGACCGAGTCCATAATTTGGGACGGTTTCAATACGTAGCAATTTACTTTGACAACCGAACTAATGACGGTGTGCATTGCAGCAATCCAGCCACTAAAGTCGGGGAGGGAGCCAGCTGCATTGAGGACAGCCTACGGGTATCTATAGTTGATCTTATCGAATGCTTTTGATGAACCCAAATTGATCAGAGCCCCACCGAACACAGGTTTACACCGTATTCTCTCTACAATATATCGCATTAGGCGGAGGATGTCTTGCGTTAACCTGCTTGGGTTTGCGCAGGTCTGCCCCTCCCGTAACAGACTCATGATAAAAGTCGCCAACCTCGTTGCTTGCAACTTAACCAAAACCTTAAACCCTCTATTGAGCTGAGTTATGAACCGGAAATTATCAACAGCGTACACTTTTATTCTCAGCTTTACTCATTAGCGTTCTACGCCCTAACACACATAAGTGATAATTCTCCTGCCATGCCATTGCAGTAGACACATTCGAAGACATCGAAGAAGAAGTTTGGCATGTATACGTACAAATTGATAATCCAAACCTTTTGATATGCACCTCGGACAGACGGCCAAGACTTCCCTTAACTTAGTTTCAGTTATTCATTTTTCGCCGCACTCCGCATCAATCAACAAGAGATGTGTAGGACCGTCTCTGATATCTAACTCGCTCCGAACATACACGCAAAGTGCTGCCGAATAGCCGCACACATCTGCCAACTCAGCACTATCGGAAAGCTTTCATTCTCACGTTTCTTAGAGCACGCATCTTAGCTCAGACAATCCCACAATGTTTCATTGCCATTGTTGCAATTTGCACGTTGGTTGCAATACTGAACCTTACCGCTTCTTCTAATTTAGCAAGTCCCCCCACCTATTTCAAATGTTTCCTACTACAACTACTTTTTTACTAAATGCTATTAATACTAATCTAACCTCTCTCTTGATAGTGGCTCAACATCTGATGTTTATAACTGCCCTTCTCAGCCGGGGCTAAATTAATGTTCTATTTCTGTTGCTATAGTCTTTAGACACCGGGAACAACGCGTTAAGCTTCCAGTTACCGGGTCTTTGTCTACATATTCTATGCAGGTCGTCCATGCAGAACACGAACTTGTGGTCGAAATGGGCGTACATTTTATATTTTGGACACCCCATGCTATCCCTCTCTGATAATCTAATCAAAAGATTATGTTAGCGAAAGAACTTGCTAAACAATTCGGAGAATTAATATATATATATATATATACACGCACGCACATCACATGCACACACATACGTACACACACACACATATAGAGACACACGCACACATATATATGTATGTATATACATATGCACACATATGCATATATTATATATATATATATATTATATATATATATATTATATATTATATATTATATATATATATATATATAATATATATATATTATATATATATATATATATTAATATATATATATAATATATATATATATTATATATTATATATTATATATATATATATTATATATATATATATACACTGGCGGTGGATTGGCATTATCGGTAGAGGGTCGGACGCCATGCTTTGAAGCATAGAGTTACGTCCCTTTATGATTTGAGTTCAAATCCCGCCGAGGTTGACTTTGCCTTTCATCCTTACGCGGTCGATAAAATAAAGTACCAGTAATGCACTGGATAATTGTGGCCTTGTGCCAAAAGTAGAAACAATTATATATATATACACACACACACACACACACACATATATATATATATATATACATATGAAAAATTCTGATCAAGCTGTTGAAACGGCAGGAGCTCAGCCGTCAGGATCCCAAGTTTGCATAATACCCAATGTACTAACCTAAGTATCGAGTACACTGGTGAGTTATGTTCTAGTTGGTTTTTACTGCATATGTGTTTTGAACAATGAAAGTAAAACAGAAGTCGAAGATATGTGCTCAATTATACTTACGGTCATTTCAGAGTGTTGATTGATCCTGATAAATCAATATATTGACAAAATGCTTTTGAGGAAGAAGGTGAGATGGATAATAGGTTGTAGCAGACTAATACCAGTAGCACCAGGAATGATTCCGAACCTTCCTTTAAATTTACCTTATACTCATTAATATGCCTCTCCTCCAGTGGTCTGAGATTGTACCAACGCGTCTTGTCAGGTAAGGCATAAATTCTTTGGAATTACATTTTGGATAACCATGTTCAATGTGATATTTGTCAAAAAACATGCAAGTCACCTGCAGGATAGAAGCAGCTCTTAAATTCTTAAATATTCAAAATATACCATGCTGAAAGAGATTTTGCTGGTGTATTTGTGATCAGCTCTTCAAATGCTATTCAGTACACAAATGTCATTTAAGATCTCACGCTAGAAAAGAGAAGACTGTCTGTCGACATATATATATATATATATATATATATATATATAAATGCACCCAAACACACACACACACACACACACACACACACACACACACACACACACACACACACACACACACACACACACACACACACACATATATATATATATATATATATATTATCTCTTACATTTACTTCTACCATATCAACAAATTTGTCCATAGTTGCCTCCCACGAACTCTTAGTTTCGCCTTTATTTCAATATATACCACATTATTTTCAATTCTTTTAAATGCTTTTTGTTTTCTTATTTCTCCTCACATCCTGCACCTATATTTCATTACGTATTAATTATTGCTCAAACATTACTAATTCCGTCGTTAAAATTTCATGACCTCTTCTCCTTCTTTATAATTACTCTTATAATTAAAATTACGATTGCATGTAGGATATCTTTCATGTGCGTGACAGTGAATTTCAATGTCTGTTAAAAATCGTATCTTTTGAAATGTTCATACTCTCTTTCATACTTACACACACGCTTCCCCGCCTCATCATACATGTGTGTGTGTGTGGGGGGTGTATGTGTGTGTGTGTGTGTGTGTGTGTGTGTGTGTGTGTGTGTGTGTGTGTGTGTGTGTGTGTGTGTGTGTGTGTGTGTGTGTGTGCGTGCGTGTGTTTGTAATTCATGTTTCATTAAATGTATGTAGGTAGTTTAAATGGTAGATATGCATGTCGAGTTTGATTGTGTATATATTGTATATATTGTGTATATACATGTATATACTCAAAGTCTAATATTGTGTCAACACATGAGTTTACTCGATTAGTGTACACATATGGACCTGTGTTTGTGCCTGTGTAATAGAAAATGTGTGTGAATGTGTTTGTGTGGGTGGATGCATGAGTGAAAATGTGTGGGTGCTTGCGTAAATGGTGGAATAAGTTCGATAGGTGCAAGATTACATACGTACGTTCTGGTTATTCCTGCTATTCAGTGCAATATGACTCAGAGCTAGCATTAATATATTTAATACGTATTCAGAAGCTATGTTGACCAGGACAATCTTGATGTCAAAGATAATAGCGATAATGATATCTATATTTGCCACAATATACCTATATATGAGTGTATATAGAAATATCACTGACAGATGATTGGCAGTATCGGTAGAGGGTCAGACGCCATGCTTTGACGCATAGAGTTACTGCCCTTGCCATTATGATTTCAAATCCCGCCAAGGTTAACTTTGCCTTTCATCCTTACGGCGTCGATAAAATAAAGTACCAGTAATACACTGGTTTATTGCTGGCCTTGTGCCAAAAGTAGAAACAATTATTTACTATACATAAACGGAACAGATATAATAACATATACATATCTATTTCCATGCATACTTGTATATAAAGTAACTATGTGTGTGTGTGTGTGTGTGTGTGTGTGTGTGTGTCTACACATAAACACTAAATATTTTCTTCCTTTCTGTATTCCTCCACCGCCACCAAACTTGGCCGGACATTTCACGTCTCCACCGTCTACTTCCTCACTAAAATTAACAAACATAATCTTAGACGTCTCACCATCTCCCTCCCTATATAACTGCCCAATAGTTTGTTTCAAAACATCTCAACACAATTCGTTCACACTCAGCCTCTGACCTACCTTCCCAATTTCACGATAATAATCATACCCTCAGCGCTTTCAAGTCCTTCTTATCCCTTGGCCCTTCCTGCATTTTCTTCAGCATGATAACTTCTCTTCTACATAGCTCGTGATAATAATCTACGAGCTCTCCATTAATTTCTGTATCTACGTCCAACATTCCTGCGTATTACTATGCACTCTCATCTTCCTTACTGTGCTGGTTCTTAAATTCGATTTGTTTTTTGTTACGCAGAGTTTTCTATCAGCCAGTCAGTCTTGTAGCCATAGGATCCATAATGGGTCTCACCTATCCCAACTTGTTAATTAGTTAGGTAGAAGCCTAAAACGGATAGTAATAAATTTGACAGACCAGAATTATATGCTCGTGATATCTGTCCCATTTTCTCATTGCACTCCTGCGTTCACATTCTGATTCTCAGAATCCCCAGTCCAATTTCTACAGACCACCCTTACTATAACATCTCGACATCCAATATCTACAGACCTACTAACTCCTACACTTATCTCGACTTGATCTAATATCACCCCACCCCATCAAACTTTGCATATTTGACTCCCAATTTCAGCGTGTCAACCGTATTTGTAATGTAGACAATGATTTTCAGATCCGGTCTGAACAAAAGGACTCTCAATTCATTCAACGAGTATAGCACCCACACACATTCTTCGAGGCAAACCTCACCCGTGCTCATGAAATCGACTGGACCTCATCACTCACATACCCTATATAACTTTGAAATACCTCGGCATACACGTGGATATACGCAAGATTTAGTGGCCTGTGATATTAGTTATGAATAAAGATCTAAAAGGGAGTGAGGCAAAAAAGAGTAGACAACAAAATAAGAATGGCAATTAACATCTAATGTATTACCTTGACAATCTAGCCCATCTGCATTGCACAGCTTTCTGTACAAAAGGACAATGCTTCAAGCAAACTATCACACACACACACACACATTTTGTATATATATATATATATATATATATATATATATATATATATATATATATATATATATATTGTAATAATAATAAATTTGAAGACTAAAATCCAAAGAGGGCCCGATAAGTATAAATATATATCAAATATATAAGAACCGTCGGTTCAGCACTCTATTGACTTATATTCATCATGCAGAAACAACATCTGAATATTTCTACAAAGAACATACCCGTACCAAGTAGGAAAACATACCTAATACTCCTGATACAGAAAACAAACGCGTTCATTAAAAGGTTGCGTTGGCGTGCCTTTTATTTCCATAATCCGCGAAAAGCAGACAACAAACCGGATAAATTTGGGTTTAAAACCTATAATAACCCTCCGTGTAACCCAGCATTGCTACCTTCGAAAATGATGTCTTGGAACTCATACGGAGTATCATTTTTCGATATAGGAGCAATTCCTTCCAGCAACACCTGAAGAATAGAATTCGTACTATTAAGTATTCTAATGCCGTGCACGTCCATTCTGACAAAACTGGCAAACTATATCAAGTGGAGCGCAGTACTTACTATCAACTACTACATAATGCTGTAACTAAGGATTACCGTAAAACTAATCGGTGCGTCATCAATGAAATCAACGATGCTGGGTTTAAAATCACATGTGATCTCAACATCCTGGACCGACCGAACCTCTGGACCCTATTTCTCCCCACTTTACCCTGAAGGATCACAAATCTAATTTTCCGAACATCCCTCTATTCCGCTTATTAACCTTACGAAGTCCGATTTAGGTACACTTAGTAAAAGTATTATTGATAGAATTATACCTGAAATTAAAAGTTTGGCCCCTCTTGCACTGTGGAACAATTCTTTCGCGGTGATTAATTGGTTCAACTGCATATGCAACAAGGAACATTGTCGTTTTATCCAATTCGACATCAATAATTACTACTCCTCCATCACTTTACCACTTCTCCTTAGAGCTATCAATTTCGCTAAAACACTCACAGTGGTTAAGGATTTCGAAGTTGATGTCATCCTCAATGCCCGTCAGTCGGTGATTAATTTCGACGCCTCTATTTGGATAAAAAAATCCAATAGTACCCCATTCGACGTTAGTATGGGCGCCAGCGATTCTACGGAGGTTACTGATCTTATAGGCCTTTTCCTTCTTTTCTCTATCAAGGACGAATTCCCCAACGTGGGCGGTGATTTATACCGTGATGATGGTCTTTTTACCATGATTATGTGCGGCCCTCGTGCTTGCGACAGGTTCAGAAAAGAACTCACAGCCTTCTTTAAAGGCTTCAACCTCTCTGTATAGGTCGAGGCCAACTTCTCGGTCGTTAATTACCTCGACGTTACCCTCAATTTATCGAATGGCTTGTATTACCCGTATAGAAAGGCCGAATGATACGCTTAATTACATAAGTAAGCATTCCAACAATCCTGACAGCATAACCAAGAACCTGGTAAGAAACGTTTCGTTGAGGTTTTCCCGTCTATCTACTACCGAGCATATTTTCAACGACCATTCCACATATTACAATGAAGCTCTTGCTCGGAGTGGATTTGTCGATACGGTAGCATATACTGAGTACGAGAATAGACCTAGAAGAAATAGATCCCGACGCATTATATGGTATAACCCACCATATATTATGGAGGTGGCCACACCATTAGCTAAGAACTTTCTATCCCTTATTACGAAGCATTTTCCCCCTACACATAAATATAGTAAAATTTTTAATAGAAATACTATTAAAATTTCTTACTCTACGACTCCTAACCTTGCACATAACATCACAGCTTCAAATTTAGCTAAACTACCTAGCCGTAGGAACACGTGCAACCCTGTAGTTAGTACTAACTGTAATTGTAGGAATCGGGTTGATTGCCCCCAATCCGGGAAATGCCTCTCTAGTAACATTGTCTACAAATG
>OZ024740.1:345684043-345709043 GCA_964016885.1 Eledone cirrhosa
TAACGTACTAATCCGATCCCTGTAAGCTCTACTTGCCGGCAAGGACAAGTTGAGCTTCCAGTAACCGGGGCCCTGTCTATGCGTTCTATCAAGGTTGACCATGCAGGTCACCAACTTGTGGTCCGAATAGCCAACCATGAGCATTTCTGGACAACTTAAAAAGTCCCTGTCCTTATTTCTAACTAAAAATCTATCTAGGTACGACCTAGATGATCCGCTGCGATTTGACCAAGACCAGGTTGGAACTGTCGGAAAATCTAGTCGAAATCTATCGGCCAGGTCAAATCGGCCGAGTAACCCCTTGTGGCCGTTGCACCCCTCTCTATCGGGACATGCTCCTGCATAGTCCCAACGTGCATCCAGGATACCATTCCAATCCCCCACTAAAAGCAGGGAACGGGACGTCCCTAGAAAAGACTCCAGACGCTGGAAAAAGTCGGGCCGCTCAGTCCCAAAAGGGGCATATGCGGCTACCAGCCTAAAGGCTCTACCTTCACCACTGCCAAGGTCCAGCACCACCAGTCGACCCCCTGGGTCCAAGTAAACTATCTGTGTTGCAAGGCTCATATGTTTTTGCAGCAGAACGACAACCCCACCCCCACCTCCGGGCTGACAGAGAGATGCGTGCATCTCAAAGTCGTCAAAGGTGGGGGCTAGCTGTCGCATGCTGCTGATCCGGGCCTCGCAGATAACCATCACATTTATAGATTGTGACCTGAGGTCATTTAGAAGCATTGCTTGCTTCCAAGACGAGCCCAGGCCACGCGCATTTAGACACCCTACTCTTAGCACAGCCATGTTGGTGGTAAGGAGAAAAGGCACTTACCTCTCTGCGTCCCGGGAAACGGGCCGCTCAATTTCCATGCTGGTTGGGGATGGGTTGTTGGGTGGGGTGGTGGTTTGTGGAAGTGAAGGGGCATCGGTGTGTTGTGGGGTTGGGGTGTTTGTGGTTGAGTGGGTGTCTGGGTGGGGTGGGGGGTGAATTTTTTAGGAGGACGCGGTTGATTGGTTTGGCGCAGGGGGGGCCCACGTCCTCCGTGAAATTTATTTTCAGTGTTTCGTACAAGTGCATTGGGACTTTTATCATTTTTAAATGAGGTAGTCCCACAGCAGTTTTAAAGTTAGGCCCTTCGGTTTTGACCGAAGGGTTTGCTGAAATTGTTACACACACACATATATATATATATATATATATATATATATACATACACACACAAACATGTATTTAAATATATATTTCTTACACTTTCGCAGAACTTTCGTCTACCCGACTCTACTGACAAGGCATGTGTCAATTAAAGGGTATTTTGGACTAAACCACGTAATTTTAAAGTGATTTTGTAACCACAGAGACATCTGTGCACTTATATATCTCTACATAATGCGCAAGTAAAAAGCTATATATAAATATGCCTATAGGTAAACCGTATTTAAATATATAGCTATAGTCACGACTCTTCGCAGTGGTTTGAACAGCAAGAAAGAGCAGAAAAGAACATTCAAAACACTCAGCACACTTAGATGCTGCGGGCATTTATCTAAAAGAGACTATGTTTTAAAAACTACAAGGACTAAGAAGAAAATAATTGTTTCTACTTTTGGCCAAGGCCAGCAATTACTCAGTACATTACTGGTACTTTATTTTATCGACGCCGTAAGGATGAAAGGTAAAGTTGACCTCGGAGGAATTTGAACTCAGAATGGAAAGAGCCGTAACTATGCTAGAAAGCATGGCGTCCAACCCTCTACCGATACTGCCAATTCACCGCCCTTTATAATAAATAATTGTTTCTACGTTTATCACAAGGCCAGCAATTAACCAGTGCATTACTGGTACTTTATTTTATCGACCCCGTAAGGATGAAAGGCAAAGTTAACCTCGGCGGGATTTGAACCCAGAATGGAAAAGGGCCGTAACTCTTTGCGTTATAGTATGGCGTCCGACCCTCTACCGATACTGCCAATCCAATGTCGGAGGATCTTGTGAGCTGGGTAGCTACAACCGTGCGTTGCTACTTATGAATTCGACACGGTCGATGTAGAAGTCTCAATTCTCAAGGGACGTATTGCACTAGAGTAATATGTTTGAACTGACATACACGCTTTCTAGGTCACAGCCAACTGTGAGGACAACATTTGCCTTCACCGTATTTAAGCATTCTTATTGACCATTTCTGCTGGGTGATACACAGGAACAAAAGAAACAACGAAGGTAACGGTGAAAACAAAACCATCAGTACCACCATCAACATCTACAACCACAAGAGTACAAATTCAAAGCAACATCAATAACAACAATAACGTGGAGAGAGTTTCTTAATTATTTTCTTCCATAGAGGGGATTTTATTAATAATTTTTAGAATCTAACATTAGCGTTTCCTAATATTGTGAATAACAAATCATGAACAATATAATCATATTGTTTATTGACAAGCGCTTGAAAAATTGTTAAGTCTTTGGCAGTATACATACTCTGACTTAGATATTGCCAAACAAATACCTGAGTAAATTTCAGCGAATCATAAAACATGTGGCTTTGTGCCAGCATTTAGATATGTCCCTTTATTTCCTAATTTCAAACACATCTAGTTTTGAGGAAGTGTTCGACAAAGGAAGGTACCACTGAGGTGAAATTCACCCGTTTTGCCACCTTAACCACAATA
Source organism: Eledone cirrhosa (assembly GCA_964016885.1). NCBI lineage: Eukaryota > Metazoa > Mollusca > Cephalopoda > Octopoda > Eledonidae > Eledone > Eledone cirrhosa. The sequence goes on from OZ024740.1 coordinate 345,686,708, forward strand.
TATACAGATAGGGAATTAATACTTAAGACTAATTAGGAATATTGTTTAGCTCAGTACTCGATGCATTAGAAAGTAGAGTATAGGATTTTATAATGATTTTCTGCGCCTAATATTATGTTATGATCTAAGGAATAGAAGTCTATAAGTTCACATCTATATATGTAAATTTACGTTTTTACTATAAAAACGTGTAAAAATACATACATCTTTCGCAGTAAATCGAAAACAAAACATGATAAATACATGCCTCTCCATATATATATATATATATATATATATATATATATATATATATATATATATATATATATATATATATATATATATATCAACTAGCGCAAGTCTATCAGACATGACACCCTTAATTTAATTTTGGATATATATATAACCAAATGTTAAACAACGTTCATTGATTATTCAATAAATATAGTTTTACAATAGATTAAAAGCACTCAACAAAGAAGTTTTCTGGAGTTATTAATATTATTAAAAATATTAATAAATGGATACATTCACATAATCAAAATATGTTTTATTATATATATTTCGGGGGTACTGTGCTGTTTTTTCAGTACGTCCTCATCACATAAAATACATAAATTGATGTATGACATACCTCAACTGTGCTGGTGGTTCAAGTCCAGTCTTGTAAAGACTGGAATTGAACCGTCAATACAGCTGAGGTATGTATATTCATAAATCTGCTCAACACAGAGTTAAAGATTTTGACTGAGTTAAAGGCTGGCGCTTGTCGTCGAGAACCTTGTAGGAGAAGCGCAAAACTTGTGCAATCCCGACCACGTCCATACACGACAACCTCCACCTCATGCGATACATCATAGAGAGAGTAGGGTGCAAACCTGGCTTCGGTGGGGCTCTGATCAATTTAGATCAGTCTAAGGCATTTGATAGGGTCGATCATCAATACTTGGAAGCGGTTCTCAAGGCGGCCGGCTTCGGTCCCGTCTTCAGAGGCTGGATCGCTGCCATGCACAGCATCTGCTCGGCAGTCAATGTGAATGGCTACCCATCGGAATCATTCCAAATCATAGGTTCCATCCGACAGGGATGGCCTCTCTCCCCCATTCTATATGTACTGCCTCTCGTGCCATTACTGCGGAAGTTTGAGCTGTTGCAGGGCATCCCAATCGAACCAGGACTGCGGAAAGCAGCGTCGGCCTATGCCGACGTCGTAACCGTAATGGTATCGAAAACTTCGGATAACGGGTAATCGGAAACTTATTCCAGGAATACTAAACGTTGACAGGAGGAAGACTAAACCCAAACAAGTCTGTCGGTTTACAAACGGCACATGGAGAGGTAAACCCATGCCTTCCGACAGTGTCGTTGGACGCTGGACGACAGGACAGGTGAAATTGCTCGGGGTCTGGTTTGGTCCAGACATCCAGGTGGACAAGAACTAGAATGAGGTCACGGCGAAGGTGTTTGCACTCACCCAGAAGTGGGCTGAGTGCAAACTATTCTTGAAAGGTCGAGCGGAGGTGGCGAACCCTTACATAGCGTCCGTCATCTACTACCGCTTGACAGTCGTGCCTTGTCCCCGCGAACACCTCACCAAAATGGAACGCCAACTCTTCAAGTTCCTCTGGAAGAAACACGCTCCATTGGTGAGGAGATCCATCTGCTGTCAACACCCTTCTAACGGAGGGCTGAGGATGCCATGGCTGATGATGCGCAAACACGCGCTGAGGCTACGCCATCTCCAGGTATTCCTGACAGGTGAACCGGTGTGGCTGTCGTTTGTGAAACGAGCTCTTTTACAACTTGTCTCACTAGCAGAGCTGCAGTCCTGGGTCATGCGAAGACGGAAAATGGGCGCCTGGCACCTCGACTGCATTCAGGGGCTCACAGCCCTCTACGAAGCGGAAACGGCATTCAGCGGAGACTACACTTCGACATTCTATAGAAGATTAGTGGAGGATAAGTGCGACGACGTTCTCGGGGAACTCTAGGCATCGAGGAAGACGAACTGACCAGTCTGTTCGGGAGGACTTTCCGTCCAGGGCTTATGGATAACTTCCTGAGGTCTCTGGCCTGGCGGTGCTACCTATGAACCCTACCAGTTTGAGACAAAATCTACAGGCACGGGTGCCCAGGCAAAGATCCTACCAAAAGGACCTGTCCAAGATGCGAGCAGGACATCGAAACCGTTCTGCACGTAATTGTTCAGTGCCCAGGCTGACCGATCTGTGGAATTATGGCGAAAAGCTACTGTCACGTGTGGGACGCATCCAGTTGTCAGCCGAGTCCATCGTGAGGATCACCCCACCGCCTTCATTTAAGAATGAAGGAGAGGCGGCTTTCCTCTGTCTGGTGGCTATGGCGAAAGAGGTAATATGGTGGACGAGGTTAAAAGGACTGAGGGCAAGCACCTTTCTCTCCGGACAACAACTCATCCTCTTCTTTAAGTACCACTTCAGAAGGAAGGTGAGAGTGGAGAGAGAGGTGCTACATCCCAGTAAATTCGCTGAAATCTGGGTGAATGTGGCAAAAATGGTCCGGGTGAATGGGCCTTCTCTGTATATAAACCTGTAGGTTGAGGAAGATAAACAAAGGGAAGACAGGAACACCTACAAAACGTGTTCCTGGTGTTGAGGGCCGTTCTATCCACAGGGAGTAAAACAACCCAGCAGCAGCGTTACCCCTCCTAATGGGGATTTGAATTGTTTTATTTTTAAATAGTTTATTGTTATTTATCATTGTTAAAGATGTTATGTAAAACCCCGCCGTCACATCTTGTAATGTCTCATTTTTGTACACCGCTGCGGCAAATAAAGAAAGATATCTATCTATATATTTATCTATATACCTGTCTATCTCTCTATCTATCTATCTATCTATCTATCTATCTATCTATCTATCTATATAAGCCTGTAGGTTGAGGAAAAAGAGGAAGAGAGGAGGGGAGTACTCACTCTTGGTGCTCCTGGAGATGAGGGTTGTACATTTTTTCGGGGTGTGTACAACCCCTGTGTAACACCTACCCACTATTGGGGATTTAAATTGTTATTTGTTATTGTATAAATAGTTTTATTTTCATATACGTGTATGTAAACTCCCCATTTGTATTTGTCCCCTTATTTTGTGCCCTTGTGGCTAATAAATAAATTTATCTATTTATCAATCTATTAATGTAAATAAAGAAAGATATCTATTTATGTAAATCTCTATTGCTCTCTCTCTCTCTCTCATATAGAAATAGTGGTGGACTGGCCAGGTTGCCAGGTTACCCAACGGCGAGTGGGTCCCAGGGAACCCACGGTAGCATTGCAGGAAGGCACTGTAGTATTTTATGAGCCAATGCTCTTCTTTCAAAAACATTTTTTAAAAGAAAAGTCTGAGAGCAAAAATGAAAATGTTTAAAAGATAAATAATTGATTCTACTTTAGGCACAAGGCCAGCAAATTACCCAGTGTATTACTGGTACTTAATTTCATCGACCCCGTAAGGATGAAAGGCAAAGTTAACCTCGGTGGGATTTGAACTCAGAATGGAAAGGGCCGTAACTCTTTGCGTCAAAGCATGGCGTCCGACCCTCTGCCAATGAAATAAAGAAAGCTTTTGGCTAAACAATTCCATAGGGAATTAATAGCTTACTGTATTCATTCATGCATGCGTAAATACATGGACACACACACACACATGCATACATATATATATAATATATATATATATATATACTTAGACATACACACTAGCTGGTGGCCAAATAACCTTTGGTGTCAATGGGTTAAAGACATATGTAAAATCAGTTAATGGTCAGTTCTTTAGTCTAAAATCCCTAGGGAGAATGAGTCGCTAAATAATTTTTGTACAAGTTGAAAACATGTATGTATACATATATATAAATCTGCATGTACATGTACATACAGACTACCACATATATATATTGAGTGAATGTTATTGAAAGCCTCTGGATGTGTATATTTCGCTAGGTACTTTATATTTTTATTGGAGAAGATAAAAACGGTCACTTGCATACTCTACTCTAAATAAAAGTATACTATACACAATTATCTAAATATTAAATTATAACATTCTGTATTAACATTTAGTACTACTGTATACTGCCAGTAATTTGTACAGTATATATACACTATAATTAGTAAAAAAAAATGCACAAATTTGATTGCAGTGTTTTGTTTTCACTTATGCATTTTTTGAAAATGTTATTTACTCATAAAAATTAAATGATAGCATTCTATACGTGGTTGTGCCCTCTTTATCTCCTGGCAACCAATATTTTTTGACCCAGCCCGCCACTGCATATATATTAAGATTTAAACATGCATAATAGATAAGACTTACAAGAACTAATTGATTTTGAAACATAACCGTTAACTATAGTTAATAATATTCTATATTGGAATAAATAATAGTCAATATAAACTTGGATCTTAAGTGCACTATTTAACAATGTCGGTTCCGATGACGCGTGTCCGACCAATAGCATGCATGTAACACTATCATGTAATTGACTAGCATTCCAGAGACACGTGTAGACGTTGTTTCCTGGAAGATTCAACGGGACACAATATGTGGCAAATCTAACCTATGGAATTACATGTTCAACTCACTCTTTTCAGCCTGATAGCTCTGGGGCAAAATGAAAAAAAAAAAAGCAAAACAAACAAGCAAAAAACGTGTTTTGCAAGAGAGGCACAAGACTCAGGAGTGAACCTTGCAATTGACCATATGGATGTGAGGCGACATGCTAAAGTCTACGCCACTCGCCTTTACTTGATACAAGCAGAATATGCTATCTGATAAAGTTTATCACGAGTTATGTTGTGAGCTAAACATTTCAGACTATACTAGTAAAGCATTTACTCAATTACTCAGACCAAGAGACGGAGAAAGAGATAGCATGAAGTCTTAACTGTAGTCGTAAAGTTGTGACATGCAATGTGATATTAATGAGATTCCAATCTTTTGTGAGGGTGATGTCGTATTTTCCACTTTAGATTAATGAATGTGAAGATTGCGCAAAATATGGTACGGAGTAGACATACACATATCCACATCCACGCTCTCGCATAAACACACACGAAATCATATACACATATACGTCCCCACCCTCACTCTCTCTATTTGTATCTTACTATTTCGCTCTCTCTCTCTCTCTCTCTCTCTCTCTCTCTCTCTGTCTATATATATATATATATATATATATATATATATATATGTGTGTGTGTGTGTGTAGATAGAGAGAATACACTCTAATATACAAATGGCTTCTACAGTACTAGAAGGAAGTATATATGTATATATGTATATATGTATATATTTTCGCTGACTGAAGGTTATACAATAAGCTTGTTACTGCGTTTAACAGCATGAGGATCATGTGCTATACAAGGGAAAATCCAAAGAAAGAAACTACTTTATAAACCTTAATAAAGTGTTTATGACCACTGCGGTATTGAGTACAAAGTACCACAGTGGAGATAAAGGCTATCTTAAGGTTTAAAACGAAGTTTATTTCTTTGGAGTTTCTCTTACATACTAAGGATCCGCTTGTCGTTAAACACAGTAACAAAGCTTATGAAATAACATTCAGTCAGCAAAATATATGCATATATATACATGCACACACACATACACACACACACGCTCACACACGCACAAATATACATATGTATAGGGTCGGACGCCATGCTTTGCAGCATTGAGTTACGTCTCTTTGAGGTCTGAGTTCAAATCCTGCCGAGGTTAACTTTGCCTTTCATCATTACGGGGTCGATAAAATAAAGTACCAGTAATGCACTGAATAATTACTAGCCTTGTGCCAAAAAGTAGAAATAATTATAATATTTAGCCTGTTGGGTGAAAATATCTTTATATATATATATACCAGATAGGGTGTGTAAAATGTGCTGATATAGCGAAATATAAAGCAAAATAAATGAAAAGAAGAGTATAACATTTATCTAATAAAGATTACTTATATGAGAAAATATATACTGGAAATCATTCCTTAGCTTAATAACTTGGAGCTGAATCGAACCTCATATCTGCTAAGAGATCACACCGTGGACTCTACATACACCACTATTCGTTTGATGTAAAAGGTTATATTGAACATATTCATAAATACATAAACGTAAACGGATATATATATATATATATATATATATATATATATACACCTCACTCCCAAGCGTGAACCTAATACTAACACTTTGTACTGTCTCTTCGCTTTGTTTTTTGTTATTTTGTTTTCTATTTTAACTATAATACATATATATATATATATATATATATATATATATATATATATATATATATATATATATATATATATATATATATATATATATATAAATATATATATATATATATATATATAAATATATATATATATATATATATATATATATATATATATATATATTTATATATATGGGTGGTGAATATGTGTAGGTTCCAATTACATATAGTACATAAAGCCATGGCAAAACATGATAGACAAATACAGCATACAAGCATATACACGTTATTTATACCTAATTATATAAATTAAGACTTACGTATACAGACGAGGTATATATATATATATATATATATATATATATATATATATATATATATATATATACATATATATATATCGACCAGAAATAACAAGCTTGCACGGAATACATGGCACATTGAGAAAACAGTATATGTTTAAATATATATATATATATATATATATATATATATATATATATATATATATCCACACACACGTATATATACACACATATAGACATATATATCTGCGTGCGTTTGTGTGGATGTATATGTGTATATATATATATAAATATACATACATACATATGTATCTATATATATGTATGTGTGTGTGTGTATGTAAATATATAGTACGTGTGTGTGTCCGTGCAATGTGTGTGTATGTGTAATTGTGAGTGTGTGCTTGTGTGTGTGTGTGAATCTGTATAGTTAGACGGATAGATAAACATACAGAGATATGATTTGGTACATAAAAGGTACTATAACGATTTAAGGTGATTTAAGATTATATTTTTTCATAGGTATTTCAAAACGATTAAATCTACATGTAAGCGCTGTAAATAAATATATCATAGACAGCAATAATAAACAAATAAAAACATTAATTATCGGAGGTAAGTATTATGGATTTTAATGAAGTGCAAGTCATAAATTTGTCAGAAAAATAAATAACAACAACAAAAGCAAAATCAGTATACACAGCAACAACTTTAACGGCAATAATATCGAATTTATTAATGGAAATATAGAAAAGATAAATCTATAATAAATGTAAGTGGAGGAAACGGTTAGAAGAAGAAAGATACATATAAGAGAAAAGAGCATTAGAGATAGAAATAGAGAGAGGTGGGTGAGATGAGAAGAAAAGGAATGGTGAAGAAGGGAGGCAGAAAAAGAGATACTGAGAGAGTAAGAGAGTCACAGTTAGGTGGGAGAGTTTTTCGATTTGAAATGGGTTCATGTATATTTGGAAACAGAGTTCAGGCCGCGTTTTAACTAAGTTCTGTAACGTATGATGGATATTTAGTGCATACAGTTAATTTTATATATATATATATATATATATAAAAGTGTGTATGTGTGTGTGTCCCCGTGTGTGTATTTATACATATACATACATTTATACATATACACACGCACACACACACACATATATATATATATATATATATATATATATATATATATATATATATATATATATATGCATATATGTATACATAAATATATATATATACACATATACCTATATATAGACAAACGCACATACATATATATATATATATGTGTGTGTGTATGTATGTATACATACATACATAGGTTTATGCTAAAATCTATAACACGTATCCATAACTTATAGCTGAGTTTACTTTTAATATTTTTTTTCTTTTAAATATTTACTACATATTTGTGTATTTTATTTGTTTGGGGTTTAATGTTAATTACACAAACCAGATTTCAGAAGCCAAACAAACGAATAACATACACAAAAAAGCCCAGGTAAAAATAAATACACATATAACATTAAGAAACATTACAAAAATTTGAAATATCATAAGATATTTTAATAGAAAAGGGCAAAGCATAAAAACACAAGAAATTCAATTAAATATTATTGAAGAGCGTTATTTGTTGTTTGTTCGCTTGTATTTTCAATATTTAATATATTTTATATATATTTATTTTATATTTTCGATACCTTCTTACCTTTTTAATTATCTATTTTCTTTCAAGTTGTACAGTACTGAATAAACATAACATTACTTTCAACTTTTGATTACTTCATTCATTTAACCCTACACATGTATATTTTTTACTCTCTGTTTTTCCTAGTCTATTACTTCCTCCGGTTCTCTCACTCTATACATGGCTTTATTTAATATTTTCATGCTCATGCACACACACATATATGCATGCTTATTTGTTAGTATGTATGTAATTAAGTATTCCTTTACGTATATATTTGTGCACGTGTGCTTTTATACATGCATATTTACATAAATACTTATACGTGGATTTTTATCTGTGTAAGGTATTTTGATTAAGTTTGTATGTAATGTATATTATATATATACATAACTATATATAGATACATAATCTTACACACATAAAAATGTACATATGTACACACAGGAGCGCGTAAACACATCCACATATGTATATTTTCAAACATGCGGATTCATATTTAAATCATATTTATATATCTGTATATATTTGTATATAACATCTTACAAAAATCATCCTAAAGCTCTAAAAGTAAGACATGAATACACATTTTTGATATGGAAAATATGTTTAATTTTGCTCGTGTCGTTGACTTTAGCTATATTATATGAACAATTTTATTAGCCAAAATGTTTGAACCATAGCTCTTTTGCTTGGTTTCTTCATAACTCGAGGCTATAACCATTTAATCAAGTTATGAATTTCCTATCCAGTTATTATCCTTATTCTTTTTTTTATAATTATTAATGGTACCTGGCATCATGAGTGATGACAGGCACTCAGGGCACCTTAACGTCTGAAGAAGGTGATAGGTGATTGAAAAAAATTCTTGATTTCTATAAAGGGCTATTGGAATATAGATGCAACGACAGCCTGCACGTGGCTCAGGGCATCGGTGACAGCAGTCTGAGCTGAATCATTTGGATGAATTTCCAGTTGTAGTTTATGGTTAATTTTTGAAATTTCTCGGGATGGCAGTACTACAGTGAAGTACTATCGGTTTGAGGCATGTTCTGCGGACACGGAAGTGCCAACAGCCGACCATGTTCGAGATGTGCACTGAATGATGAAACCATTCTGTATGTCACTGACAAGAGTTCTTGAATTACAGACTTGTGTGTTCGTATCAAACGATTGGTATCACGATAGAAGCAATAATATCTATGGAAACAACAATACCATGAGCAACAAGAACAGCACATAGACAGTTAAGTTGTTCGGTGTTTGTTTTAGGGTTTCGATGCTGCTATTAACTTGAATGAGGCAACAAGCAGGCTGGTCATTTCCACAGAGAAATGGGCCAAGTCGAAGGTCGGACAGATATGGCGAACGGGTGAATCGCTTGCAATATTTATTACCTTGCCACACTGTGCATCACACCAGATAGGAACGTCTGCTATTTTACTTCTTGTGTAAGGAACTATTGTCACAGTTCAGCTGATCCATCTACTGCCAACAATCTTTGTCCGAAGTGTTTGGCATTTCGTGACTAATAATGCGCTGGTGTTACGGCATTTGCATATGTTCCTAAAGCTTGAACAGGTGGGGTTGTCCTTTGTCGAGCGCACCTTTTCTGCAGCTCCTCTTTTGGTTTAGCTGCTGACTCAGATCAAGCAAAGAACGTGAGTGAGCACCTGTCTGAGGAACACAACTCGCCTCCATTTGGGCAATGCATTGGGTGGAAATTTCACCTTATATTTCTATAGCTGTCTAATGGTAGGAAAAAACGTTTGTTTGTTCCCGAGTACGTTAGACCAGAGGCCTATGAAGAATGTTCACATCCCTCTTGCCTGGCAGTGTTACTGCTAATTTCACTACAGGCAGTGAAGATGGATGCAGCGCGATGAAACCTTTCTACCCACACTCGTTCAGTATTCGTGTATTGTAATGATTTATCGAACGGCTATCGTTACGAGTACGACAGCTGAAACTGTTGAGGATTCCGTCATGATCGTTCCGCCGCCTACTTTTGACCATAAATGGCAGGGCGTTTCCCTTAGTCTGGAATCAAGGGAAGAACAGGTTGTGTTTTGAATGTGACTAGAGTAATTGAAGAGAACAGCAAGCTGTCATGGATTTCTTTAAATTTTATTTGGAAAGGAATATGTTAGTGAAGTGGGTAGTGCTGACCTCACCTTTCACCAATTCTGTTGTCTTTCATTTTTCTTACTAATTTGTTGTTTGTCTTTTTTGTCTGATTATTCGATTTCCTTTAAACTCTACTGTCTTTGTTCATTCATATTCTCTATTTTATTTCGGCCTGAGTGGCCGATACCATCATCATTATCATAATCATCATCATTTTCATTATTGCAGAGGCCGGTGGATTGAAAGAGTAGTGAGAGCGTCAAACAATATGCTTTGTAGTATTTGGTTTCGACACTAAGCTCTGTGTCTAAATAGCGCGGATATCAATTTCATCTTACATCCTTCTGATGCCGAAAAAAGGAAGTACCAACCAGGTACTGTAGTCGAATTAATCGACTTACGTCTTCCCTCAAATTGCTGGACTTTGGTCAATGTTAGAAATAATTATCATTGTAATAATTGTTTCTAAATTCTAATTATCCTAACTATTAACTCTTCATCATAATACACAAAATTAAGTACAGATCATATTATATATTATTAAATTATATAACATAAACTTCTTTACTTCATTATCAACTTTTCATTTGTTTTGTTAAGCTCATGACCAAAGTGTATATTATATCATAACTTACACATATATATTTAGAGGTGTGTTAGTCATTCAGAAAAGCCACAATGGCCCATTTGGAGGTCAATGTCAACCTCTTGTGTAGCCCTGAATTATAACATATTTCCCGAAACATCAATTCTAATCCTACTTCTAAGAAATCAACGCCAGAATAATGCGACCTAGTTATCCATATTATCATTTCAACTCTATAGTATTTGATTTGTAACATACAAGAATATCTCATAAACCTGGATGAGCAATTTGAGCAAGAGGTTTATCTTTATATATAATATGTCTCAAGCAGTTCATCGTAGCGGACGACATCTCTCTCCTAATGATTTGATTATAGTCAGAAATCACAACTCAAGCAAGTTTCGTCATGAATCTCAAATCATATTACTGAGCATTTATCATTAATCTCTGCTGATCAGACATACGGTTCATATCTAATGATATTACTTATTCAATGACAACATGTTTGGCAATTTGTCATTCTGTAGAGTACGAAGGATAAGCAAGCCCCAGACACAGAAGGAGTTGAACTCAATAAAGCACTAATGACGTTTTTGATGCTAGTCCAACACAGCGAAACAATTATCAAATACATTCCAGTCACAACCATTACACATTTTGTTCGGCATGGTCTCTCGAGAACGACTTCAAGGATTGTATTCGATTTTAAAATAGAAGCATGTGATTTAAGGATTTGACAGCTATTTATTAAACATAAAGTGAGCTCAAAGACTACCTCGGTGGCTCAAAAGTATTTTCAGCTAAGTGTTCATTGCGGATTGTAGGTGAACACCAACGATTTTGAAAATTTACGAAATACTGACCGCTTGTATAATTATTTAGATGTCTATCTATTACGAGGGTCGGCTGAAATGTTCAGGAGATGAATATGAAAGATTGATACTAGAGCGATGAAATTTTGCGAGCATTTCAACTCTTATTAAACGAAACATCAATAACAAGTGGGGTGCCCCAGGGCACAGTCTTGGGACCACTACTGTTTCAGGTGGCTCTCTCAGACATGCTCTCTGTAGTACATACAACATCCCTCATTCAGTATCTATGCTGGTGACACAAAGGTAGCACAGGAAATCAGAATCCCGGCTGATGCTGCTCTTTTACAACAAGATCTTGATACCATATACAAATGGGCTGAGGACAACAAGCAGTTTAATGAGGTTGGCGACAATGTGCAGGCGACTCGCTGGCTGGAACTTAAGGACTTTTGGGACAAGAGACCGAGAGACCATGTTCATATTATGGAGAACATTTGGTGACACAAAGGTAGCACAGAAAATCAGAATCCCGGCTGATGCTGCTCTTTTACAACAAGATCTTGATGCCATATGCAAATGGGCTGAGGACAACAGCATGCAGTTTGATGCTGGAAAAGTTCAAGCCCTACAACATCAACCGGCAAACACAAAGATAATACAACACAGCTACACTGGACCAGAAGGGATCGAAATCTCCGTGTCGAAATCGATACGAGACCTGGGATAGACATGAGCGATGATGCATCTTATTCTTCTAACATTATGAGGTTGGCGACAATGTGCAGGCGACTCGCTGGCTGGATCTTAATGACTTTTTAGACAAGAGACCGAGAGACCATGTTCATATTATGGAGGAATTTGTCCTAAGCCGCCTGGACTACTGCAACCAGCTGTGGTCACCCCATAGTATCAAACTAACCATGGAGCTTGATGTAATCCAACGAAGCTATACCAAGAGGATTGCTACGATGAAGGAGATGAGCGACTGGGAGAGGCTAAAAGAGCTGAAACTCTACTCCTTGGAACGAACGCGGGTGAAATATATGGAAGATTCTGGAGGGACTGACACCAACTTTGGCATTAAGATTTGGACCAACCCTCGAACAGGATGTTACTGTGTGGTGCCAAATGTCTCGTCTTTCACATCTAGATTAAGGAGCAGACATTGTAATAACCTATGGTTCAAAGTCGCTCAACTCTTCAACAAGCTGCCAAAAAAATTGAGAGATATGCATGGTGTGGACATGAATGCTTTCGAGAAACATCTTGACACCCTGATATCCAGCATCCCGGATGAGCTTACAGCAGGGTACGAAGGCAACCTAATTAGAACATTCCTCATTCTAAGTGTTGTTATTGTTGGAGTTAGCTTAAAAATTGATAATATGGTAGAAGGGACAAGGTGTTAAAGGAACAAAATAACAAAAAAAGTGTCAAACTTCCCATTGGTCAGTTCTGAGAGCATTCCTCAGTCAGAAGTCTATAGAATTCTTTCTGATAATGTTCTCTAATTTACCCTTATGTTCTATTTTAGCATGTTGGTAGAGTACAGATGATTCTTTACTATCTCGAAGGTCTCGCCAGTGTTCATTTATCCGTTCTCCTATACTACGAGCTGTCTCACCTATGTACACTATATTTTTATCTCTACATTGTCCTTCAGTACATCTTATGCTACATACTACATTTCTAATTTTAGAGTTAATATGGGGGCTTAATTTACAGATTATACATTTCTTATTTATACAGGGAGTTCTTTGAAAAGGGTATGTATTGCTAATAAGTGTTTTTATGGAGGTACCTGGTCTTTCTACTATCTTAATATTGAGTTTATGTTTATCTAGGGCCCTTCTAAATTTGTAAGCTAATTCACCTCTAGGGGTTGTATCAATGAACATTACACTCTGATATTTATTGCTCTCATACCATGAGTTTATTCTATTAGCCTTATTCCTAGTTCTTTCAATTCTATTCCAAAATTTGCTCCTATACAATGGGCAGGTCCCATTTGTGTCGTTATTTACCATTTTTTCCCATTTGGTTCTGGCTCCTCTATATACTCTGATTTTATCTCTCTGATTGTAACCAGAGAACTGCATACGGTGGATGAAGTGTTGTATGTGTCTCTCTAGTTCTTCGGGATGGCACATGCGGGACACGTTTCTCATCACCCGTACCAAATCCGCAATCAGTATGTTGATTTTGGTATGGTCCGAAATAGCTGAGTTTCGGTGGATCAAGTATTTGGAAGTCATGGGTTTGATCTAATGGGAATGAAGGATTTGTTTTTTGTTGTTGATGGTATCTAACAAGAGCCCTGTGTCTAGTACAGGTAATCGATGGTTGGGGTGTTTGCTTGGGTAGTCTACAGTAACTCTAATACTCTGGTGGATGGAGTTAGCTATTTGCTGGATGCTTTCCATTGTCTTTCCATTGTGTTTCCATTTAGAAATGTAGTATATAGCATAAGATGTACTGTAGGACAATGTAGAGATAAAAATATAGTGTACATAGGTGAGACAGCTCATAGTATAGGGGAACGGATAAATGAACACTGGCGAGAATCATCTGTACTCTACCAACATGCTAAGATAGACCATAAGGGTAAATTAGATAACATAGAAATAAAAATAGAATCTACACACAGAAAAGACGCAATGTTTAGACAAATCACAGAGGCAATAAACATAAATGAACTCCAACCAAAATTAAATAGAAAACATGAGTGGAACAGCAACATCACAACTTACAATTAAGGACAAAATGAAAACACACACGCAGATAGAACAATCAACCAACCAGTAACATGTAAATAAACAAATAAATAAACGAATATAAACACACACAGAAACCCCGGATGTAACACATGCGCAAACTAAGCACACAACACTAACACACAAAAACAAGATGGAGTATGACAGAACACAGGAGAGGCACAAAAACAAAGAAAATAATCCCCAGTCACTGAAGAGGTCACAGAATGTGTGACGAAAGCACTTTGACAATATATATATAAACAATCATCTGGTTGCGGAACCAACCAACAAACCAGAAATTTATAAATTCCTAAATTTATAAATTTATCATAATAAATTGAAGTGATGCTACTGGTGCGTGTGTTTCTTATTGGCAACATGACCCTCCCAAAGTATAACAATATCGGTTTCACCACACGTTTTCAGATAAAGAATCTTGCTAAACAAATTCAGAAACGAAATATATATATATATATATATATATATATATATATATATATATATATATATATATATATATATATATATATATATATATATATATATATATATATATATATATATATATATATATATATATATATATATATATATAGTATATAAATATATATATATATATATATATGGTATACATACATATATATATATATATATATATATATATATATATAGTATATATATATATATATATATATATATATATATATATATATATATATATATATATATATATATATATATATAGTATATATATATATATATATATATATAATATATATATATATAGTATATATAATATATATATATATATATATATACTACATATATATAGCATATATGTATATATATATAGTATATATATATATATATATCGAAGCAAATGTGGTAAGGAACGATGTGGACCACAACGCACCAAATTACTGTTATATATATATATATATATATATATATATATATATATATATATATATATATATATACTATATATATATATACTATATATATATATATTATATATATATATATTTATATATATATATATATATATATATATATATATATATATATATATATATATATATATATATTTATACTATATATATATATATTATATATATTTATATATATATATATATATATATATATATATATATATATATATATATATATATATATATAAATATATATATATATATAATATATATATATATAGTATATATATATTGGTAAAAGGAAAACAAAATGCTGACAAATTGTTACCTGTGAAAAATAGTTTAATTAGGAATAAGCAAAAATTAATAATAGTATTGATTAGTATCCAGGTTTGGTTTTAAGTTTTACCGGTTGCGCATTTCTAATGCCTTTCAAAAATAATTTTGAGATAGAGCGCCCGTGATGTTTGCTCTAATCTGATTAGTTTTGGAAATTCTACCTGTTTTATGTAAAAATAGTGGCTCCAGATGTATGAACAAATTCTTGTAGTCAAAACAATTTTGATTAGTCGGTAGAGGTCATGTGAATGTTAAAAATTGATTTTGCGCAAAATCTAGGTTTGTCTCGGGTGATTGAGAAGTCACTGAAAAATAAGTCTCTCAAGACAAATATGTGTGTGTGTGTAGTAATAGTAAAGCGGTTCGTTGTTGTGATAATGGTTAGCAGGGATGTGTGTGCGAACCGCAACCTGTTGACAGTTCAAATGCCTACTAAGACAAGTGTGTGTGTGTGTGTGTGTGTGTGTGTGTGTGTGTGTGTGTGTGTGTGTGTGTGTGTGTGTGTGTGTGTGTGTGTGTGTGTGTGTGATTGTGTCTGTGTGTGTGTAGCAGAGTAATTCGTGGTAGAGGGTTGGTCAGTAGGAATGTGCCTGTACGTGTGTGGGTGATATTTTAACATGTTAAAAGATATTTTTCAGATCTTGTCTTATAAGGAGAAGTGTGTATGTGTGTGTGTATATGTCTCTTTTTATGTTAATGTACGCGTGTGTGTGTGTATATATGTGTGTGTGTATATATATGTGTGTGTGTATGTGTGTGTGTATATATGTGTGTGTGTGTTTGAGAATGTGTGTGTGTGGGTGGACAAGTATTTTTGTGATACTGGTAAAAATGGTGTACATTATTCGATATTTTCAGTAAAAACGATTCTCTCACATCAAAAACCTTAATAATAAAAAGTCTGAAATGATATATAGTATTGGCATAATACCAAGGTGTGTGTGAGTGTCCAGATTGTACGTACTGCAAGGGGAATCCATTAGGCCTTACCGTATTGGAATACTTGTGTACAAATATGTATGTGCCCATCAGTGTGCAATGCATGTGTGCGTATATGTATGTGTGTGTGTCGGCACGTTTATATCTATAGACATCAAAAGGTATGAAAATTTGTGTATATTTGTGTTGCACCATAGAACATGTGTGTTTACGTATGTCATTGTGTTTATATGTGAATAGAGATGTATGCTGATGTAGGTATGTATGTTGACGTGAGTATGTTGTGGGTTCGTCTTAGGAAGAAGTGTTTAGACGGGGTCCGTATTTTTTAATAAAGTGAGATTCCTTGCTGATGCGCTGGGTGTGGGTGGCATTATCTTTAAATTTGTAGAGGGGAAAGATTCTGAAGATGGGATGATTTTGGGCGGCACAGGTATCAATGTGTTCACTCAGTGGTATTTTCCTGTATTCCCGTATTTTAATTTGGGATCTATGGACAGTCATGCGTAGGCGGAGGCTGTTTTTGGTCTGGCCTAACTATTGTTCTCGACAACCTGAGCAAGTTAATACATTTATTAGATTTTCTGATGCGCATGTGAAATTGTGTTTTACTATAAAACGTTGTCCTTCTTTGAAATATAATTCCGAACCCTCTATTAGGTTGATGCATATGCCAGAGTTGGGACTATCGCATTTTTTTTACTGTGGGTTTCGTTGTTGTGGTTGGCAGTACTTTGGCATGTGTTAGGATGTTTTTCATTGACTTAGATTGTCTTTTGCTCTTTATAATATCGTGTGTTCGTAGGATTTGGTTCATTCTATGGTCCTTTTTCAACACATGGATGTTCTGGAGGATGGTGTCAAAGGCCTCATTGTTGAGGGGGTTGTGTGTGGAGATGTATGGAAGAGCTTTTAGTTTCGGTTGATTTACTTTAGGGTGTATAAGGTCCTGGGTACTGAGTTTTAGGGCACGTTGGATTCCATTGTCAATTAGTGATGCAGGGTAGTCCCTGCCTATGAGTGTGCACTTTAGTTCTTGTAGCCGTAAGTAGCAGGTGTTTTTATTGGAGACTATAGTACAGATTCTCTTGGCTAAGTTGTAGGGAATATTAATTTTAACGTGTCTAGGGTGGCAAGAGTTTAAAGGAAGATATTGCTTGGAGTCTGTGGGCTTGTAGTATATGTCTGTTTCTATTTTTTTATTATGGATCTTAATGAGGATGTCGAGGAAGGGGAGTTGTTGATGGCTGTATTCCATCGTGAAGTTAATATTTGTGTTGAGCCCATTTATAAGGATGTGAAATTCTTTAAGTTTCTCGATGTTTACGTGCCAAAGGATGAAGCAGTCATCTAGATATCGTTTCCAGTTCCTTTCTATGTGTAAGTGGAGAATGTTTCCAAATTTGTTTAGTACTTTAGTGTAGAGGGTAATTTCTAGGTATCCCATGACTAGGCTGGCATAAGTGGCGGCTGTTTTCGTTCCCATAGCGGTCCCAGATTTCTGCCTCTAGGATTTGTTATTGAAAACAAAGTAATTGTTCTCCAAGATAAATTTGAGTCCCTCTATCAAGAATTCTTGTTTGATGCGTTGTGGGAGTTCATTGTGGTAATTATCCAGCCAGAATTGGATAGCTTCTATTCCTAGGTTGTGGGGCATGTTGGAGTATAGGTTGACTACATCGAACGTCACTAGTAGGGTTTGTTCAGAAAGGGGCATATTAGGGAGGTGTATATATATATATATAGTATATATATATATATATATATATATATATATATATATATATATATATATATATATATATATATATATATATATATAGTATATATATATATATACTATATATATATGTAATATATAGTCGAACAAAGAACTATCTTCATCTTACAGACCCACACTTCCCCCGGCCTGAACTTCCCACCCTTATTCCTCTAGCCTTCGACCGCCCCGCTCCCCCCACACTTATCCCCCACTAACACCACTAACACACCCCTCCTTTTCACCGCCCACCCCACAACTAACACTACTAACATCTCCACTCCACCCTCATCCGACCACCCTTCCCCACCTAACATACTAACATCCCTCCCTTCTTCTCCTCCCACCTCCTTATCACACGCACATACCAACCGGCAGATATATACACGCGCTCACACTAAACACACACCCTACTACCACCAATAACCCTCACCCCCACACCTCCATCCCACCACCCCGCAACTAACCTCACTAACACCCCCTGAACCCAAGCACACGAACACACGCACCCACTTACACCACCCACCCCACACGCAACTAACATCACTAACACCCCCAACCCACGCACACGTACCCACACACCCTCGTACACCACCAACTCTACACACCCTACCACCACTAACCCCCACTCACATCTGCATTCAACCCTTTCCCCACCTCCCGTATACTAACACCCACTAACGCCCCTTCATCAAACTACACACAGACCAGTACACCACACTCCCCACATAGAACTACACACACCCTTCTCTCCCGCTCCACCCACTCCCTCGCTCCACACTCACTCATCCCACTAACACCTCTACTAATACACACACACACCCTCCTCACTCCAACTTTCACACCTACCCATCCTCGCCCCTTTACCATTCCACCTGACTGCTGCTATGCCCTCTGACCAGCTCCCAGCACAAACAGACACACAGCACTCCCACCGCTTGACCACTTCCTGTTGCGCGCGCACCCCACATCTCTCCTCTTCCGACCATCTCTTCATGGAATAATAGTATGTGGAACTTGACCACCACGGAATCTACTAAACATCATAGGAATTTACCAACATTTCAACCATCCTCTTACGGAATCACCTATATAACTCACCCACACACACACCCAACAATTTTTTTTTCTCCCACACGCCACCTACACCCACAACACGATTAAACCCCACACACACGTGCTTTCCACCACATATTTACACACTTAGCCTCCTGATTCCTCTCTCCCCACCCCTCTATCCACACACGCACAGGCACTCCGACCTACAACCCCCCCCCACACACACCTCTTCCTGAACATGCAACTACGTTCTTCCCCCAACCCTTACTTTCACATACACACACACACACACACACGTACACCTACACACACACGCAACCTTCAGCCCTCCTCGCTCGGACACCCCGTCTCCCTCTCCCCACTCCACCCGCCACCACCCCTACACACCCCAGACCCTTCCACCACCTGTTTTACCCCTTTTTAATTTCAGTTTATTTTGATCATGCTTTTATATTTATTTTTATTTCATTCCTTTTATTTTGATCATGCTTTATTTTTATTTTTATTTTTAATTTCATTCGCACCGATTCCTTTCGCTATATGTCTCTCCACCACTCCCCTACACACCCTTTGAACTCTGTTCCCACACACTTCTCACCTGAGGAAGGGCTTGTGCCCGAAACGTCGTTCCCCACCACCACCCCACTCTCCAGAGCGTGAAATTAATAAACATTCGTTGTACTGCCTCTCTGTTTTGTTCCTGTTCAAATTTGTCCATTATATATATATATATATAGTATATAACGAAGGAAATGCGGTAAGGAACTAGGTGGACCATAACGCACCAAAGTACTCAATACTTAGGGTAGTAGAGTGGGTAATAGGAACAAGTAAGACCCCGACGGCTGAGCTGAAGCCGTTTCGACGGCTAATTCTGGACGTCCAGAATTAGCCGTCGGGGTCTTACTTGTTCCTATATAGTATATATATATATATATATATATATATATATATATATATATATATATATATATATATATATATATATATATATATAGTATATATATATATAGTATATATATATAGTATATATATATATAGTATATATATATAGTATATATAGTATATATATATAGTGTATATATATATATATATATATATATATATATATATATATATATAAGTAATCTAATATATATCACATATATCACATTAAACCATAGGATTAACAAAGGTTTATATTAAAGCTGGTGAGTCGAATAACCTGGATTTTTATGAGCTACTACGAAATATTATGCACAAAAAATAAAGCTATAAAGAATCTAATAGCAAAAAAAGTATATTGAAATGTTTATTACATGCACCTAACATTTTAAGTATACCATTTTGCGAACCTATATTTTAAACGGGGTTCCGCTTGGTATATTTACGCACTCTTACAAGTGTCTTTGAAATTGTTTTTTTTTTTTTTCGTTCGCATGTTTTTATTTCAAAGAATATGTGAAAGCATATTCATTTATTGCGTTTCATATTAAATTCGTTTGAAATGTTTGTTGTTTTTTAATCCATTGGATTAAGTGATATAATAATTTCTAATTGAAGCATAAGACAAAGAATTTTGAGAAGAAAGAAATGTAAAAACCTGGAACAAATATCGAGAATCTGTTCGACGTTCTATTCACCACCATTGTCGCGATAATGATTGTTGGATTCATGAGCACAGTATATCTTAGTGTGCTCTTTTCAGTGTGCACTTCCTGGCTCATGAAAGTTACGTGTATTATAAGGAATATGCGATATGGATATTACTTCTTTATTAGTAGTAGTAGTAGGAACAGCAGCAGTAGTAGTAGTAGTAGTAGTAGTAGTAGTAGTAGTAGTAGTAGTAGTAGTAGTAGTAGTTGTAGTAGTAGTAGTAGTAGTAGTAGTAGTAGTAGTAGTAGTAGTAGTAGTTGTAGTAGTAGTAGTAGTAGTAGTAGTAGTAGTAGTAGTAGTAGTAGTAGTAGTAGCAATCTTTGTTATATTATATTATTTACACAAGATGTGTGTTTCCTCAATTGAATTAGGAATAAATAGTATTCCACACAGAAATAATACATTTTTTCCGGCATACTACCTCTAGATACATATTACACCGTATATTTACGCTATAGTTCTTGTTGGTTGAGTGCCTATGTAAATATTCTTCCCGATATCTTTTATTCTTTTATTCATTTGGTTGATTAATTCATTACACTGCGGCAAAACTGGTAAGCCTCATTGATTTAGTCGATCACTTCGGCTCTATTATTATTATTATTATTATTTTTTCAAATGTGGTATTTTTTTTATTAAATTCTGTTTTTGGCAGATTGTTAAATTACAAGCCAAAACCACAAACGCGGTGATAAAGGTACACACGCACACGCATAGACAGACACACACATACAAACTTTCCGTCTACCAAATTCCAATCACTAGTCATCAGTCAATCCAGGGTTATAGCAGAAAATATGTGCCCAAGATGCCACACAGCAGGACTGAATCTAGGAACACGCGATTGAGAAAAGGTTTCTTAAACACACAGCTATGCCTGCGCCTTGTTAACAATATCTTATTGGCTAAGGTGTGGAAGAAAATAACGGTATATTATCGACTCTTTTCTACTATATTCCGAGCAAAAGAATAAACAGACCAGGCAAAAAAAAGACAGCAACAACAATAAAAAAGAAAAAAATACCGAAAAAAAAAACCGAAACAAATATAGAATTTCTTAACTTATGTATTTTTACTGTGTGTTAAGTCTTAGTAGTATACAGAAACAGTTTTCGTT
Organism: Eledone cirrhosa; assembly: GCA_964016885.1. Classification (NCBI taxonomy): domain Eukaryota; kingdom Metazoa; phylum Mollusca; class Cephalopoda; order Octopoda; family Eledonidae; genus Eledone; species Eledone cirrhosa. The sequence goes on from OZ024740.1 coordinate 345,708,995, forward strand.
TTCATCTAGACTTTTCGAGTATGAATTGTGACTAGAAACTATCAATCAT
>OZ024740.1:345721543-345749995 GCA_964016885.1 Eledone cirrhosa
ATCATTAGCAACTAAACTAATTATAAGCCCGTTAGTATCTAAGAGAACGATTTAACGAAATTAACTTTCTAAAACCGAACTAATTAGATGCATTGATGATACATTCTTGAATATGTTTGCGTATAGACTGCATGATAATTTGCATAATGTGTCCGACTCGCTTTTTAAATTTCTATGTATTTTCTATATATAGTATAATATTATATATATATATATATATATATATGGTGGTGGGTGGGGCTTATATTACTAAATTGACCATGCCGTTTAATAATATACAGAGATAAATAGTTAGTTAGATAGATAGATAGATACGTTATTTAAATTACATATTCGTTACATCTTCTAATTTGCCGTTTTGTAATTAGACTTAAAGTACATGTATACATATGTTCAATTATATTAATCGATATGAATGAACCAGAAGTACATACAATATACAAAATTTGCTGATTGTTCTGCGAGTTTAATTATTTATTTTTAATAAATAATCGTATATATATTTTACCATAAAAATGGAAAATTGTCGTAAGCAAGTGTGTATTCGTTAAACCTCCGTGAGACAGTTTGAACAAATTGAATCATATCATATAATACATACATATCCAAATACACACACACACGCATGAATATATATATATATATATATACATTTATATGTATATATACATTTATATGTATATATACATTTATATGTATATATATTTATATTTACATTTATATATATATATTTACATTATATATATATATATATATATACGTATTTACATTATATATATATATATATATATAAGCCAGGACTTTTCTTCCGAACGCTGGATGAGTGCTTACAGACGACAAATAAGTACCACAAAATATTCAACCGCCACACGGTGATATTTTCCTTCTCCACAGCGCCGAATATGGCCGACTACATGGCTAGAACTACGCGGTGAAGATGGTAAAGATGGCGCACACTGGCCGTCAACCGCGGCGGCAGAGTAACCATGTTTCGGAGCGCGGAGAACCACCTAGGGACTTGCCTTCAAATGACAACCCGGCCCCCGAGGGGACCAGACCGCCCGCTGAGGGCGATATCGTCCAACACCGAGAGGGAAATAGTGACATGGGAGGGACAACAGTGTCGGTGGTGCAACAACCTGAGAAACTTGAGAGGGCCATAACAGATAGGGGCCCAGTCATCCGACGCACAATAAATGACAGCAGAACTTGCAACTGTAGAGCGGGCACCCAGTGCCCCCTACAGGGAAAATGCTTAATGAAAGACTTAATATACAAGTGTGTGGTTGCAACCCAAAATGCGCATCGAACCTACATCTGCGCAACATCCACGACCTTTAAATCGCGGATGTATAATCACACGAATTCCTTCAGGGACCGTAGCAAAAGGCACTCCACTAGGTTAGCGGACCTCGTGTGGGACATGAAAGACCACGGCACTCCATACACCCTGGAATGGAGTATCGTTCGCCATGCGAGGGCATATTCGGCCGGAATTAGAAAGTGCCGATTGTGCCTACACGAGGCCATGGAGATAGTCAGACTGAAGGATTACGCCGTCAACCTGAAATCTGAAATTATTATGACATGCAGACACCAGATAAGATGCATATTTGCAGCTTGGAATCTGCCGGGTGACGCAGGCAGGGGGCATGGGAATGAGTACGCACAGACTCGATTGGCCTAGCGGGATTAGGGGACCTGACGCCATGCCATGATGACGGTGTCCGACCTGTGGGGAAATCATATGTAAACCGGGTGCACACGTGACCGGGCACACAACATTGGAAGTTACACCGCATGTGCCGGGACCGGATGACACGGTACCCACTGCCACCCGGTCCTGTGCAATAAACGTATAGAACAGCACACCCCAGCCATGGTGCCATGCCCCATGGCGACCGTGGTGGGCATCACATTGAATGTGAACACCGTCAATCGTGACTATGTACTCTACATCTGTTCCATTTTGGAACAGTGATTATTAATATCATTATTGTTCTCTCATTGTTCTGTTACTGTTACCTGTTCTATACACGGACACAAGTTTGTATCTCATAATACCTGTGTGTAGTATATCGCATGGAAGCACGCACCTTCTCCTGTACCCCCCCCCCCCGTTTTTTATTTTTTATTTCACCCGTTCCTTTATTTTACCCCTTCTTTTCTTGTTTCTATTTATACAGTTACATACAGATTTTAATGTACCCAAAAATATTGTAAATTTATTTATTTATTTAATTTTATTATCATATTTTGTTTATATTCCCGTTTTTTTTATGTGTGGACATGTATGTGGGTATATGTGACTGTGTGTGTGAGTAGATGCGTATGTATGCATATATATACGTGTGTGGGTGCTGGGATGTATGTATGGGCATGGGTGCGTGTGTGCACGAGCATATACGCGCCTGTATGTGCAGACATGTGCATATATATATATATGTGGCGGAATGTGGGTTTATGTGTGTGTGGGTATGTGTATATGTGTGTCTATATATATATATATATATATATATATATATATATATATATATATATATATATATATATATATATGTCTATGTATATATGTGTGAGTATGTACGTATAGCCACGTATGGGTAGGTGTGTGTGTGTGGGTGGGTAAGTGTGCGTATATATATGTGTGTGTGCATGTGTATATATGTGGATGTGTATGTGGGTGCAGGTGCATGCATATGCGGGCCTCTATATGTGTGTATATGTATTTGTGCATACAAGTATGTGTTTATGTGCATCTCATAGGAATGTGAGCGGATGTTTATATATGGACTATATATGCTTTTTATTATTACTACTATTTGTTAAGGGCGGTGGATTGGCAGTATCGGTAGAGGGTCGGACGCCATGCTTTCCAGCATAGTTACGTCCCTTTACGATCTGAGTTCACATCCCGTCGAGGTTGACTTTGTCTTTCATCCTTACGGGGTCGATAAAATAAAGTACCAGTAATGCACTGGGTAATTGCTGGCCTTGTGCCTAAAGTAGAAACAATTATTACTACTATTTTTTTCATTATTACTATTATTCTTGTTGTATTATTTTATCACATATCCTCTATATATATCCGTATATATCCATATATGTATGTATGAGTCTGTGTACGTGTGTGTGTGTATATATATGTATATATATGTATATGTATATAATAGGGGGATATATATATATATATATATATATAACGAAGGAAATGTGGTACGGAACCAGATGGACAATAACGCACCATACTTAGGGTAGTAGAGTGGGTAATAGGGACGAGTAGTACGCTGACGGCTGAGCTCGAGCCGTTTCGACGGCTAGTTCTGGACTAAAATATTTTAGTCCAGAATTAGCCGTCGAGACGGCTTGAGCTCAGCCGTCGGGGTCCTACTCGTTCCTATATATATATATATATATATCATATTGTATATTATATTACATTGTATATTTTTTTTTGTTACAGTAATTCACCGTTATTTTATGTTTTTATTGCATAATGAATTTTTAACTGTTCACTTACAGGTGTGTTTATATATGTATATGTGGTAGGACATGTGTGTGTAAGCAGATATGCATGCGTGCATATGTATGCACGTGGCAACACGTATGCGTATGCATGTGTAGATGTATGTATATCGGCATATGCGTGGCTATTTGTATGTATGTGTTGATGTGCAGTCGCATGTTATGTCGTCTCTTTTCTTTTGTGTGTAAATATGTATATATATGTATATACATATATATATATATGTGTGTGTATATGTACGTGTGTAGGTAATGTTCATGTACGTATGTGCATTTGTATGTATGTGTGGACATGTGTGAGTATACATTTATATATATATGTGTGTGTATGTATATGTGTGTATATATATATGTGTGTATATATGTATATATGTGTATGTATGTGTGTATGTATATATGTGTGTGTATGAGTGTTTATATATATATAGATATATATAGATATTTAAATGTATAGAAGGTTGGGCGTTTGTATATGTGCGCGCGTATGTATGTATATATGTGTATGTTTGAGTGGGGTATGCTAATCCCAATTAACACAGAGCGCGAATGAAACAACCATCAGAAGGCTCGTGGCGGTATGCATCAACAAGTGGGTGTGAATGGGTCCGTGTGGGTGAGAGAGAGATGGTGTGCGAGTATATATACTTCGATGTATGTATGCGGGTGTGTGTGTGTCTGCGCATGAAGGCGTACGTCTGTGTATGCATAGATGGGTATGTGTCTGCATGTGTGTGTGTGTTAATGTGTGTATTTTAGTATATATGTATGTATGTATGTATACATGTGTGTGTATGTATATATATGTATATATATGTATGTATATATATGTATATATATGTATGTATGTATATATATTTATGGTGTATGTGAATTAGTGCGTGTGTATTTGTGTCTCTGTTAATCGATGAATGTGCTTGCTTGTGAATATGTTTATACAGATTTACAACATTATATATTTTCTGTATTTTACAAAATTACCCCCGCTCGTTTGTTTATATGATTTTCCGCCATCTACTCATATATATGTTTTTCCCCACACTTATCTCATGAATGAATGCATGCATTTATGTATGTGTTTGTATATATATATATATATATATATATATATATATATATATATATATTGGTAAACGGAATAGAAAATGCTGACAAATTGTTCACAGTGAAAAATAGTTTAATTAGGAATAAGTGAGAATTAGTAATAGTATTGATTAGTATTCAGTTTTCGTTTTAAGTTCTACCGGTTGCGCATTTCTAATGCTTTTCAAAAATAATTTTGAGATAGAGCGTCCGTGATGTTTGCTCTGATCTGATTAGTTTTGGGAATTCTACCTGTTTTTATGTTAAAAAAGTGGCTCCAGCGGTATTAGAATAAATTTTGCCGCAATTCGTGTTGCAAAAATTCTTGTGGTCAAAACAATTATGATTGGTCGGTAGAGGTCATGTGAATGTAAAAAATTGATTTTATGCCAAATGTAGGTTTGTGTCAGCTGACTGAGAAATAAGTCTTTCACAACAAATATGTGTGTGTGTGTAGTAGTAGTAAAGAGGTTCGTTGTTGTGATAATGTTCATCAGGGTTGCGTGTGCGAACCGCAGCCTGTTGACAGTTCAAACGCCTATTTAGACAAGTGTGTGTGTGTGTGTGTGTGTGTAGCAGAGTAATTCGTGGTAGAGGGATGGTCAGTAGGAATGTGTCTGTAAGTGTGTGGGGGATATTTTAACATGTTAAAATATTTTTCAGCTCTTATCTTATACGGAGAAGTGTGTGTGTGTGTGTGTGTGTGTGTGTGTATGTCTCTTTGTATGTTAATGTACGCGTATGTATGTGTGTGTGTATATATATGTGTGTGTGTGGGTGGGTGGACCAGTATTTATTTCTGGTAAAATGGTGTACATTATTCGATATTTTCAGTAAAATCGATTCTCTCAATAGAGCCAAAAAAACCTTATATATATATATGTTTATATATAAATTTTGAGAATATATATATACATATATATATATATATATATGTGTGTGTGTGTGTGTGTGTATATGTGTGTGTGTTTGTGTATATATATGCGTATATATATATATGTGTATATATATGTGTATATATATGTGTATATATATGTACTTTTATTTAAGTAACAGCCGTACTAAGAGTGAGAAATGATTTTCGTTTCATTGTTTCCATTTATCGTTTTCTGTGCGCCCGGCCGATTAACTCACTCGATATTAAAATTAGGCTGCTCAGCCGTTAATATGCATAGGGAAAGTATATACTTTCAGACATTCAATCATCTGGCAGGAAGGTATACGGTGCTGACGATAGCTAATAAGCTTGAAACTTGTACATTGTTCCTTTGTCAGTGTTGAACAAAAGGGAAACGATGGTTGCTAAACACTGTACGGCTTAATTCGGGATTTTTGTTTACAGACAAACCAAGCATTATAATAAATGGTCGGTAAATCCAAACGTACATATGTATATGTGTGCGTGTATGTATATATGTACATACTACTGTACGTCTGTATACATATATGTACGTACGTATACATACTTATATATATATATATATATATATATATATATATATATATTTATGTATACATATATATGTATATATATATATATATATTTATGTATATATATATATATTTAGATATTTATGTATATATATATATATATATATATATAATTATGTATATATATATGTAGATATATATTTATGCAAATATATATGTATATATATATATATATATTTATATATATATATATATATATATATATATATATATATATATATATATATATATATATATATATATATATATATATATATATATATATATATCAGGAAAGCAGGTTGACATGGTTTGTTATACAAAAAAGGTTTTTAATCTCATAGCTGACAATTGTTTCTCTGAACTGGTAGGTCTAGAGATCGCTATTCGCTTATTTTCACGTTACTCGATCGCCAATACAAAATTATAACCAGTCAGATCTTCGGAGCATGCGAGAATGAAGAGAATACACAGGCAAGAAAAGAATATACAGGCTACTATATGAAGTAGTAATGGCATTCAATTAGAACAATAACAACAATTACAACAATGCTATTAATAAATTATTTGAGGAGACCCTGACATTTCTTAGGTGGGGGGTATAATGTATCTAACATTACGGCGTGTAAAACTAGCTGTCATGAGGCAAAAGTAAGAGTTTGGCATGTACAGAATATCGAAGTGTGTATCAATTTTAAATTATAAAGATAAGCCAGTGTTTACAGTCTTTCTTTTCATCTTCAACAGCATACACGAGTGGGACAACACTGTCAAAGCTAAATAGTTGTTGAGTTAATACAGAGGTTAACGAAGTAATATACGCATATATTTACACACACACACACACACACACACACATACACACACACACACACACACACACACACACACACACACACACGCACATACACACACACATATATATATATATATACACATGCATGTGTACATAGACACATACATACATATCAATATACACTCGTACAAAAATATACATACATGCAAAGTGATAAGCGTGGTAATTGTAATTATGGCATAAGGAAGGTAAAGTTACACTGTAGTAGTGAATTGAGAAAAACTAGGATTTAGGATCAAATGATGGCAGCATTTGACTGCATTTAACTATTATTTGTTACCCCGTATATATATATATATATATATATATATATATATACCAATCAAATTATATTTATTTTAAAAAAAGCCTTCGTGAGCCACTTTTTAAAGTTAAAAAAAATTAAAACAAACTTACGCAAAAGCTGATATACTTATTCACGTGACATCAACCAACCAAACTTCACTCATATATGAAAAAACAACCTGCTATATTCACTGAACCAGAAAAAATCCCCCATCCCATTTCTCTTGACCATTATCTTTTGTTTGTCATAATATTCTGTAAAAGGCTACAGAATAAATTACCAAATACGGGCGCGAAATGTAATGAACTTGTTCACGTGACAATAATAATTTCATTCATAACTAATCAAATTACATAAAAAAAAAGCCTTCGTGTGCCCCTTTTTTTTAAAGTAAAAATACATTCAAACACTCATGTATGAAAAAAACAACCTGAGCACGCCTGCCACCCCGCCTTGTTTGAAGATCTTTGTAACGCGAACTGGCGCGAAATTTATTATACTTATTGACCAACCAATCAAATTACTTCTCTAAAAAGCTGGCGTTTGGAGCCACTTTTTTCCATATAAAACAAGTAACATTCTATGACCAACCAGATGTGAGAAAAACCACAGACCCGCCATCTCAACTCTACTTTTGAAAAGCGGAAGAACTACGAAACTGTTAAAGGAACAAATAAATATATATATATTTTTTAAAAATAAGACTCCAGTTGCATTTTCGATTTCATCCTTTTTTCTTTATACTTTCACTCGTGTAGGACACCCCGGTTATTTTTCATTTTGTAAAAATAAACTCATTTTCTAATGTATAAATATATATATATATATATATATATATATATATATATATATATATATATATATATATATATATATATACAATGAAACGAGACGTCCGTCTGGGAAGAGATATATTAGATATGTCTCATATGAAATAATACAGCCAATTTTCCACGCAATACTTTTAGTTACCACCCCGACCGCATAATTGGGAATATAATCACTTATTTCCTAATGTTTGTTGAGTGAGTTGGAATTTGGCCGGTTATCGCTAAAAAGCTTTCTCCGATATTGTATTTATTTATTTACTCTTGGAGCAACAGATTCGAAATAATTCCCGGTATAAGGTTAACATTTCTTTGTTTATTTTTTATATATGAATATTGATTGTTCCTTATATCTCATTCTGTTATTTTGCCCAAGAAAATATCTGTGTGTCATCAAATGTTGTACACACATAGATATTTTTTCAATTTCCAATTGAGTTCTTAGCACGTGGCCTGAATTCCTTTCACAATTCATTGTCATGCGCATATACTGTTTTTTTGGCGGTAATTTACTTCCTCATTTTTTGAATCAGTTTCAGCACTTCTTTAAAACTGCTGGACTGGCAATCTGACAGATACCTCAGGCACAGAGGATGATGATTATCGCTAAATACTGATGTTGGTTAGATTATCAATATTAGTATTATTGGGGCACCCACTGATGAATTATAGGAGCCCACTTGAATATATATCTATTGATGGTATACAAACTCCTACATAAATTGGTATAATTTCACCCAAATTGTAGAATCCTATAATGAAACGAGACGTCCGTCTGGGAAGAGATATATTAGATATGTCTCATATGAAATAATACAGCCAATTTTCCACGCAATACTTTTAGTTAGCACCCCGAACGCATAATTGGGAAGATAATCACTTATTTCCTAATGTTTGTTGAGTGAGTTGGAATTTGGCCGGAGTATCGCTAAAAAGCTTTCTCCGATATTGTATTTATTTATGTATCTATGTATATATGTATATATCTATGTATATATATATATATATATATATATATATATATATATATATATATATATATATATATATATATATATATATATATATATATATATATATATATATATATTTATGTATATATATATATTTATATATATATATATATTTATATATATATATATATTTATATATATATATATATATATATATATATATATATATATATATATATATATATATATATATATATTTATGTATATATATATATTTATATATATATATATATTTATATATATATATATATTTATATATATATATATATATATATATATATATATATATATATATATATATATATATATATATATATATATATATTTATGTATATATATATATTTATATATATATATATTTATATATATATATATATTTATATATATATATATATATATATATATATATATATATATATATATATATATATATATATATATATATATATATACATATATATATATATTTCTGTGGATGAATTTATATCCTGATTCTCTTTTGAGATGAGTTTGAATTATTTTTCCTACATCTTACGTTAACTATTTTTCCCATCTTGACGCCATAGTCACATATATGTTATGGAATACTATTAGCTTCTTGCTAAAACTATTTCTATACCTTTCATTTATATATTTATACTCGGATTTTTTTCCTAGAGTGCTTACATTATTTGTGACTAATCCCGGTTTTTTTTAATAAAAACTGTGATAATATTGCTTTTTGCTGAACTCCTTTTGTAGAGTTTTTTTCGGAATGTATTTGACTGTTATTTCTTGTAAACAAACATTCATTCCATTCTGACGTCACTAGCCCTGCTTTCCTCATGTGCGTCTTTCATAATTACGCATGGTGGTGAACTAGCCAGTTTTAAAATTCCCTTTTTGGCTTATAAATCTGTGAGAGTCCTAGTTATGTGGTTGAGCTCTGCTGACGATTGAAATCCAACCGTGATCATCTCCACTGAAAGTTTTCATGAAATAGTCTTTAAGACTATACAGAGCATTTGGTGTTTTTCCAAATTGAAGGATAAGTATTTTAGACTTTATTTTATCATGAGTTAAGACCCTATTGATTTTTCCCTGGATTTCACTAAATTCTGTGTATGAATTTATATCCTGATTCTCTTTTGAGATGAGTTTGAATTATTTTTCCTACATCTTACGTTAAATATTTTTTCCATTTTGACGCCGTAGTCGCATATATGTTCTCGCTAAAACAATTTCTATACCTTTCATTTATATATATATATATAAATATATATATATATATATATATATATATATATATATATATATATATATATATATATATATATATATATATATATATATATATATATATATATATATATATATATATTTATGTATATATATATATATTTATGTATATATTTATATATATATATATATATATATATATATATATATATATATATATATATATATATATATATATATATATATATATATATATATATATATTTATGTATATATTTATATATATATATATATATATATATATATATATATATATATATATATATATATATATATATGTATATATTTATATATATATATATATATATTAAAATAACAGATTAAAGTTTAAGCAAAAAATCGCTGCTTTCGCCCTTAACGGGATTTCTGCAACTAAAAAAATCAATCTGTGAACGCAGAAGTAAATATTTCGAAAAACGTTTCAACCGAGGGAAGAGAGGAAGACGATACTTTGGTTAACCAAAGTATCGTCTTCCTTCGGTTGCAAAGTTTTTCGAAATATTTCCTTCTACGTTCACAGATTGATTTTTTTAGTTGCAGAAGATCCGGTTAAGGGTGAAAGCAGGGATTCTTTGCTTAAACTTTAATCTGTTATTTTAATAAATATTTGCTCTACAGTGCTTATATATTTGATATATATTTATCCTTATCGAACCCTTTTTGGGTTTTAGTCTTCAAGTTTATTATTATTTCTCTCTCTCTCTCTCTCTATATATATATATATACACAAACACACACACACACACACACATATGTATATATGTGTGTGTAATATGCGTAAATATATACACACACACACATATATATATTTATATGTACGTAAATGACTACGTTCTAATGTGCGTATATGTAACAATTTAGCAGAAAATTCTAAGTATTAACCAAAATTGAATAACTTTTTTCATTAAAAATTAACACATATAATATTCCAATATTATATATATATATATATATATATATATATATATATATATATATATATATATATATATATATATATATATATATATATATATACATATGTATATATATATATATACATATGTATATTTGTGTGTGTGTATGCACAATTGTTAGCGAACGCTTTCCTTATTAAGACAGTAATTTGAGCTACAAGCGAAAATGTCTAGATAATTACAATTATAGTTTATATATATATATATATATATATATATACGTGTGTGTGTGTGTCTAAATATATGTGTATATAAATAAATATATATATATATTTATTTGTATACACATATATATTTGTATATATATATACACATTCTACTATACGGACTCACAGATACACAGCGACACATACTTTCACATGTGCACACTCCATTAAACACAATCACTATACCAGATAACAATTTGTATCTCAATTTGTAAGATGACGTTCACCAAATTCAGTTTCATAGAGAATATCAGTGTGATTTATTCCATTATAAATGAGTGATACATAGTTCGATTCCTCTTCGTAGCCTGCTACTTTTGTGTTCCTATTATTGTTTTAATCAAATTATTGCTTGAATACGTTTGGTTCGCAAAAAATTATATCTTCCATGTCTCTATATATGAAAAGATTTCGTAGTACGATCTCTCAGCTTTGCATACTTTTCTTATTTCTACTTTAAATTTTGATTGAACGTATTAGATTCTGCCTATGGAATACTCATGTCTCTTTAGATATACGAACTTCCGAATTTGTTCTATTATTTGGCACTCTTGGAATGTCCCTCATAACATTGCCTCAAAAATACCAAATCCGTGTTCATCAAAGTTTGTCGACAAACGAAATATTGAAACCCTTTTGAGTGAATGTCCCTACTCCACACACCTTGAAAATGTGATTGTTCTGTCGCAGTATTCCGGAGCAGTCGTCTGGTCTCACGATATCTTCCATTCTTCCCTTTATTTTTCATCTCAAAACTTATCCCCATTCATCCGAACGCTAATAATAGGGCTTTTGTATACATATCAGAGCAACAAAAGCTTACCGTCGATCCATTACTCATGCAGAACCTTTTCAAGTCCTACGAACCAAGAATATACCTCTTCGCAATTCTACCGCGGTTTCGTAAAGACATTCAGCAGTGTATATATTAAGTCCACTGCTCTGCATTCGCGTGCAAAACCACACTGATTATCAGCTAGCATGGAGGCAACGATATCCCCACAACTATGCCAGACAGATAGCATAGATTTTACCGGGGAGGCTTCACAAGGAAATCCCTCTATAATTGGAGCAAACTTACTTGACTTCTTTTGTAAATATTAGGAATAACTCTCCCGATTGTAATTGTTTACCTGTCTTTCCAGAAGTCCAGGCCATTCGGCACACACGTGTCAGCCAGAAACTACTTTCCTATCTAAAGCTTTACACATCACGGGCTGAAATTCTTCTTCTTAGCGGCCTTGCCACATCTGAGGTATATAATTGCTCTTGTGTCCTCTGCGCCCGAGAGGTTAATCGTCATTCTCAAATTCACCTTGTGTAAACGAGGTGCTGTTTTAACCGTGTTTAGGCGATCAACAAAGTCTTCTCTCTAGCTCATGAGGATGCACCTCTTTGAAAAGAGGAGAACCCCAGGCGCGTTCCTGATAGCAGACATGGAAGAGTACCTCTTATTACAAAGTATGTGGACGATCTGCTAGAATATTCTATTTGTTGATCTGAAATCGGATTCCAGTTAATTCCCAAAGTCGTTCCATATCTTCATTTTGGACATCTTTTCTCTCTCTGCTATGACATTTCGCGCTTGCTTGTAAACAAAATGCAAGAAGGAGGACTTATATCTAAGCCAAGATTTGTATGCCCCCTTCTTTAGGCAGATGACATCTCTGACCAGCTGATTGAATCACAGATCTTCCTTCCACCCGTCTCCACACCATGTCTCAGTGACATCATCAAGGAAGGATCTGTATTTGGGCTATATCTTTGGCGTATAATCTTCCACAATCTACTGCGATATTTTTCAGTCTAAGATTCAAAAGGCAAATGCTCTCAAAGCTGAATGGATAGTCATCACTGCTTCCATATTGCAGATTTTTCGGTGGTCTCCTTCGTGCCAATCACAAATTTGGTGATTCACAGACCCAAGAAGACTAGGCTTTCATTAGAGGGGGCCTTTACTCGCCTCGTCATAGCTATATCACCGGGTTGAGGGAGATATATTGGGCGTTAACAGTGACACGTATTGCTCCATCTGCCCTAGTAGTTTACCGCCGTTGAGCCTGGGTTGAATATTCGTCCCGCAGAAGCCTGCTTATGTAGCAATTATCACTCATATCTGGTGGCCCTATTGATATCCACCACCTGCGACCCGTTCGCTACCAGAACAGTGTGCGTGTAATATATATATATATATATATATATATATATATATATAACGAAGGAGTTGTGGTAAGGAACCAGATGGACCATAACGCACCAGAGTATTCAATACTTAGGGTAGTAGAATGGGTAATAGAAATATGTATGACCGCGACGGCAGAGCTCAAGCCGTTTCGACGGCTATTTCTGGACTCTGAGTCCAGAAATAGCCGTCGAAACGGCTTGAGTTCTGCCGTCGAGGTCATACATTTTCCTATATATATATATTTATATATATATATATACTATTGACTGCCGAATAGCTGTGTTATATTTGACCACTCTGTCAAGAGCTTCATTCGATTTGTGATATTTTGAATTTTCGCAATATTATACACAGATGAATTCAATCGCCTAATTTAGGTGTTGCCCCCCTTGCTGAACCCCGCGTGGGGTCAGTTACAGACCCATCCTTGTGGACTTTCGAACTGAATCCCGTTGATACCGCGTACTCCTACTTCAGTCAGGATACGAGAAACTTAACATCCTTTATGTAAGTGGACAGTAAATGACTTATGGAGCCGCAGAAACCCCAACACTGGACTTTACCATCATTCCAGGGGTCCGGGTGAGTATCAAACATGTATATTTTCATATATTTTTATATCTGTATATCTGTTTGACCCGAAATAGGAGATCGAATCTTCGCTGTGTGGATGATTAGTTTAACCACCATCTCAGTGTGTTTGGGCTTTAACGTAAGTTGTAAGCTGTAATTCATTTGAATTATTGAGCGCTTGCCTCACAATTCGAAAGTGTTTTCTCGTTATTTCATGGGCTGAAATTCGATTCTCGCTAATTTTTACTTATATATATATATATATATATATCCTGTCTCCATATCTACCGATGTTATCCACGAGATTGGGAAAGGTATAAACAGCTTGGTGCTTTTATCGTCGCGCGCAAACTCAGAATATAAGAAGACGAATTAATTATCGCATGGAATTGTCTTCAAGATTCCAATAATTCTTCCGGTTCGCCATCTTTCATTGTACATTATGCCAAGAGAGAGATGGTGGAGGGGGGATAGAGAGAGTGAGAGAGAGATAGGAGTAGACAGAGAGACATGAAAAGAATAAGAATGAACGGGAGAGAGAAATCGATGTATGTGCATGTGTGTGTTTGTACCTATATTTCTACATATAGATATATTTAATAAAAAGATATGTGGATAAAGTTAGAGAAATAGGGAAAGTTAATCATTCAAGACAGAAAGTCAGAAGAGTCAGGCAGATATACAATTCATGCAATGGTAATTTATTCAACCAGATTGGTTTCATGTAATAAATATAGAAAGAAACAAATATATGAAAATGAGCGAAAACCACTTCAAAAGATCATGTTTTTGTAACAAAATAACAAAACACAAGAACATCAAATTTCCTTCGCAAATCCGAACGTCTATATTAGAGTTGCTTCCTTAAGCAAACAAGCAAACAGGCAAACATACAAATAACATTTATAAAAAATAGATAAACACATTTGTAAACAGATAATTTAAAAATAACCACAGCAAAAATT
Organism: Eledone cirrhosa; assembly: GCA_964016885.1. NCBI lineage: Eukaryota > Metazoa > Mollusca > Cephalopoda > Octopoda > Eledonidae > Eledone > Eledone cirrhosa. The sequence continues at coordinate 345,736,764 of OZ024740.1, forward strand.
GAAATTAATTAATTTATGAATTAAATTCGCTGATATGTGACGTAATAAGCAAATAATAATTACTATTCTAAAAAAAAAAAATAACCATTTATATAAATAAGAATTCCTAACATATTACCAAATAATGATTATAAAATTCTTTTGCGATGAACATGCAAAATTTTGTAAAATATGCGAATCACTATATTATAGAACCATATGATATGCAAATACATATGAAGGAATAAAGAAAAAATATTTCTTATATAAAATGCTATGAAGAATATTTGCATACATATATACATATGTTCATACACATGTACACACATATATCTCTCTGCTTAGCCATCTCTCCCCCATTTTCTCTCTCTCTCTCTTTCTCTGTACAAACACACACACACAAACACATGCGCGCGCACACACAAACACATGCGCGCACACACACACACACACACACACACACACACACATATATATATATGTATATATATATGTGTGTGTGTGCATGTGTGTGTGTGTGTGTCTGTGTGTGTGTGTAAGTATATATAATCGTATAATTATAATCATGCAACATTTTCATATTTCATTGAATAATAAGACAAATACACATAAATTTATGTATATTCTAACGTTTAAGGCCAGATACAAACGTTAGATGATTTTATAACGTACACATCATATCTGCGTATATATGTATAAGATATAATATAATTAGATATAAAATTGTCCACTGAGCAAGTAATCATATAATTTAATATATTTGAACATTTGTAACAACATGGCCACCACCTCAACTTCAAATATTAAAATCATTTATATCCAATCCAACAATACACAAAATAAATGTTATAGCAATGGAACATCAGTGATGAAACTGAGTCATACAGTATTTTTCAGTTGTTACACTCCGTCGGATTGATTTGTTCATCAAACTAATACCATATATTCTCTTATATCCCCTACATCAATTATGCACATCAACTACTTTTTTTAGTTTATATGTATATGTTTTTACAAGCATAGCCAAACACACATAACACCCATATATATATATATATATGAAATCAAATATGATATTTATTTCAAGTCCTTACTAACATGTACTTCTATAGGCGTTCGCCAATCTTGTGTGGAAACAATTCCAATCCATGAATCCACAGCGTCGCGAACATATGTCAACCATGCATTGCGAGGACACACAAATTATCAGCAAATTATAATTCCAACTGGAAACATCAACTGTTATCTCACCGTTCGACTTGTTCGTGTCGATCCAGGTTTTCAGTTTTCAGCCTCACTTGTGTGCCTGCATCAGGGATGAGATCACCTCAAGGACGGTGGAGTACCTGACGAAAATAAAAGAAGCGTCTTTTTCTGTATGAATTTATGGATGATGCCAAACGCAAATTTGGGCAAAGACTTCCATCTTGCATAAGTCCGCAGATCTCATTTACCATTGACAGTGTTGCGATGAATATTCCTAGAGGCAGGTTTTTATGACTATATGAATTTCCGAACTAGAGCAGATCCGAACCCAAAGACGAGATCATGATGTCCGCGCAGTGTCGATGTGGAAGATTATCTCCTCTTTAATTTATCGTGTGGCAGAAAAGATGTACTGTGATATTTGAATTAATTGACGCCATCCAGAATCTCGACGTCGAATATGAAGGGACACATTCAGAAGTCGAGATACAAGCAGATAATATCTTTGACTTGGCTATATTGATTGAGTACACAAGGAAGCATTGATGTAACGCTATTATCTTCAACAATCTTGGAGTCATCGGCACACTCAAATCAGTTACACTAATGATTCTTTCTACAGCAACGCGTTGGAGTTACTTCACGGCATGCTCTGCCATTCAAACGATTGCATAACCACAGAGTGAATCTTGAATTGGTCAGATTCATCGATGCAAAAGCGAACATTTACTCGGTCGAAGCTGTTGAATGTTCTTAATAGGTTCGATGTTAATAGCCATATAGCTTTTCAACAGTGTGGATATATTAGTCCAGAAGTGAAAATAGGTTTCAATTGTTAGCATTTTTTATTTATTTTTTCACTCCTGATCAGAAAATGTTTAGAGGGCTTCTTCATAGGTAACACCACAATAATCATCGTCTTATTGAAGGTTAATAACAGACTTCAGCAATTGAGCTTCAATAGTTTCCAATGTATTTCAATTTCCTGACGATTCCTGGATAAATGTTTATTTTCGCTGCTTCTTTCATGGTTTTCCATATTTCAGCTTTTTATCATTCCGCATTTTTATCATTCCGCATTTTAATTCCTAGTTTTTCTTCTTTAGCTCCTTTCTATTAATGTTTGTTGTTTGTTTCGTTCATTTTTCTACGTTTCATTCTTTCTCACTTTCCTTTTTTAATCTTTCTTTCTCTCTTTCTTTATATTTCACCTTCTGTTTTAACCTGACACCAGTTCCGCCTTTTTTCTTTCACTCCTTCATTCCTTCTTTCGTTATGTCCTTGTCCCATTTTTTCGGTCTTTCATTCATGCTATCTTTCCTTCTTACATTTTCCCTTTTTTAGAGTCTTTTTTATTTGTTTGCTTGTTGGTTTGTTTGTTTTTTCTTTGTTTCTTTGTTTCTTTGTTTCTTTGTTTCTTTGTTTCTTTGTTTCTTTTATTCATTATCTTTTCATTCACCCCAAATCTCTTCTTTTGATTTCCCTTCGTTTCCATTTTCGTTCTTTCGTTCTTCATTTATTTATTTCATTTTAACTCGCCTTCTTTCTGTTTATGTTGCATTCATGCTACTTTTTCCTCTATTGTGCACTATCTATCTATATCTATATCTATCTATCTATCTATCTATCTATCTATCTATCTATCTATCTATCTATCTATCTATCCACACACATCTTTTTCCTACATACATGGGAAAAAGAACAAAAAGAATAAACATCAGCAATATACCACCCAACATTAACATCTGGTGGATTATGGCAGGGTTCTTGGAGGAAGATGAAGACACAATACTGTCGATTCAAAAATCCACAACAAACAGCTGGAACGGCACAAGCTTGGAAATGTTGGTCCAAATGAAACCGGACAGAATTTCCAAGATACGAGAAAGAGTGCCAGTAGACAATACCAATTACATCCACATTTCGGCAGATGGAGGGAGGCCACATTGTTTTAAATACGCGAGCACATCGCATTTAAAGGCTTCCTGTCCCCTCTTACGAACAAACACCACTACCCCCTAAAAAGTACTTTTACCAACACCAACTCCAAAATCACTATAACAACAACAACACACAAAACAAACAACTGTTCAACCACAAACAACAGAAGAAACACAAACAATTCTCCTGAGAAACACAGTCCCACCCCATCCCACTCCATCCAACATTACCACAATCACACACACAAACACATCATCAAGACACAGCATGACGATTCATCACCAGACGAGGCTTCTTCTCCACCCCCAAGTGAAGATGAAGGAGAGCCTCGTAAATAAAAAAAAACAAAAAAAAGTCACCACAAAGCCACAAAAACAACAATCACCAACACAAACACACAACCACCAACACAAATAACAACATAAACACCACCACAATCAACAAAACAAACACCAACACCACTCCAAACACAAATGCCCACCATAAAAAAGAAAACTACAAAATGAACAAGGAACCAAAATAACACAAACAAAAACAACAATACACGTACATTAACACAAACAACAAAAACCTAATGGAGGTCATCTCCCAATAGCCCAAAGTCGAAACTGAGGGGAAAACCTTTCTAAAAGCAAACTCTCAACCACACCTAAAACAGATAAGGGTTTCGATAGAGACCTATCAGACATTGAAAGAAATGTTTTCACAGGACGTTGGCAACCCCTGCCAAAAACCAATAAACCGTGTCCTGTTGAAATGTTTCCCCACCCCACTCAACACCCCCACCAGAACTGAACTGGAGATTGAACAACATGATCTCCAGGAAAAGAAAAGTTAAGTGCACCATTTCGTCCTTTTTGCCAACCCTTATCCACCAACATGGCTGACTTACGAGTTGGAAGCGTAAATGTGCGTGGCCTAGGGATGCCCTGGAAACAGGGCCAACGTTTAAACGACCTTAGGTCACAAGGTATAGAAGTAATAGCCATCACCGAGACCAGGATCCACAACAGGCAGCAACTAATCTACATCTTCAATGACTTTGAGATCTACGCACCTCTGTTAGACGGTACCTGGAGGGGGAGTGACTGTCATGTTTCGGAAAAAGCTGGATCTCGAAGTACATTAAGTACACTTGGACCCGGAGGGTAGACTTCGTAGTCCTAGACGTGAACAGTATTGGAGGTGGAGCCTTCAGACTGGTGGCCGTTTATGACCCGACCGGGCAATCACAATCACGGCCAGATTTCTTTAAGCGTCTGGAGTCTTTTCTGGGAACGTCTCGCTCCTTGATTTTAGTGGGGGACTGGAATGGTATCCTAAATGCACCATGGGACTATGTGGGAGCATGTCCCAGTAGAACGGGGTGCAACAGCCTCAAAAATCTAATCGGCCAATTCCAACTGGCCGATAGATATCGACTAGATTTCCCAACTGCACAACAGTGGACGTGGGCAAACCGCAGCGGGATATCTAGATCGTATCTAGATAGGTTTTTTGTAAGAGAAAAGTACAAGATGTTAAGCTGTCCACAAATGCACATGCCTATTCTGATAACAAACTAGTCATCTGCATAGTCAACCGTGATAGAATACATAGACAAGGACCCGGATAGTGGGAGCTGAACAAGTCTTTGCCGGCACGAAAAGCCTACAGTGAACGGATAAGTAGATTAGTTAAGCAAGAGTTGACGGGAGCCATCGTCAACAACAGATGATGGTAATCTCTCAAGAGAGCAATTAGAGTAGAATCGATAGGGTTTAGCAGAGAATTATCTTTAGAGAAAAACAAATCAGAAACAGAACTAGTAGCCAAAGTAGAAGAGGCGCTTAGGAGTGGCAACGCAGCTAGAGTGCTAGCAGCAAGGACGGCACTGGACCAGTTCTTCGACGCGAAACACGAAGGCTTCGTGGTCAGAAGTAAATCACGTGCTCTAGGAAACGAGGGAGCAAAATCTGTTAGCTGGGCCAGAGTAGCAGAAGCGAAATGTGGCAACAAATCCACGATTCGGTCTTTGAAAGACAAAAACGGACGCATGCTACTTGATTCCAGGCAGATGTGCACGGCCTTTCAGCGGCACTTTCCGCAACTGTTCGAGCAGTGCACTGAACGGGCCAATGGACTTTGGTTCATAACTCGACGGCCTCCCGCGTCTCTCGAGCATGGATGCCGAGTTCTGCGAAAGACCAATCACAGCTACTGAGATACTCGGGGCCACTGCGGGAAACGCAAATCACGCGGTCTAGATGGTCTACCCTATGAGTTTTACATAGGAATGCCGGACTTGTTCTCTGGCATCCTCGAAGCCGTCTACTGCAATTGGCAGCAGAACGGGAGAATTCCCAGTTCTGCAGGCAAAGGCGTAGTAACGCTGATCAGGAAAGACGAGAACAAGGGGGACGAAATAAATAATGTCAGGCCCATAAGTCTGCTCAACATATAGTTAAAGATTTTGGCCAAGATGCAAGCAACGAGGCTGGCGCTTGTAGTCGAAAACCTGGTAGGGAAATCGCAAACGTGTGCAATCCCGACCAGGTCCATACACGACAACGTCCACCTCATGCGATACATCATAGAGAGGGTGGGGTGTAAACCCGTCTTCGGTGGGGCTCTGATCAATTTAGATCAGTCTAAGGCATTTGATAGGGTCGACCATCGAGACTAGCGTTCGTTCTTCGTTTGCAATTGTTGATAGTAGAATCATTTTTATTTTTTCAAAAGTTTTTCAAAAGTTTTTCAAAAGTTTTTTCCGCCCCTGTGGGGAAAAAACGAGATTACCCACCGGCTGACAATTCAGCTGGGGAGGTTAATCTCGAAACAATATATTTTTCAACAAAAAATTTCGGTTTTTTTGCATGCAAAATTAACAAAAAACTTACCAGCGCAGGTCAACACTATCCGAGATAGATAGATAGATAGATAATTTTCTAATTTTCTACTTATTTGCCACCAGGGCATAACATATTGGGACAAATACAAAGGAGGGGGGGGGGTTACATACAATAAAACGAGTACAAAAATATAACAAATAAAATAAAACAATCGAAGTCCTCAATAGGGAGGGGGAGTTTTGGGGTCGCACACACCCCCGAAAAAGTGTGCAATCCTTCTCATCAAAAGCACAGAGAGAGGGTGCTCCCTTGTTCTTCCATCTTTTTCAGCTACAGGCTGATATGGAGAGAAGGTCCATTCACACGGGCCATTCTCGCCAGTTTCACCCACCTTTCATAAAACTGGTTGGGGTGGAGCACCTCTCTCTCCATTATGATCCTTCTTCCGAAATGATATCGGAAGAAAAGGACCAGTTGTTGGCCGGAGAGAAAGGTGTCCGACCTCAGCCCTTTCAAACGCGTCCACCATACAACATCTTTTACCATGGCTATTACTCACAGAAACACCGCCTCTCCTTCATTTTTGAAGGGGGGAGGCGGCCTGATCGTTATAATGGACTCGGTGGTCAACCGGATAGGTCCCACCCGTGACAGCAGTCATTTCACATAGCCCTACAGATTGGCGACGCCCGGGCAGTGTACCAATGCATGCGCGACGGTTTCCTCGTCGCGCACGCATCTAGGACATATCTTTTTCGAAGGGTCCCTACCCGGGCGCCTGTGTCTGTAGAGCTTTTCTCGAACGGGCAGAGCCCCACGGTAGCACTGCCAGGCCAGGGACCTCTGGAAGTTGTCCATCGGTCCCGGGCTAAATGTCCTACCGAACAGGCTGGCCAGTTCGTCTTACTCCATGCCTAGGGCTTCTCCGAGGGCGTCGTCGCACCTGCTGCTGACCAACCCTCTATAGAATGTCGAGGTGGAGTCTCCTCTGATAGCTGGGTCCGCCTGCCAGAGAGCCGTGAGCGCCTGAGCACACTCCGTGTGCCAGGCACCCAGTTTTCTCGGTCTTTGCTTGACCCAGGATTGCAGCTGGGAGGTGCCGTAGCCTTAATGCGTGTTTACGCATCATCAACCACGGTATCCCCAGCCCTCCTTTCGAAGGGTGTTGACAGCAGATGGATCTCCTCACCAAAGGAGCCCACTTCTTCCAAAGGAATTGGAAGAGTGCGTGCTCCATTTTGGTGAGCGTTTCCCCTGGGCAAGGCACGACGCTCAGGCGGTAGTAGATGACGGACGCTATATAAGTGTTCGCCACCTCCGCCCGACCTTTCAGGGATAGTTTGCACTCGGCCCACTTCTGGGTCAGTGAAAACACTCTGTTCGTTACCTCACCCCAGTTCTTCTCCACCTGGAGGTCTGTTCCGAACCAAACCCCGAGCAGCTTTACCGGGCCCTCCGTCCAGTGTCCGACGACGCTGTCGCAGGGCATCGGTTTGCCCCTCCACCCACCGAGTTGCAAACGCGGACTTGTGCCGGTTCAGATTCGCCCCTGTAAACCTTTCGTATTCCTCCAGTAAGGTGCCAATCGCTCCGATTTCCGAGGTACTCGACACCATTATTCTCACGTCATCGGCGTAGGTCGACACCGCTTTCCGCAATCCCGGTTCCAAGGGGGTGCTCTGCAACAACTCCAACCTCCGCTAAAGCTAGTGGAGAGAGAAAGGCAACAGTTAACGTTTCCAAGCCGTCTGCCTGCATAGACGACACTATGGTTACAAATAGTAACAAAATAGCTTTTTCTCGCCAAGAAGGCGAAACAAGTGACTCACAAAATGGACCACACAGCACAGAACGCACAACAAAAACCATAGATAATGAGACAATTTCCACTGAAACAGTAACAAAAAAAAAAAAGGAATTTAGAAATCTAGATATCTCCGATGCTAGCAAAATGCTGAGTGAAGTAAAAAAAATGTGTGACTTTCGAAGAAAACGGTGGGTTTAAAATAGACTCACTCCCCGAAATCCGCTTTGAAACTCTCAGAAGGACTGTTACTTTCAGAACTCAGAAAATGAAAATCACCAATATACCACCAAATATCAATATTTGGTGGATTTTTGCAGGATTTGCAGGATTTTTAGAGGAGGGAGAGGCCGCACTGCTTTCGATGTTCCAGCACATCGCATTTAAAGGACTCCTGTCCTTTACAGACAAAATTTAAAAAAAAGACAATAAAGTACACTTACTAACACCAACACCAAAACCACCACCACCACCACAACAACAACACACAAAACAAGCAAACACAAAAACAAACAGCCACTCAACCACAAACAACAGAAAAAACAGACAACTCCCCTGAAGAACACAGTCCCACCCCATCCCACCCCATCTCGCTCCATCCAACACTACCACAAACACACACAAACACCAATCACCAACACAAACACACAGCTACCGACACAAACAACAACACAAACAACACCACAATCATATCTCCCCCTATCAGCAAAACAAACACCAACACCACCAAACACAAACACTCACCATAAAAAAAACGCCCAGATGAATAACAAACAAAAACAACACAACAAAAACACAAACAACAGTACACATATATCAACACCAATAACAAAAATCTGATGGAGGTCATTTCCAAAGAGCCCAAAGTGGAGACCGAGGGGAAAACTTTCGTGAAATCAGGATCAGCACCACACCTGAAATTGAAAAGAGTTGGAAACTTATAAAAAACTGAAAAATGAATTTTCGCAGGACGTCGGAAACCCCTGCCAAAAGCCAATAAATCGCGTCCTATTAAAATATTTCCACACTCCACCCAACACCCTCACCAGCACCCAAATGGAGATTGAACAACCCGATCTCCAGGAAAAGAAAAGGTAAGTGCATCTTTTCGTCCTTTTCCGCCAACTCTTCTCCACCAACGTGCCTAACTTACGAGTTAGAAGTGTAAATGTGCGTGGCCTAGGGATGCCCTGGAAACAGGGCCAACTTTTAAACGACCATAGGTCACACGATATGGATGTGATAGCCATCACCAAGTCCAGGATCCACAACAAGCAGCAACTAGCCCCCATCTTTAATGATTTTGAGATCTACGCATCTCTCTGTCAGCCAGGAGATGGAGAGGGAATGGCTGTTATGTTTCGGAAACACCTGAACCTCGAAATACATCAAATACACTTGGACCCGGAGGGTAGACTGGTGGTCCTAGACGTGAACAGTGTTGATGGTAGAGCCTTCAAACTGGTGGCCGTTTATTCCCCGACTGGGACATCGCAGCCAGATTTCTTTAAGCGTCTAGAGTCTTATCTGGGAACGTCTCGCACCTTGCTTTTAGTGGGGGACTGGAATGGTATCCTAGACGCATGTTGGGACTATGTAGCAACATGTCCCAGTAGAGGAGGGTGCAACAGCCTGAAACATTTAATCGGCCAATTCCAACTGGCCGATAGGTATCGACTAGATTTCCCGACTGCACCACAGTGGACGTGAACAAATCGCAGCGGGACATCTAGATCGTATTTAGATAGATTTTTTATTAGAGAGAAAGACAGAAAAATGTTAAGCTGTCCACAAATGTACATGTTTGCCTATTCAGACCACAAACTAGTCACATGCATAGTCAACCATGATAGAACGCATAGACATGGACCCGTATACTGGAAGCTGAACATGTCGTTACCAAGGCGTAAAGCCTACAGTAGACGGATATGTAGATTAGTTAAGTAACAGTTGACGGGAACCATTGTCAACAATAGATGGCAGTACTCTCTCAAGAGAGCGATTAGAGTAGAGTCGATAGCTTTTAGCAAAGAACTAGCCTTAGAGAAAAGAAAAACAGAAAGAGAACTAGTAGCCAAGGTAGAGGAGGCGCTTAGGAGTGGCAATGCAGCTAGAGTGCTAGCAACCAGAACGGCACTATACCAGTTCTTCGATGCGAAACACGAAGGCTTCGTGGTCAGGAGTATATCACGTGCTCTAGGAAACGAGTGAGCAAAAGCTGTTAGCTGGACCCAAGTGGCAGATGCGAAATGTGGCTATAAGTCCACGATTCAGTCTTTGAAAGACCAAAACGGACGCATGCTACTTGACTCCAGGCAGATGTGCATGGCCTTTCAGCGGCACTTTCCGCAACTGTTCGAGCAAAGCGGTGCGCCGAACGAGGTAATGGACTTCCGTTCATACTTCGACGTACTGCCGCATCTCTCGAGCGTGGACGCTAAATTCTGCAAAAGATCGATTACAGCCACTGAGATACGGGACGTGCGAGGCCGCTGCGGGAAACGCAAATCACCCGGTCTAGATGGTCTACCCTACGAATTTTACATAGGCATGCCGGACGTGCTCTCTGGCGTCCTCGAAGCCGTCTACTGCAACTGGCAGCAGAACGGGAGAATTCCCAGTTCTGCAGTCATGGGTGTAGTAACGCTGATCAGGAAAGACGAGAACAAGGGGAAGGAAATAAGCAATTTCAGGTCCATAACTCTCCTAAACTCAGAGTTAAATATTTTGGTCAAGGTGTTAGCAACGAGGCTGGTGCTTGTCGTCGAGAACCTGGTGGGAAAAGCTCAAACGTGTGTGTGTAATTCCAACCAGGTTCATACACGACAACCTCCACCTCATGTGATACATCATAGAGAGTTTGGGGTGTAAACCCGGCTTCAGTAGGGCTCTGATCAATTTAGATCAGTCTAAGGCGTTTGATAGGGTCGACCATCGATAGTTGAAAGCGGTTTTCAAGCTGGCCGGATTCGGACCCGTCTTCACAGGCTGGATTACAGCCATGCACACCAACATCTGCTCGACCTATCGGAGCCGTTCGCAATCACGCGTTCACGCGTTCCATCCGACAGTTATGCCCTCTCTCCTCCTTTCTATTGATTCTAGAGCCACTATTGCGGAAGTTGGAGCTTTTGCAGGGCATCCCGTTGGAACCGGGACTGCGGAGAACAGCGTCGGCTTATGCCGAAAACATGACAGTAATGGTGTCGAAAACCTCGGAAGTCGGGGCGATCGGCAACTTACTGCAGGAATACGAAAGGCTCAATGGAGCAAAACTCTACCCGGACAAATCTGTCGCTTTTCAAACCGATGCCGTTCGACAGCGTCGTCAGACTTTGGACGGAAGTACCGGTGAAATTGCTCGGGGTCTGGTTCGGTCTGGACCTCCAGGTGGAGAAAAACTGGAACGAGGTCACGGCCAAGGTATTTGCGCTCACCCAGAAGTGGGCAGAGTGCAAACTATCCTTGAAAGGTCGAGCAGAGGTGGCGAACACTTTCATAGCGTCCGTCATATACTACAACTTGACCGTCCTGCCTTGTCCCCGTGAATACCTCACCAACATGGAACGCATGCTCTTCCAATTCCTTTTGAAGTAGCAGGCTCCACTGGTGAGGAGATCCGTTTGCTGTCAACACCCTTCCAACGGATTGCTGGGCATGCCGTGGCTAATGATGCGCAAACATGCGCTGAGGCTACGGCATCTTCAGGTATTCCTCACCGACCAACCGGCATGGGCACCGTTTGTGAGACAGGCTTCCCACAACGTGTCTCGCTGACGGAGCTGCAGTCCTGGGTCAAGCGAAACCGAAGAAAATGGGCGACTGGCACATTGAATCTGCTCAGGCGCTCACAGTTCTCTGTCAAGCGGGCACAGCAATTAGTGGTGACACCACTTCGACATTCTATAGATGGATAATACGTTACAAGTGCGACACGTGCTCGGAAAGACTCTGGGCGTCGAAGACGACGAGCTCACCAGTCTTATCGGTAGGACTTTCCGCCCGGGACCTATGAACAACTTCCAAAGGTCCCTGGCCTGGCAGTGCTACTGAGGAGCTCTACCAGTACGAGACAAGATCTACAGACACGGACGCCCCGGCAGGGATCCTTCCAAGAGGACGTGTCCAAGATGCGATAAGGACATTGAAACCGTCCTGCACGCAATTGTACGCTTCCCGGGCGTAAGCGGCCTGTGGAACTACGCAGAACAACTGCTGTTGAGTATGGGACAAATCCAGTTGACTGCCGAGTCCATAGTGAGGATCAAACCGCCAGCCTCTTTTAAAAACGAAAGAGAGGCGGTTTTCCTCTGTACAGTGGCTATGGTGAAAGAGGTTATATGATGGACAACATTGAGAGGACTTAGGACAAATGCCTTTTTCTCTTTAGGTACCACTTTAGAAGGAGAATCAGAGTGAAGAGAGAGGTACTGCACCCCAGTTAATTTACTGAAATGTGCGTGAATGTAACAAAAATGGTCCGAGTGATTGGGACTTCTCTGTATATAAATCTGTAGTTTGAAGAAGAGAGCAAAAGGAAGAAAGGACCACTTCCACAACACGCTCCTGAACTTGAGGGTTGTTCTATCGACGGGGTATTAAACAACCCATTTGTGGCGCCTCTCCCCTATTGGGGATTTCGATTGTTATAATTGTTTTTTTAATATTTTTTACACGATCGTATGTAAAATCCCCAGCATGTTTTGTCCCCTTTTATTGTGCGCCATTGTGGCTAATAAAGAAATATATCTATCTATCTATCTATCTATCTATCTACCTATCCATCCATCTATCTTTCTTTCTTTCTTTCTTTCCTTTTATCGTACTGTTCATTAGACTTACTCTCCCTTCGGACAGACTAATGAAATGAACTTACTTTGCCCATTGAATACCTTTTAATTGGATACATTAAACTGTCAAATTATACATTACAGTTGCAGATTCAGCTCTTATAATTTTAGAATGTTCTAGTGGATGTGAGTAATTAACAAAAGGACATTATAAAATCTGGCATAGTCTTATAGCAAAAGCCATCCACTGGAAGTTGTGCATAAAATACAACGTAGAAATGTAATCTTATATGAACATACTCATCTTGAATCCTGCCTATCAAGTGAGGGAGTAGAGTTATTTTGGGACCTTGAGATAAAGACCAAAAACAAGTCCGTCACAACCTCTCTGATATTGTTATAAAAACATACAAACCCACGAAAATCGACACTAATTTATATTGCGATCTGTCAAAACCATAATGTTGCTAAAAATGGAATGGAGAAGATAAATAAGTATGTAGACCCTGTAGGCACTATTCGATCTGATTAACCTGTAGATACATAAATCGTGCGAATCATCATTGGGGCGCTAGGACGATCCCTAAACGTCTCATGTCTTTCATTAAAAGCCTTGGAATCTCCGGTCGCATAGGCAATACCTAAAGCTTTACTCTGATTAGCACTGCCTCAAACGTATGC
>OZ024740.1:345750195-345757695 GCA_964016885.1 Eledone cirrhosa
TTTTTCTTCTAGCTTCAAGGACTTTGCGGAGGACTCTTGCAGTTCCGAGCGGTGATGATTTTGTAAGTGTTCTATCTTTATATTTGGTCCAATCTTTTCGAGCCATGTTTGTATTTGGATACGTTATAAGTGCACCATCCTACAGCATGCGTATTTCCCACTTCACATAGTTGTACACTTTTTCTTCTTTCTCTTCTATCCAGTTGTCACTAGGACATGCGATGTCAATTAACAGACATGCTTTTTCTTTCCCGCACACTACAACAATGTCAGATTTTCGATGTGTAAATTGATGATCCCACTGAATCATTGCATCCCACAGGATTTTGCAGTCCTCATCCTTAAAATAATATTTCTGGCGTTTGGTCGTACCCTGTCTTTCATCTGTCCACAATGAATTATTCTTTCCATATTCTCATATCACCTTTTGTATTAAGGTTGTGACAGCTTCAATATACCACACTTTACACCCTCACTTGCTTCATCAATTTTGCAATTCACATAGTTTGTCCGCATTGTAGGCTTCTGTGCTGTGAATATACGTATATCTGTCTTAGTGTTCGCATCCCTTACAAACTGTCCATATATTTTCCTCTTTCCTTGCCCTTTCATTTTCTGTGATTTTTTCTCGTTAAATTTTTCTTTCTGAACCTAATTGTCAGTTTCGATAATGCCAGACATTTTTACAAGCGTCAACAATGGTTTCACAATATCTTTTTACATACCGCCATAAACTCACTTCCGCTGATTCAAAACAATACTGACAATTGATCAAACCTCAGTCTCCCATTTTTCTGGCTAAGTACAACCGAGCAGATCCAAAGTCACATACACGCTTTATCTTTAATTATCTAAATTTGTTCTTTTTTCCAGATATATAAAAAAAATGAACTGATGTGAAAATGGTTGCCCCGCTGTGTCCAATAAATTCCATTCGTCGCAACACTGATTCTACAGAGAGAGACGGTGAGGAGAGACACGTGTATCGATATATGGATTTTATAATGTGTAATATCATAAATATGTTAAATAGCACTACAATATCATCTAAGATACTCTTGTGGAAAAGAAACAAATTGTTTAAGTTATTTTTATTAAAGTTATTATCCACTTCAAGACCATCTTCATTATCACTGCCGTCACAGCCGTCTCGAACTCTATCACCACCGCCCCTACAGCCACCACACTGACATTCCCCCTCCTCCTTCTTCTCTTCCTCCTCCTCAATCTCTCTGTATCCATACCACCTCTAACATCACATCTTCCATAAACTTCATCTCCATAATTTGTGCTCACAATTCTTTCTAAATATTTAGCACTGAGTAACCTTTATTCGTTATATAAAAACAAAATTCATGTATTTACCTCAGTTGCAGGAGCAATTCCACCACCATCATTACCACTAACACGATCGTCATCATTAGCATCAACATCAAACACACGAAATAATATGGATTTACAATTGCAACAACCACAACAACAGCAATAACAACAATAATGATGGCACACTTATCAGATATGACATCACAGAAAACATCAACATAATTATAATTATCAACAAAATTACCATCATGCTTTATTATCATCACCATTGTTATTATCTTAACCATCGTCATCCTTCACATCTTCCACGTCACCCTGGTCGCCTTCACCTTCAAATACTTCGTTATCAATTTGAATAGCGTGATCATCATCATCCGTTTAATTATCATTATGAATGGTAACATCGGCAGCAGTAGAATCTTCATAATTTTCCTCTCTCGCATTTTCCTCCTCATTCTTATCATTCCCGAGATTCTTATCATCCATAATAATATCATCAGATATCGCCGGCATTAATTACAAATATTATCACAATATGTTGGTACTATTGTATTCGGTAGTGTCTTTTCTTCTTGGTTTTACATATAGTTTATGTTATTGTGTTACATATTGTTTGTTGTTATTAATGTAATTTGTCGCTTTTTCGTTGTGGTAATGGCATTCGTAGTGTGATTAATGGTGTTGTTACGTAAAAAATTATTTCTTTTCCGCAGTTATTCCAAACATTGTAGCCTGCTGTGTGTGTATGTATATATATATATATATATATATATATATATATATATATATATATATATATATATATATATATATATATATTTATATATATATATTTATATATATACATATATATATATATAAATATAGGTATATAAATATAGGTATATATATATATTTATTTATATATATATATATATATATATAAATATATATATATATATACATACATATATTACACGAAAGACGTGATCTTAGATATATATTTTTTCTTGCAATATCAATGTTATGCATGTAGGTTTTTCAGTGCACATGTGTGTGATGTGATGTTCGTGTCGTTCAATTTATCTTACACCACTATGATGTAGTTATATAGTTTATATAATAGCTAGGTTTTAATCGATGTATTTTGGTGCAAAATATGAGATAATCAAAACTTTAGGCATGGTTTATGAAATGATGAGTATATACAATTATATATATATATATATATATATATGAACGGAAAAAATGAAACGAAATTTCATTTCTCACTCTTATTACGGCTGTTACTTAAATATAAGTATGTATACGTACATAAATATATGTATACAGACGTTAATATGTATATATATATATATATATATATATATATATATATATATATATATATATATATATATATATATATATATATATATATATACATACATGGACACACATATATATGTACATATATATGTACATATATATGTGTGTGCATGTATGTATGCATATATATACATGCTAACGTCTGTATACATATATGTATGTACACGTATACATACTTATATATATATATATATATATATATATGCACCCAGTTATAGAAACTCGCACAGGTCCACACACATGCAAACAGACACATACACACCCATATATAAATATATTTATATATTTATATATATATATTTAGTCCAGAATTAGCCGTCGAAACGGCTTGAGCTCAGCCGTCGGGGTGCTACTTGTTCCTATATATATATATATAGGTAAAAGGAAAAAGAAAATGACGACACATTTTTCCCACTGAAAAATAGTTTAATTAGGATTAAGTATAAATTAGTAATAAGTATTAGTTAGTATTCAGTTTTAGTTTTACATTTTTACCGGTTGCGCATTTCTTATGCCATTCAAAATATTTTGAGATAATGCTCGTGATTTTTGCCCTAATCTGATCAGTTTTTGAAATTCTTCTTGTTTTATGTGAAAAAAGTGGCTTGAGAGGTATTAAGATTTGGTTGGTTGTTGAATGACACGTGAATAAGCAATATAAATTTCGCCAATTGATTTTAGCGCGAACTGGTTTCGATAAAAATATCAGGTCCATTCATGTTGCACTCTCAAATAATTTATTTGCAAGTCCTAACGTCTGATACGCAATATATAAGAAACATCTGATTGTGCCTCGTAAGTTTTCTTCTGTTGAATAACATTTTGCTCTGTGAAATATATTTCAGATGGCGAAACAGAAAATTCATTGTGCATATTTCTGTGTAAGTGCATATGAATAGGTTTGTAGGAAGGAGATAAAGGATGAATGAGTGGGATAAATACATTTCATCTCCATCCAAAACTTGGTAGGCCTTAGGCCTGTCTGTTAAGAAGTTTCTCCAGAACGAGGCATTCTGCTTGCGACCTTTGGCGGCCTGTTGCGCATATACGGCATATAATATATTAGCAGAATGGCCCGGCGTTGCTCGGGCGTCTAAACATAGATTGGCATCTTTATCTCTCTTTTCTGAAACAGTACAGAGAAGTACGGAATACCTCGGCCTGCGGATGGTGTCTACATTTTGTGCTTAGGCAAATAATTTTCCATAAGATTTATCAAAAGCATGTAATTGCGTTCTCTCTCTCTTTATTCTTGTTGTTTTTGCTGCTGTTGGTGTGTTAACAGCCGTTGGTCGAACTACTAACACAATCACGTTCTTCTTCAGTCAATCGTGTATATCCCCTTCTGCCTCGTCTACCTAAACAATGATTGTAGCCCCTCTTTGTACACAATGTTCCTTGTTCTTCCGTCGTGGTCATATGCAAAGAGATTTGTCTTGCTTCCCACTCTTGAGCAGACAACGTATAGTTGCCCGTGTGAAAAACATGACTCTTCCAAAAGAAGACCAGCAACAGCTAGGGTCTGACCCTGGGATTTGTTGATAGACATTGCAAAGCTGACGCGTTTCGGTGAATTGTTCGTTGGTTTTCTGTTTCAAGTGCTCTTCTGGTGCCAGTACGTTCAGCATCTTGCAACCTTCGATTAGCAGATTCCACTGACGTTTGCCCGCCTTGTTCTTTTTCTTGCCGTTTTCGCAGTATTTCGGCCAATGGAGTATCTCTTCTTTCGAGGCATGACCTAAAAGCAGGACGAGGTACACTAATACTAACTGGTAGAGTAAGGAGTAAACTCGTCAGTGATGCATGTGATTTCCAAACCGTTGACTATGTAATTGCTGGCCTTGTGCCAAAAGTAGTGGGACTTTTGGGCTGGCATAACGGCAGTAACAATGACTATAAGCCATCTGTGCTTTCGTGAAATAAATAAGTTTGTTTATATTTTGTTTTTGTGAATGCAAAAATATCTGTACACGAATATAATATATAATTTTATATATATATATATATATATATATATATATATATATATATATATATATATATATATTAGAATAACAGATTAAAGTTTAAGCAAAGAATCGCTGCTTTTACCCTTAACGGGATCTTCTGAAACAAAAAAAAAACAATCTGTGAACGCCGAAGTAAATATTTCGAAAAACGTTGCAACCGAATTAAAACAGGAAGACGATACTTTGGTTCGTGAAGACGTTCCCTGGCAATGAACAGAAAATAGTGAAGATAATACGTCAGCATTGAGAATAATTTTTGTCATAATGTCGTAATGCAGACAGCTAGACATACAGACAGATATTATAAGGGCGCGACGTTATAGCGATAATTATATCTAAAAAAAACAGAATAACAGAGAGAGGAAGAGATCGATAACCGGCGCCTAACACCCCTTTAACAACAGAAAATTGAAAAATAAAAGTCGCAATATCTTTAGACCGTAAGGAATATATAAATGCAAGTTTGAAGTCAATCGGAGTAGAAATATGGATTTGTATAAACTTTTCAAAAATTTGGGGACACAGAGACAATTTCAGTTTTATATAGATGTAT
The DNA here is from genome assembly GCA_964016885.1 of Eledone cirrhosa. Classification (NCBI taxonomy): domain Eukaryota; kingdom Metazoa; phylum Mollusca; class Cephalopoda; order Octopoda; family Eledonidae; genus Eledone; species Eledone cirrhosa. The sequence goes on from OZ024740.1 coordinate 345,755,428, forward strand.
ATATATATATATATATATGTGTGTGTGTGTGTGTGTGAGTGTGTGTGTGTGTCTGTCTGTCTGTATGCATTGAGAGTGGCGTGAACAAATAAACATTTCCACTCTTTAAAAATCTTCATATAGCCGTTCACTATGTCACATACTCGTGGTTTAATTATGCACATTTGATGCACTAATTGCATACATAGTATATTCCGTGTAAATCCATTTTACGATGGAATTTTCTTCAATATTTCAACAAATTTTCATCACTGCCCATTGATATTATTTACTTATGTATTACGTTAAACCGTTCAACACACATTCACTACTAATTCTGTTGCGAGATATCTTTAATCTGTAATGAATGAAAACAATTCTTATTCACAAGCACGATGCTTGTTATCGGATGATTAAAAATAATTTCTGTCATAAAACTTAAGAAATTCTATTTTCAATTAGAAATCTTACTTACCCACATACATACAGAAATTATTATATATACACAAGCTACTTTAAGCTATTTATATTCTCTCTTCTTAGAAGCAGTTACATTAGTGTACAATATTACAGATGTTCTTTTCAAGCCCGAAAAGTATTTCGTTATTTATAGGATCAGCAACTTGTTTGCTTTTAATCGGAAAATTCTATTAGTTTACTGGGCAAAGATTATATCTCGTTTTCAATTTCTGAAACATCGTATTGACATAAGTACACAATCTACATTTCCTATATATGCTTCCCGCTTGATTAAAGGAAAAATTATTTCTCTTTATAATTATTCTGTGTTTTTAATATTCCTTTCTGAAAGCATTCTATTTACATTTATTACTACCGATTGCCATTGCGTATCAGTGTGACTAAAAGGGTTACCGTACAAAAAGTAAGAAAATTTAAAACAAAATAGTTAACTGAAAATCAAAACACAAACAGAAAAAAGAAAAGGAAATAAGATGTGTATGCGATGAAAGAAACTAGAAGGATATCTGTTGTACGATATGAACAGAAGACATTGGCATCAAACAGTTTATAATTTCTGACAAGAAATTCAATCTTGTTGCCTGTCTACTTGGAATTCAGTTTGCTTTACCCCACCTGCTTCTCTAACTCTAGATCATCATCCCCTTACTTCTTATTCTACTATCCAGTATATGTCGGGGTCTATTCTTGTCCCTCAACGTAATCTTCCTTTTTTTTAAATTTATTTTTGTATTTTTTTTTTTAAACTTTTATTTTTCTTGAAAATGTTTACTCTTATTCTGTCAGGCTCTATCTCTACCTCATTCTTTCATTCTCTCTCACAAACTCTTATTCTGTCAAGCTCTATCTCTACCTCATTCTTTCATTCTCTGTCACAAAGTTTTCATATCTAATTATATGTTATTCTTTATTCCGGCTAAATATGATTTTCCTATACCTCAAATAAGTCACACCACACCCAGTCTCACTATTTTCTTCCTTTCTATATCCAGACAACTCACATGAAATATGTCGCCCATTCGTTTCATGTCACTCTCAGCCAAACTCCATCTTTCGATATACCCCTCCTTCCATATCGCTTTATCTTTCTAAACATCGACTTTCACCTTTCGTATCTCATTCTTCATTATCACTCTAGAAAATCTAGATTTTCTGTTTCCACAAACACATTTATACCCATCCACACACACACAAACAAATACACAAATACGCGCACACACAGATATACGCACACACATACACATATATATATAGCGAGATAGATAGATAGATACGCACACAAACACACACACGTGTACACACACATACGCACACACATATATATACATATGGTTTATTGGTGTGTAAGGTTTGTTACTATTGTTTCAGTTGTTTGAGCACTAAATGCCAACGTGTGTCCGGTTGCTGATGTGCTATTCGGTGTTTTGTAATACACCGTAGTCGGTATTATTAGCCGAGGTTAACTTTGCCTTTCATCCTTACGGGGTCGATAAAATAAAGTACCAGTAATGCACTGGGTAATTGCTGGTCTTGTGCCAAAAATAGAAACAATTACTAAGAAGAATATAGTTAATAATAAATGTAGGATAATAATTGTTTCTACTTTTGGCACAAGGCCAGTAATCATCCCAGTGTATTACTGGTACTTTATTTTATCGACCCCGTAAGGATGAAAGGTAAAGGTAAACCTCGGCGGCATTTGAAATCAGATCACAAAGGGCTGTAACTCTAAGCTGCAAACAAGGCCTCCGACACTCTACCGATACTGCTAATACACCGCCCTTAATTATAATGATAATAAATGTGTAG
>OZ024740.1:345770195-345772695 GCA_964016885.1 Eledone cirrhosa
TAAAAGCAAGGGAAGTAATCTACGCGTTTCATTCTTGTTAGAAATCATCAGGACTACATATCCAGTGCTTTTATCGAGAATGACACAGCTAGAGACTTATAGAATACTTAGCTGTGTACAGGAACTGGTTTGAAAGAGCGGTTGCCGGTCCGGCAGAAATTAGAAATTGGAATAAATGCTCTGAAATAGCGATATATATGTGAATATAGACATAGAATATTCGAAAATATTCTGTATGTTTATAATAAACATTTTGAAGACCTAATCGCTATAGAATAGAATACGTCACGTATTACAATTAGATTCTCGATAAAAGCAAGGGAAGTAATCTACGCGTTTCATTCTTGTTAGAAATCATCAGGACTACATATCCAGTGCTTTTATCGAGAATGACACAGCTAGAGACTTATAGAATACTTAGCTGTGTACAGGAACTGGTTTGAAAGAGCGGTTGCCGGTCCGGCAGAAATTAGAAATTGGAATAAATGCTCTGAAATAGCGATATATATGTGAATATAGACATAGAATATTCGAAAATATTCTGTATGTTTATAATAAACATTTTGAAGACCTAATCGCTATAGAATAGAATACGTCACGTATTACAATTAGATTCTCGATAAAAGCAAGGGAAGTAATCTACGCGTTTCATTCTTGTTAGAAATCATCAGGACTACATATCCAGTGCTTTTATCGAGAATGACACAGCTAGAGACTTATAGAATACTTAGCTGTGTACAGGAACTGGTTTGAAAGAGCGGTTGCCGGTCCGGCAGAAATTAGAAATTGGAATAAATGCTCTGAAATAGCGATATATATGTGAATATAGACATAGAATATTCGAAAATATTCTGTATGTTTATAATAAACATTTTGAAGACCTAATCGCTATAGAATAGAATACGTCACGTATTACAATTAGATTCTCGATAAAAGCAAGGGAAGTAATCTACGCGTTTCATTCTTGTTAGAAATCATCAGGACTACATATCCAGTGCTTTTATCGAGAATGACACAGCTAGAGACTTATAGAATACTTAGCTGTGTACAGGAACTGGTTTGAAAGAGCGGTTGCCGGTCCGGCAGAAATATATATATATATATATAATATATATATATATATATATATATATATATATATATATATATATATATATATATACGTATATATATATATATATATACGTATATATATATATATATATACGTATATATAAATATATATATATATATATATATATATATATATATATATATATATATATATATATATATATATATATATATATACATACGTATACATACACACATATATATATATATATATAAATATATATATATATATACGTATACATATATATATATATATATATATATATATATTATAGACCTTAAAACTCTGGTAGTTTAAACCGCATCCATTAGCTGCTATATTTCCTTATCTCTTTGGTTTTAGTTCATTATTATTACCATTATTAGTTTTCTACGGTTTTTCGTTTTTAGTTTTCATAGTCTTTTTAGCTATCTTACCCTATCTATCATCTTAACCATTATTACATTTTTACTCACCATTGTCGCCTTATAAGTTTCTATCTTTATTTTCATCCCTGGTTGGAGGGTATCTTATTGAATAGTTTAATTTTATTCTCCTACATCTAAGGCTAATGAACCTCGTCCTTTCTACACCTAAAATTCGCCTTGTTGATTATATATAAATTTTTACTTTTATGCTCCTTCCTACCCTCCATAGTTTCACTTCTTTCTGTTCCCATTGTTCTACCATAGTTTTATTTAGAATTTTTTTCTTTGATAACGTTATTCGTCTGGAAGGATCGTAATATGTCCTGATAGATCTCTTAGCTTTTTTATTGGAATATCTTGATTTTATTCGACTTTGATGACTTGGGTTCTGTTCCGTGTGAAGTGACCCATGATGTATTTTAAACAATTTTAGTATTAATTAATTTAATAAGGTTTTTAATTTAATTCTTTGATTTCGAATAGTAATATTATCTATATTTACCTAATGACTTGTAACGCCTACGTGTCTGTGCTTGTTTTTGTTTTTGTTCTTCGTTTTTAATTTATTTATTTTTTTACTACCACATGCTGTCTGTCTTCCTATCATTTGTTATTGTCTCCTGATATGTCTCTTTGTATTCATCGCGTAAATATGTCTTAAGCATTTTCCATTGATTCTGTGTGTCTGCCATCGTAATATTAACATTAATATGTCATATTATTTTTATGTAATTGAATTATAAATATATGTCCGATATTGAGGTACTGTTTTATAATATGTTATGAATTTGAACTGCCTATATATTCTGTATATTTATTGTCAATATTATATATATTTATATATATTTTTTCACCATACTTTATTTTTATTTGATATTTTTTCTTACCATGTGAAAAAATTTATATACAATTTGTTGACCTTGAATGATACGTATGATATAGTTTTATATATGTTTTAATGTCAGTATATTATTCCATT
>OZ024740.1:345787695-345805195 GCA_964016885.1 Eledone cirrhosa
AGAGAGAAAAAATATAATCACACACGAATGGAGAAGCAACGTAAAGAGAGGAAAAATATCAAGTCAACAACTCTTTTTGAACATAAGTTCTGGCGAGTTTGAAGAGAGAAAAAAAGACACGTCTTCAATGTAGCAATGTAAACGAGAGAAGAGTCTGCTTACAGTGGCGGACGAAGGAGGAAGTGAGCTAACGGAGAGAGTGTGACTAGCAGAGAGGGAGTGAGTGAAAGTAAGAGGAAGCGAGAAAGAGAAAGTTATAGTGGCTGGCTAGCCGAAAGAAGGTGACTAGCAGAGGGTGGGGTGAGCGAAAGTAAGAGGGGAATGAGAGAGAAGGGATGGAGAGAGGATAACAACGAGGAGAGAGAAAAGAGACAAGTCACGGGGAGAAGGAAACTTATATGAATAAAATGGCGGTCTGTGTGGTTGCATTTAAATATAATGAAAATAAAAGTTACCCCATCTATCATTCTATCTCTTTCTCGCTTCCTCTTACATTCACTCACTCCCTCTCAGCTAGTCACCCTCTCTTCGATAGCTCACTTCTTCCCTCGTCCGCCACTGTAAGCAGTCTCTTCTCTCGCTCACATTGCTAGAGTGAAGACGTGTCTTTTTCTCACGTCAAACTCGCCAGAACTTATGTTCGAAGGGAGTTGTTGACTTGATATTTTTCCTCTCTTTACGTTGCTTCACCATTCGTGTCTGTTTACATTTTTTCTCTCTCTGCCTCATTTTTTTATCCTAATAATTTACTCTAGTTATTGCTCGCCCTAGGCTGAGGTATCTTGTCTCTAACGCGAAGAAATACCTATGATTCCTAGCAGACAACTGACGATGGATATTACCTTCTTCTTTCGCCCGTAACTTTTATTTTCATTATATCTATCTATCTATCTATCTATCTATCTATCTATCTATCTATCTATCTATCTATCTCTCTCTCTCTCTCTCTCTCTCTCTCTCTCTCTCTCTCTCTCTCTCTCTATATATATATATATATATATATATATATATATATATATATATATATATATATATATATATATATATGTAGGAGGTGAGTTTTATTGTAGTACAATAAAGCAATGCAAATATCGGATAAGTAGCACTCTACAGTTTGTAGGACTGGAGTATAAATAATATAAGATCATAAGATGGTTAAAAGAGTTCCAAGAGTTCCAAATATTTTATTATGTGCATAATATTATTCTTAACCCCCCCTTTTTCTCTTCATCAACTTTTAATTTCAAATTCTTTTAAATTATCTATTATCTTCCAACGGCTTTTTAAATTATCTCTGTGAGACAATATATATTTTTCTCAGTTGTACAGGCTATCTCTCTCTCTCTATCACCCATCTCTCCACCTCTCTCATCCTTCCTTCTTATACTCCTCCCCCACGATTCTATACTCTCATCTCCTCCTCTTTCTCACCCTTTCCAACCCACCCCTCACTTTTTCCCAATATCACACTTCAATCTTAAATTATTTTTCATATGTTGATTTAAAACTTCACTATTCACAAGTGTTTTTTAACCTTCATATCATGTACCCCTATTTTATCTGATGGAAACGCAGATATCATCTCATGATGATATTTGTCTTTGAAATGCGAGTGGCACCGGTAAGGTATTGTCAGCCATTGAAAATAAATATGGAGAGTCGATCTAACAGCACTAGGGTTAGAGCCCCTAATTACACTGTCAAGGAGCAGTCTGATCTTTATGACTCTGCTGGCTTAGAGCCACATGGAGGGCCAGTGGATGATGGATCAGCTGTCTCTGAGACAAATATAAAGAATGCAGTTTTGTCCTGCATAAGAGCCATCAAAATGGGCATTTTGAATGTGAGGACCATTCGGATGCTGGAGAAGAGAGTGGAGTTGGGACATCTGTTCGAGGAGAGTGGTATAAAGATACTTGCGATCCAAGAACACAGGATCCTACATGATGAGCCCGTGAGGAGTGTAATGATTGGGAAGAGGAGCCAGCTCATCACCACATCGGCAGTGAGGAACATGACCAATGCTGCAGTGGGAGGAGTGGGTTTTGTTTTCAGCACAAAAACCAGTCTATTGGTGAGGGAAATAATGCCTGTCTCCCCGCAAGTGTTGAGGGTGACCTCCAATGGAAACCCAAGACTGACAGTGATCTCAGCCTATAGTCCAACCGAAGGAGACAGTGATGTGAGTGCGGAAGAGATTCATGAGGAGGTGTGTAGAGCTATCAACACCACAGAAGCACACAACACCCTGCTTGTTTTGGGGGACTTCAATGCACATCTGAGTAAGGAGGGCAGTGAAGTCCTTGCTGGTACATCCATAAGAACACCAACCGAAATGGAAGACTACTGAGAGACACCCTGCTGGAAGCGAACTTGATAGCGACCAACCTAAGGTTTAGGAAGAATCTGGGGAAGATGTGGACCTACATCTCAGATATGCACCTGTCCAAGTCCCAGATTGATTTCATTCTGGTGAGGAAAAAGTGGCGGAATAGTGTTCTGAACACAGAACCATACAACTATTTCAGTACACTGGGTAGTGACCACCGGCTTGTTATGAGTGAGGTCCGGGTGAACTGAAGAAAGAGCAAGGCTCAGCCCCGGAGAGCAATCTGTGACTGGGGAGCTTTCAAGGAAGATGATAAGCTACAGGAGAGGTTCACAGTGGAAGTGAGGAGCAGGTTCAGTGCTCTGTTTGGAGAGACAGAGGAGAGAGAGATTGGATGGACTGATGAGAGTGTGACGAGGAGGTACGGGCACTTCACCAATGCAGTGGCGGAAGCAAGTGAGACTCTGGTGCCGAGGAAAAAGAACAAAAGGATGCACGTCAGCTCTGCAAACCCAATAGTGTGTGCAGCCAGAGAACACCTGAAAGCTACCAAGGACCAATTCTAAGCTGATCCTACTGAGGAGAGGATGGAGACTGTGGAGGTGATGAAGGAAGAACACTGTACTGCTTACACTGAGGCCAGAGAGGAGGCACTGATAGAGAAGACCAGAAGTGTCGAGAAAGCGGTTGACAGATCTGGATGTAAGGAGAGCTGGATGATCATCAACGAGATCACAGGGAGGAAGAGCAGGTGTTCGAGTCAGATCCAGGGAACAGAGCCCGAGGACAGGAAGAGGAAATGGCTAGACCATTTTAGGACCCTACTAGGAGAGCCACCCTCCACAGCCCAGAGCACTGGGGAGATCAAGCGGCTGTTTGAAGAACTGGATATTGAGACAGTGCCCTTCACCAGAGAGCAGCTTCAGAGAGCTAAGAAGTGGATCAAGGAGGACAAGGCTCATGGAGAAGATTGAGAGGCATCAGAGGTGATGAAGAGGTGTGATTTTGATGATATCATCCTGGGGTTCTGTGACCAGGCACTGGAGAAAGGAGTTGCCCCGAATCAGTGGAGGATCAGTAACATCGTCCCAGTACCAAAGAAGGGAGATCTCTCTAACACCAACAACTACAGGAGTTTCTCACTGACGTCAATTGTGGCAAAGACCCTCAACAGGATCCAGCCTGAGATGGAGAAGAAGCTCGGGGACAACCAGAACGGCTTCAGAGAGGGTAGATCAACCACCCGTCACATCCTGATGCTGAGGAGGATATTAGAGGGAGCTAGAGCAAAGTGCCTTCGTGCGGTCATGGTTTTCTTTGACTTTAGGAAGGCCTTTGATTCTGTGGACTGTCACTGCCTGATGAAGATCTTACAGGCTTATAGAATCCCCAAGAAGATAGTGGACCTGATATCACTGCCCTACACCAACACCAAAGCCCAAGTCATTACACCTGATGGGATGACAGAGTTCTTTGAGATACTGGCAGGAGTGCTCCAGGGAGATACATTGGCTCCCTACCTTTTTATCATCGTAGTGGACTATTGTATGCGCCTTGCACTGGAGAAATACCAGGACTCTGGCTTTACTGTAGCACCGGCTCAGAGCAAGAGAGTTAAGGCGAAAAAGATATCAGATGCTGAATTTGCCGACGACATAATTTTGGTGACAAATCAGTGAAGGAGGCAGATGATTTGATGCAGGAGGTTGAGACTGTGTTGATGAGTGTGGGGATGAGAATCAATGAGACTAAAACAAAATATCTGGTAGAGAATGTTGAGAAGCCAGAAGGGATCACTAATGTAGGCGGGAAGCCGCTAGAATTGGTTGAGGACTTCCTCTATATGGGAGCAAAGATTGGGAATACGGAAGATGATGTGGTTGAGAGGAAGAACAAAGTCTGTGCGGCGTACCACAGCTTGAGATCGGTGTGGAAGTCGGACCTTCGTAAAGACCTGAAAATCCGCTTCTTCATTGCTGTACGGGTCTGAGACTTGGACACTGGCTAAGAAACTCACTCAGATAGTGGATGGATGCTACACGAGGATGCTGAGGATGTCTCTGAACATTAATCAGTATACACTGAGGATGAAAAACTCAGAGCTGTATGGGAGCCTCCCAAAAGTCAGCTCAAAACTGACACAGAGGAGACTGAGGTTAGCTGGACATGCTCACCGACATCCAGAGTTGACATTGCACTCACTGCTCCTGTGGGAGACCCTACATGGACACACTGAAAGAAGAAGACCAAGGTGAACATATGTTGATGCCCTAAGGACAGACACTGGTCTGTTGGAGACGCAGGACATGGCAGCGATAATGAGGGACAGAGACCGCTGGAGAGAACTCGTCCATGAATCTCGGGAATTTTACCTGCCCTAGAATATATATATGAAACTTAACTACGGACCACTGCAATATTACTCGATGCCACACTCTGCGGTTTCTACCTCTCTATAAGCAAGAACAATACTATTAACATTCTCAATTAAATAAAAATGTAAGATGACAAATGCGACTCAGTAAAAACAATAACAACAGCATCCCAAATACTAAACTCAATCATAGTCACCAAATGTATCTTCATCAACAACTGCAGCTGCAACACCAATTACAATATTCCCAACCGAATAACTAATCCGCTTCAAGCAATAAAAAAGTGTATTAAAAACTATCACCTATGGAATACAAACAACATTTATCTTGAAGAATAACAGCAACAACAAATAATAAATAAACATTAATGTCAGTAGTTCTAGCAACGTCAACTGAGAAGAGAAGTGAAAGTGACGACTGCAATTGTAGAAACATTAACAATTACAGCTGCAGTAATATCGGAGAAGCAGTAAGATCATTGGCAACGAAAACAATTGCTAACTGAAACACCAAGAAAAGTAAACATTATCATCATAGTAGTAATATTATTGATTAAAATATCGCCGGAACAAGTAACTTTGATATCAATATGAACTATAGTGCGAATATAAAAATTAATTTCTAACTTTTTTTCCGTGGCATGTTTAGAAATGAAAGGAAAGCACTGAGCATTTTTCTAGAATCTGTTGAATATATCCTTAAGAGATTTATGAGAGGAATTCTATCAAAGAGTATACATTCTTTTTTGTGACCATGCTCATCAACCCAGAGGCTTATCACGGATATTTCAACAAAGTAGACTCGCGTCTAAATAGTTCACACGCGAGTTCACATGCTTGTCTGAAACTATCCGATCGAAAGCAGCAACGGTTTTTCAAACGGGCTTCCTATGCTTTGGTCGAACTGTGTCTATTGTAGAAAGGCACATACCGTTATAATAAAAACAACAATCATAAAAAACAAATAATAATATTGATTTCTACATTAGTCTCACAGGGCTCACATTAAGAAAACATCAAAACGGCACAGGAGGATAGAGTTTTTTTTTGTGTTAAATAACATTTATAACAGATACTAAGAAAACAAACATAAAAAAACAGACATAACACATTCCCCAAAGATGGAGGCTCACTCATGGAGGGGGCCCACAAAAAGCCACACACTCGCTGTCCACTAGGGAAAATTGCCCCGTCCCAGTTATTCTCCTCCAATCTACAGTAGATTACTCAAGACAAGCCCATTTACGTGGACCATGCTCACTACTGTCAGCCACCTTTCAGTAAACTGGTTTGAAGGAAGAACTTCTGTCTCCACTCTGCATTTCCTCTTCAAGAGAAACCCGAAAAAGTTAATCAGAGCTTCATCAAAGCTATGGCCAACAGGCAAATAAAATCTGCCTGTCCTCCCCCTCTAAAGAATGACGATGGTGCGATTTTCACAATGGACTCAGTTGATCGTGGGATAGATAGGTGGCAGCAGGTGTACGACATAAACCCACGCGTCTGCAATACTCGGACACACAATGTTGGCGTACATCATGGACTAGCCCATCTGCCGGCAGGTCCATGTGTTTAGAGTTTATCCCGAACTGGAAAATCTACTCAGTAGCACTGTAAATCCTGGGATATCTGGAAGTTATCCATGAGCCCTGGAGCAAACGTGATTTGGAAAAGAGAATTTAGTTGATTTTCCTCAACTCCCAGGGCCTGCCCAAGAACGTCGAATATTTTTCTCACAACTAACCTTTATAGATGGCCAAGGTGGTGTTTCAAACAATCGTACTACTCGAGTGGCTGAGAGCTGTGAGCGTGAGAAGACATTCCACTCTCTAAGCGCTCCCTTTCGTTCTTAGCTTGAAATAAGACAGCTCTGTTAAGGAGACGAGCTGCAGAAAAACGTGTCTGACAAACGGGGACCACACCTGTTCACCACCAAGGAAAAGTTGAAGGTGTCGTCCCCTCAGTGCATGTTTGTGCATAGTCTACCACGTTATGTCCATTCCTCGACGTAGCAGGTGTTGACAGCAGATGGAGCACCAGACCAATGGAATCTGTTCCTTCCACAAAAAGCGAAAGAGTAGATGCCCCAGTGCAGTCACTCATTGACTGGGACAAGGCACGATGGTCAGGAAGTAGCAGATGAAGGACGCGATGTACGCGTTCACCACTTCTTCCCGTCCTTTCAAGGATAGCTTCTCGGCTGATTTCTGGGTGAGAAGAACAAACATGACGATTTCATCTACTGACATGGCTTCAAAGAGGCTGTCTGCATGATTGTATATGAATCGAATATCATTATTAATATTCGAAAATCTCAGATTGCATTTATTGTATTCAGCCAAGTACAGCGAAAAACCATTTGTGTTGGCAGTATCAGTAGAGGGTCGGACACCGTGCTTTCCAGCATAGTTACGTCCCTTTACCATCTGAGTTCAAATCCCGCCGAGGTTGACTTTGCCTTTCATCCTTACGAGGTCGATAAAATAAAGTACCAGTAATGCACTGGGTAATTGCTGGCTTTGTACCTAAAGCAGAAACAATTATATATATATATATATATATATATATATTGTTATGCTTTGGGAGGGTCATGTTGCCAATAAGAAACACACGCACCAGTTGCTTTCGCTCCAATTTATTATAAGTTAAATTTATAAATTGAAGAATTTATAAATTTCCGGTTGGTTGGATGGTTCCACAACCGGACGGTTGTTTATATATTGTCAAAGAAAAGAATCCCCAGTCACTGAAGAGGTCACAGAATGTGTGACGAAAGAACTTTGACAATATATGAACAACCGTCCGGCTGTGGAACCAACCAATCAACCGGAAATTTATAAATTCTTAAATTTATAAATTTAACTTATAATAAATTGGAGTGAAAGCTATGGTGCGTGTGTTTCTTATTGGCAACATGACCTTCCCAAAGCATAACAATATCGGTTTCAACACACGTTTTCAGATAAAGAATCTTGCTAAACAAATTCAGAAAAGAAATATATATATATATATATATATATATATATATATATATATATATATATATATATATATATATATATATATGCAGATGCCTCCTTATGTGCTTATATAGATGTACGATGAATTTATATCTGTCAATATACAGAATAAAAATACAAATGTGTAAATGCATATATATATATATATTTACGTATGTATAGTATATGTAATCATGCCATATATATGTATTTCATTTTAAATGAAAAAAGAATATTAAACAACTAGTTATGCTTTCATCAAAACACATGTATATCAGCTCTGGAATCACATAGACATTTGTATTCGAAGATCGTATATACTCCACCACTTATAGTTTTATCCTGAAATAGACTTTTTACTTTGCATATTATTAGCGAGGATGTTGAGAGTTAATTGAGATATATATTTTGTTACGCGGAATATATTATAAAATTATATCTATATATACTGAATAGAAATAAATGTGGAAATAATTTAAGGCATTTTTTCATGAATAGACGTGTAACCATTGCAAATATACTTATTTCCCTGTAAATTGGAAAGAAGTATGTAATCACTTTTACCCTCTCTTCCAACCTCGTTAGAATTTCGCCAGAAGTCAGGTATAACATCGAAACAACCGCAGAGAATTGTGTAATCGAGGAGTTTATATACACTATCACCTATATTAGTATCTGGAAAAGGACGTACTAATTATCACTCATGCTGGTAGTTAATTAAGATTTATATGAAGTTGTTTGCTAAGCAGCCGACATATATGATAAAGTTATATCTGTAATTATACAGAATTGAGGTAACCTAAACTATATTACTCTATCTATAAAATTACACATGTTTATTATATAAACATGCATATTATATTGAGTGTTAACACTACTTTACATATAAAAAAAAGTAACACTAACGCTTACACATATCATGACAGAATGACCAGCAGCTAAACATTACTGCATGAGTTGACAACAGCATCTCCAGATAGAACTACCGATCTTTGAAGCTGCTACGACCACCCTGCTGCTGCTACTGTTGCTGCTGAATTCACTGCATTTGTCAATGTTGAAGATATGAGAGAGGAGAAGGAGTCGGAAGAGGGTAGCGATAATGACTAGCTGTCGAAGTGTCACAACACATGCCGTTTATTTTTTAACTAGATCTAATTCGGGCCCTGATTTCCTTCCTCACTCACTATCACAATTTTATTTATTTATGTTTATATAATATTTAGCTTTTAGTATTTATTATATGTATGTATTTAAGTATATATATATATATATATATCTATACACACACACTCACAGACACACACACACACAGACAAACGCACACACACACACACACATACACACACACACATACATACACACACATACAAACATATAGATATATATATTCTGCTGAACAATCACTTAAGACCTCCCATTAGCTTTTTTTTAACGTCCATTTCTCGCAAGCTTCCTCCGTGGATCTTTATCTGTAAATCTATCTGTCCCTTTACACAGACATACAGTCACAGACACACACACACACACACACACACACACACACACACAGTCACACACATACATGCGCATACATTCATAAACAATGACACACGTGCACACACACTCACATATATACTTAAATGTGCACATATATCATAGTATGACATGCAATCTCGTACTACATATATATATATATGTGTATCTGTCTAAACCTTTCTCCTTCTCTTATTTTCCACTCTCTTAAACACTATCTCCCTGCCCTCAATTTCTCATACTGTGGCTATCTGTTTCTCTATATTTTATGCTTCTTCATCATTTAGGCTCTCGCTCTCGCTCTCTCTCTCCTCTTACCCCTGCCGTATTTTTATATGTAGCCTGAAGGGCAGTCTGAGCACAAAGTCCCATGCTGTGACTACTTCTCTTTCAGAAACGGCGAGCCGTCAAGCAACGTACTGAAGTGACTGTTCAATTCAACGCCTCGCTACACTAGACATCGTGAGCAGTCACGCAGCTTCCTTGGAAGTCCATTAGGGAAACATTGCTGTGGCATTAGCCCAAATCTGTTCCGCGACACATCACTCGTTAACCTTCTTTTCTTGTTGATTTCTTGTTTTCTTTTTTTCCTTTCATATTCATTCATTTTTTTTTCTTTCCTTACACTAACCACATGGGGGTGCAGTCATTTCCATCCTGGTTTTTTCGACAACAGGAAAAAAAATATTTATAAATACTTAGAAGAAGAAGAAGAAGAAGAAGAAGAAGAAGAAGAAGAAGAAGAAGAAAACAAAAATAGAATAGAACATTAAACACGAGAAAATATAAAAGGTCATTACAGACTATAAATTTATGTAGGCAAAACTAAGATAAATAAATAAACATAATGAAGGATATATTTCCTTGTTAAGTGTTGACACTGTTAATAGAAATACACACATACGTTACTATGTACATATATATATATATATATATATATATGTGTGTGTGTGTGTGTGTGTGTGTGTGTGTGTGTGTGTGTGTGTGTGTGTGTGTGCGCGTGCGTGCTGTGTGTATGTGAATTGAAAAGGACATTAAATTAATGCGTAAGGTCAATTTAACATTAAACAATAATAATCATAGGGTAAGATGGATATAAATAAAATATGGATGTCAATAAAACAACAGTAAATACCTACTCTGTCAAGTAATGCCGAATACTTCCGTTTTTAAACAACTGCCCTATATATATATATATATATATATATATAATTTTTTTGTATTTTGTATGTATATATATATATATATATATATATATATATATATATATATATATATATATATATATTATTTTATGTATTTTATGTATTATATATATATATATATATATATATAAATATGTGTGTGCCTACATCTATATGTATATGTGTATGCATGTGTGAGAGAATGAAATACAAAGGAAATAAATCAATATCGGTACCATAGATTTTTAGAAACAATTGCCAAGTGATATATTGTATTCAGTATAAATTGATATTTACCTCGTATTTGTTCAAAGAAAAGATAAATCCAAAAGAAAAGTTTAGTAAGCCTCCAAATAGTGATAATTCGAAGAAATTAATGACTCCTATACAATATAAACGCCCAATATAAATGTGTGGTGTTAGAGGAGATGCAAAGAGTACTCAATGCCAAAGTAGAGTTTTAATATTCTGTATTTTGCGTGATGAATTTTATTACAGGAAGAGGAATTAGTGTTAGCAAACTTTAGTGAAATATCAAAATTTGCTTACCTCGTATAGTAGGACGAATATTCAAGGTTCTGGGGTGATATTTGCCTCATCCAAGACGAAATTCTTAACCGGAACTTTTAGGTGCCCAATGCAGAGCCCAGTAATTGAAAGGCTGACAAAGACGTGGAGTGTTCTGAGTGACGTTATGTATAGAAAATCCCCCGTGTGGGACCGCCAAACGTAGATATTATATGTATTGCATGTATACTTTATAAGATATTATATGTATAATTTAGAAGATGTTATATATGTAATTTATATGATATTATATTTGTAATTTATAAGATATTATATGTATAACTTATAAAATATTATATGTGTAATCCATAAGATATTATATGTATTATTTATAAGTTATGTGTAATTTATAATGTAATATATGTGTAATTTATAAGATATTACATATATAATTTATAAGATATTATATGTGTAATTTATAAGATATAATTGTTTCTACTTTAGGCACAAGGCCAGCAATTACCCAGTGTATTACTGGTACTTTATTTTATCGACCCTGTAAGGATGAAAGGCAAAGTCAACCTCGGGGGGATTTGAACTCAGATCGTAAAGGGACGTAACTATGCTGGAAAGCATGGCGTCCGACTCTCTACCGATACTGCCAATCAAGATATAATACATGTAATTTATAAGATATTAAATGTGTAATTTATAAGTAATATCTTGTTTATATATTCTGTTTTTCTTTATATTTATATACGTTTTATGTTCATTATTTAGGGTCGGACGCCATGCTTTCCAGCATACTTACGCCCCTATACGATTTGAGTTCGAATCCCGCCGAGGTTGACTTTGCCTTTCATCCTTACGGGGGTCGATAAAATAAAGTACCAGTAATGCACTGGTAAATTGCTGGGCTTGTGCCTAAAGTAGAAACAATTATTTATACAAAGGTTTTTATTTAATGTCTGCTTTAGATATCCCATCTTATTTTTGTATAACGTTGTCCTGTTTATTCTGAACATTTTTTTTTAGAAATTCGACAAACATTAACCTTTCATATAATTGCATGTATAAATGATAATACATGGAATTGCACATAGTGGTTAAACAAAGAAATCCACATCACTATCATCATCATCACGATTATTATTATTATTATTGCTGTTGTTGTTTTTATTGTTATCATTATTACTACTATTATAATCAATAAGAAACACCTCAAAGAACCATAGCAATGATGATAATTATTTTAATGTCAGGTGTCATAGCGGAAAAGTTTATTGGATCAAGTCAACAGAGATGTTAGAAACTATAACTATAATTTCTTTCACCCAACATAAATGGAGGTCAGATTGCCAATCACAATGGACAATTCTTTCAACATATCTGCGGTTTCAGTGTGTATATGCTCGTTTATATTTCTGATGTTTGTTTGTAAGCGATTTTACTGCTTATAAATATCTACGAATATCTTTGTGACTGCATATGCTTGTGCATATATATATATATATATATATATATATATATATATATATATATATAACGAAGGAAATGTGGTAAGGAACCAGGTGGACCATAACGCACCAAATTACTCAATACTTAGTGTAGTAGAGTGGGTAATAGGAATGAGTAGGACCACGACGGCTGAGCTCAAGCTGTTTCGACGGCTAATTCTGGACTCTTTTTAGTCCAGAATTAGCCGTCGAAACGGATTGAGCTCAGCCGTCGGGATCCTACTCGTTCCTATATATATATATATATATATATATATATATATATATATGCACATGTAGAATACATGTATAAACGTATGTATGTGTACATATGTGTACACACACATATATATATATATATATATATATATTAGAAAGTGAGGTTTTTTTTACAAAATGAAAAATAACCGAGGTATCCTACACGAGTGAAAGTATAAAGAAAAAGAGATGAAATCGAAAATGCAACTGGAGTCTTATTTTTTTAAAAATATATATATATTTATTTGGTTCCTTTACCGGTTTCGCAGTTCTTCTGCTTTTCAAAAGGTGAGTTGAGATGGAGGGTCTGTGGTTTTTCTCACATCTGGTTGGTCTCTGAATGTTACTTGTTTTATATGGAAAAAGTGGCTGGAAATGCCAGGTTTTTCGAGAAGTAATTTGATTGGTTTGTCAATAATTATAATAAATTTCGCGACAGTTCGCGTCACCATAGTTCTTCAAATAAGAGGGGGGGGGGGGGGGGTTGTCGCAGGTTGTTTTTTCATATATGAGTGTTTGAATTTCTTTTCACTTGAAAAAAAGAGGCCCACGAAGGCTTTTTTGGGGGTTGGTTATAAATGAAATTATGGCTGTCACGTGAACAAATTTTCATTAAATTTTTGTGCCCTTATTTGGAAATCCATTCTGTAGCCTTTTTACAGAATTTTTTGATAAGTGAAAGATAAGGGTCAAGAGAAAGGGATGGGAGAATTGTTCTGGTTCAGTGAATATGGTTAGTTCGCTGGGGTGTCAGAATTCAGATTTTCTATTGAATAAAGAAAGTAAAGATATGTGTGTTTATTTGTGTGCTCGTGTGTGTGTGTGTGTGTGTGTGTGTGTGTGTGTGTGTGTGTGTGTGTGTGTGTGTGTGTGTGTGTGTGTGTGTGTGTGTGTGTGTGTGTGTGTTTGAATTTCTTTACTTAAAAAAAAAGGTGGCTCACGAAGGCTTTTTTTTAATAAACGTGATTTGATTGGATATAAATGAAATTTGGCTGTCACGTGAACAAGTTTTCATTACATTTTTGCGCCCTTATTTGGAAAACTATTCTGTAGTCTTTATAGCGAATGTTATGACAATGGAAAGATAGTGGTCAAGAGAAATGGGATTGGGAGAATTGTTCTGGAACAATTCTCCCAATCCCATTTCTCTTGACCACTATCTTTCCATTGTCATGACATTCGCTATTAAGATTACAGAATAGTTTTCCAAATAAGGGCGCAAAAATGTAATGAAAACTTGTTCACGTGACAGCCAAATTTCATTTATAACCAATCAAATCACGTTTATTAAAAAAAAGCCTTCGTGAGCCACCTTTTTTTAAAGTAAAGAAATTCAAACACACACACACACACACGCGCGCGCGCACACACACACACAAGTACACAAATAAACACACATATCTTTATTTTCTTTATTCAATAGAAAATCTGAATTCTGACACCCCAGCGAACTAACCATATTCACTGAACCAGAACAATTCTCCCATCCCTTTCTCTTGACCATTATCTTTCACTTATCCCGCCGAGGTTAACTTTGCCTTTCATCCTTACGGGGTCGATAAAATAAAGTACCAGTAATGTACTGGGTAATTTCTGGCCTTGTGCCAATAGTAGAAACAATTATCTTTCACTTATCAAAAAATTCTCTAAAAAGGCTACAGAATGGATTTCCAAATAAGGGCACAACAATTTAATGAAAATTTGTTCACGTGACAGCCATAATTTCATTTATAACCAACCAAAAAAAAAGCCTTTGTGAGCCTCCTTTTTTCAAGTAAAAAGAAATTCAAACACTCATATATGAAAAAACAACCTGCGACAACCCCCCTCCTCTCTTATTTGAAGAACTATTGTAACGCGAACTGGCGCGAAATTTATTATAATTATTGACAAACCAATTAAATTACTTCTCGAAAAACCTGGCATTTCGAGCCACTTTTTTCCATCTAAAACAAGTAACATTCAGAGACCAACCAGATGTGAGAAAAACCACAGACCCTCCATCTCAACTCACCTTTTGAAAAGCAGAAGAACTGCGAAACCGGTAAAGGAACCAAATAAATAAATATATATTTAAAAAAAAATAAGACTCCAGTTGCATTTTCGATTTCATCGCTTTTTCTTTATATATATATATATGTGTGTGTGTGTGTGTGTGTGTGTATGTGTCAATGAATTTACAGGGTATCCCAAAAATGTATACACACTTTTTCACAATTATTGCGTGTATAGGTAATAAAAGTGTATATACATTTTGGGACCCCGCTCTCTCTCTCTCTCTCTCTCTCTCTCTCTCTCTCTCTCTCTCTATATATATATATATATATATATATATATATATATATATATATATATATATATATATATATATATATATATATATTTGGGGAACGTCATATTGTTATACTATTGTTAGAAATAATGATAAAACACAGTCACTATTTGGTTTGGATTGGTTTTCGCTTTTGCATATTCTTTAACACTATACAAAATTTAGCTGGATAGCAATGTTTATCATCGGTTGAAAATATATATTTAGTCTATGAAAGTTCTTTCATTACACACCTGTGGTACTATTATGTTTACTCCCGTTGTATTGTAATGAATATTCCATTTTTAATTACAATACAACGGGAGTAAACATAATAGTAACATGATTATGATCTAATTTTATATGATTATCATTTAATTTTTCTTTCATATTTTAATGAGTCGGTTACAGTTCGTTTGGAACTATATTCTTCGTAGATCCCCAATCAGCACTTTCAGATGATCGGATGTGCCAAGGTCATTGGTATGTTTGCATCTCTGTCAATTATTTTGAATCTTTATCATTAATTTTTATTTTCTTATTATATATTAATTTTTTATATTTAATTTTTTTATATTTCTAAGTTTATTTTGATGCTGGTGGATGCAATTAGATTGTGATGTAACTTTAGGTCATTGTATGTTGCATCTCTGTCAATAGCCACCCTCACCTAAAAAAACATTTGAGTTGCAATACCGCTGTTACGATTCTCGTCTTCTGACACACGAATACCTTGAATCAACCTTTGCAGTTTCAGTGGCTAATAATCTTCACTGAAAACTATGTATTTTACATTAATAGGCTTGCATCACGCTTACCAAATATAGCTTTGACAATCTTCCTCCTGCTCTTCAACAGTATTTCTGGCACGACTAAAAATAAGCCAATAATTCTACTGTCTATAGTGTCTGCTATGCTGTTCAGATTTTGGCCACAGCTTCGTTCCGTTTTAGTACAGAGTTATTGCAGGTTGCTATATGTCAATAAAAAATTACAATTACAAAACCCAGCTAATTATCTAGTAATAAGTGACATAATTAAGTTTTACTCACATAATGCTTCTAGAACTGACGTCCCTAATCAGATGATATACTTAAAACAGATCTCTTTCAACGTGCAAAGGGAGACCAATCATTTAAATTTATAGGCCATAAGAAAGAATCGGAGACGAATAAATTTTGGATGGATAAAAGATTTATGTTGATCAACGGCTACAGCTGATATACTTCAGAGACACACATTGCTGTGGCAATCTTGCTTTTCTTAAGTGATTTGTCTTCCCCTGGTGATAAGGGAAGTCTATATGAAACGAAAGATATGAATTTAATGAACTGGTTCCTCCCATCTGATACAATACGACACGAAATCTTTGAACCTAGCTTCTCTATCATGATTATTCCTGTTTTAACATCCTGAAGAATGTTACCTCAAAATAGCGATATATTAAAAATAAATGAATTTCAACAGTAACAGGACAAGCATTGTCGAAGCCAACTACAAAAAGTACGAGATTTTAATAATACAATGCAACTCGAGTTTTCGGAATAGGAAATATGGTATCATTGTATCGACAATAAATACATTCATAGAAACTCTGGAAGTAATATCGCACTGGCCAGTTTTCTACTGTGCATTTATTTGGTGCTGCTAGTAGGTAAAGTGTATGTTACCGTATGTAGATAACCTTTTCGTGGGTCTGAAATTGGTGGCAGCGCGATGTGAGCTTTGTTTGTGGTGCATGACTGCAGTTGGCTCAGAACTAAGGCGCTCTATCCGGTGCTAATTGTTTGAAGATGAGTAAAAGATCGCTTCTTCGGTATGAGAAAAACGATAAAGTAAGCTTTCATGTTGACTGATGTTACAGAATGCTGCAGTATATAAAAACACTCGTGGGGGCAGATTTAAGAGTTGGAATTTGCGGCGCAGTAAGAGATTACACTGTAAACGATGGTCCATTTAATTCAGTCTGTGTTGTGTCCTTAGTTAGGGAGGTTTCAAATGAAATGAGATAGAGAGTTTGAATCCTTCCCGGATCTAAATAATTGTGTAAGTTTGTTTAATGTCCAATGGAATCCATGTGATTCCTATGCAGGTACTTCTATACTCCTATGGCGTGTGTGTCACTATATGAGGATATTTGGTAGGGTTTGGGCGGTTTTAGGATGGCGTGGATGCTGGAGACCATATGTATTCTTGCTTTGTTTTGTACGATAATTGTACGATAATTGAATATATGCAGGAGTATCTAAACTTAACATTGTATTAGTTGATGAGCTTTTGTTACTTGTAGTTATACGAAAAATGTATACACAATTGGGCATGGTATTGCAAACGCTAGAGATACATTTATATTGAATGTAGTGCTGAAGAATAGTATTTTTATTTTTAAAATCTCTTTCCATTATTCCATTCCTACAACTCCTCCTGCACTCTCCGTCCTTATATATATATATATATATATATATATATATATATATATATATATATGCATGTGGATGTTTGAAAGTATATATATATATATATACCC
>OZ024740.1:345810195-345815195 GCA_964016885.1 Eledone cirrhosa
ACTGAAGGAGAGGACAATAGACCAGTTGATGTCCAAGGAGGAAATAACAACAAGGAGGAAGAGCAACCTTCATGAAAAATCCCTTCATAGTACCTTCTTTGAGAAAACTGAATTTATACATCCACAGACATGGAACTGGTTAAAAAGAGGAGACCTTAAAAAGGCTACAGAAGGAATGCTAATGGCTGCGCAAGGGTTTCGCTATGTGTTTTGTGCGTGTAAATATTTTTATTATTTATATAAGAAAAGAAAAAAAAGGACATAGAAACATATATCTATATAAACAATAAAAATGAAAATTGAAACAACGAAAAATTCCCCAATAGGGGGGACACCTCCGAGGGTTACTCGTGGCGAAAACCACACAAAAGGCACGGCCACCCAGTCCACCAGGGCGAGCGCCCTCTCTCAATTTTTCCATTTCTCAAACTACAGACGTATATTCTGAGCGGTCCCGTTCACTCGGACCATTCTCGCTACATTCAGCCACCTGTCAACAAACTTGCTAGAAAGCAGCACTTGCCTCTCCACCCTGATTTTCCTCTTCAAGTGAAACTTGAAAAAGTTAATAAGGGATTCGCCGAAGAGGAAAGTGTCTGTCTTTAACCCTTTTAACCTTGTACACCGCACAATCTCTTTCGCCATTGCCACCAGGCAGATGAAAACCGCCTGCCCTTCCTCCTCGAAGGAAGACGGCGAGATCATCTGCACAATGGACTCAGTCGATAACCGGATCAGTCCTACACGCGACAGAAACTGTTCGATATAGCTCCACAAGTTAGAAATGCTCGGGCACTGAACGAGTGCGTGCACGACGGTTTCGTCGCTCTGCGTGCATCTCGGAGAGGCCTGGCTGACGGCACTTCCGTGCCTGTAGAGCTTATCTCGAACCGGCAGCGCTCTCCGGTAGCAGTGCCAGGCCAGGGATTTTTTGAAGTTATCCATAGGCTCACAAAACTGGGAATGCTCCCGTTCTGCTGTCAGTTGCAGTAGACGTCTGCCAAGAGGTCACCGAACAAGTCTGGCATCAATGCAAAAAGCTCGTAAGTCAGACCATCCAATCCTGGCGATTTACCCTTCGTGCAGTTAGCCATCGCTTCTAGTATTTCACTGGCTGTTATTGGCTTTTCACAACACTGTGCTGCGGTCGTCGAATGCCGTGGCAGTCCGTCGAGGTATGCGCTGTAGTCCATGCCCCGATCCGGGCCGCTGCTGCTCCCGATCAGTTCAGCAAAGTGCTGCTGAAAAGCTTCACACATCTTCTCGGGTTCGAGCAACACGTACCCGTTTTGGTCAGAGAAAGACCGAATTGTGGCTTTATTGCCACGTCGCGCCTCTGCCACCCGGGCCCATTGAACGGCTTTTGTCCCCTCGTGTTTCTAATCGACTCTACTTTAATTGCCCTTTTCAGGGCCAACCACCACCTGTTGTTGACGACCTCTCCCGTCAACGCCCGCTTAACTAATACGCTAATCCGGTCTCAGTAGGCTTTGCGCGCCGGGAAAGACGCGGTTAGCTTCCAGTAACCGGGCCCTTGTCTATAAATTGTGGTCAACTTATACTAGCCTTATCGAGTTCTCTGCAGAATACCCTATCGAGATACGATCTGGATGACCCGATGCGGTTTGTCCATGTCCACATTGGCACATTCGGGTGATCCAGTCGATACCTGTCAGACAGTTCATAACGTCTGAGCAGGTTGGTGAGGCTCTTGCAACCTCCTCCCCTATCCACTAGCCCCAAACAATCCCAGCCTGCATCCAAGATACCGTTCCCGTCGCCCACTAACACGAAAGAGCGGGACGTTCCAAGAAAGGTCATCTAGACGTCTGAAGAAATCTGGCCGTCCTGCCCCTGTTGTGGCGTAGAGGGCTACTAGCCTGAAAGCATTGGCTTCGCTGCCGGTCACGTCCAGCACCACCAACTTACCTTCTGGGTCTAGAAAGATGGTCCGTATGGCGAGATCCAAGCCTCTCCGAAAAAAGACGGCAACCCCTCCCCCGATCCTGGACGGCTGGGAGATGCGTTTACATCGTAGCCGCCGAAGATCGGTGCGAAGGCCCGTGCTTCGGAGATTCTAGTCTCACTGATGGCAACCGCATCTATGTTTAGTGACATGAGGTCGTTGAGTAGGTGACCCTGCTTCCAAGATGACCCCAGGTCACGTGCATTTATACTGCCTATTCTGAGTACCGCCATGTTGGATGAGAAACAGGGCAAGTGAGAAAGGATCACTTACCTTGATCGTGTGGTGAAGGGAGAGTAGAACCGTCCATTGCGCTGGTCATGGGTGTTTCCAAGAGGATGTCAGTGTATATCCTCTTGGTAACCGACCCTCTGAAGTCTCCAACTGCGTTGGGGAACTTTTGTTTTAAATGTTTGTACTGTTCTATTGAGATTTCAATGTTGCTTATGTTTGTCGGGAGTTCTTGGGGTTGGTGAAGTGAAGTAGTTTTTTTCTGTGATGTCTGTGTGCTGCTTTATATATTGTAAGAGTTCTTTTTATGCCATGTTTATGGCTGTGTAATTTTTGGGGGGAGGGGTGATTTTGTTGCTGTTTTTTTCTTGTTGCTGTTTGGTGCGTGTGTTTTGTTTTGTTTGCATTGTTGTTGTTTTTGGTGATGCTGGTGGTGGTGTGGTTGTTTTTGTCAGTGGTGCTTGTGGTGGTGATTGTGATGGTGGTGGTGTTGCTACAAGTTTCCTTGCTGCCTTTACTCCTCTTTGTGTGCCTTCGCTTTTGGAGGGTGAATCTAAGGGTTTTTTTTCTTTTCTGTTTTTTGTGGGAGACCGTTTGCCACTTCACTCCCGCCTCAAACTCCATGTCGGATTCCGTGGCGTCTGAGAGGGCTATGTGCTCCACTGTAGTGGAGCCCTCTTCGGCAATTTTGTTGCTGGTGCAGCTTCTTCAAATGTAGCTATTGGTGTTGCCGCCACTGATGCTCCTGCTTTAGTTGTCCGTGGCCTTGGTACGGGTGCCACGGACGTTGCCCTCCTACTCACCGTGGAAGGGGCTTCTGCGTTTGTTTCCTGCCCTGCTCTTGGTAGCAGCGGACCAGGTATTGGAAGGAAAGGGGCCTTCTTCTTCGCTGTCTTCTGCGGGCAAAAGGCCCTGAGGTGACCCTTCGACCCACAGAGATAACATTTTGGCTGTCTTCTTTCGACGCTTATAGGGAGTTGGAGTCCTTCTTCGATGTCTATGATATCGGGGATAGCGTCGATACATACCTGGCCAGTTTGTATAAGCATTTGCATGCCTATACCTGACCAGTTCTCTCTCCCTTTTATCTCTACTTGCAGCATGGTCGTCCTGCTCTCGATTCCAGCAAGGACAGACGCGACCAGCCAAGGTATGGGCCCGTCGGGTGAGACCTGCGTCACTATGACCCTCACAATTTTCTGCCGCAGTAGAAGGGCACCAAGACTACCTCCTCACTCTTTAGGGTTTCCAAAGAGTGAGAATTTGCTTCCTGGGGTGGCGAAAAGTACGTCTAATGTGGCGTACTTTCTGCCTCGGGTGATGTGGGTTTTGCGTACCCAGACGCACCCAAAGGCCTTTTGGATTTGAGCCTCCGAGGCTCTCTCAACCCGATGTGAGATTTTGCTTACCGTGCGGTAAGTCACCGTCCGTAGCTGCTGGTCCTTGAACAAATCGGGTGGAGGTTTTAGTGATACTCTATTGGCTCTTCTTGTCAACATGGCCCTTGCGACTGCCATCTCCTCCTCAGTGACTAACACTGTCTCGATATTTCGGGAGACACCTGCAAATGAAGTGGTCCCTTTTTCAGCAGCACCACTATTTCTGCCGCTACTGGTCTTACTGGTGGTGCTGAGATCGCTGTTACAGGTATCGATGTCATTGTTGATGTTTTCGTTGCTACAGTTGTTGGTGTTGTTGTTGTAGTTTTCGTTGATACTGTTGCTGTTGTTACTGTTATTGTGGCTGTTGTTAATATTGTTGTTTTTGTTGATACTGTTCCTACTATTATTGTTGTTGTGGCTGTTGTTATTGTCATTGTTATTGTCGTTCTCGACCTTACCGCTGTTATTTTTGTTATTGTCGTTCTCGACTTTACCGCTGTTATTTTTGTTATTGTCGTTCTCGACTTTACCGCTGTTATTTTAGTTGTTGCTGTTGTTATTGATGGTGTTGTTGGTGTTGTTGTTGGTGTTATTGTTGGAATGTTTTCTTTATAATAACAAACAATAATTGTTTCTACATTTGGCCAGCAATTATCGTAGTGCATTACTGGTGCTTAATTTTATTGACCTCGTAAGGATGGATGTCAAAGTGAACCTCGGCGGGATTTAACACATATTCTAAAGGGCCGTAACTCTATGCTGCAAAGCATGGCGCCCGACTCTCTACCGATATAACCAAAATAATAATCGTTTCTTATTTAGGCACAATACCTATAATGGATTATATATAGAGGACAATACAATAGACAGGGACTTTGGGGGTTTACAATAAAATCGAGTAAAAAATAATAATTCAACAATACACAAGTAAATTATAACTCTATAAATATTCCAATATGGGGAGGACAGCCAAGTGGAGTCTCAAAATCCCACTAATCTTGAACCACATGTCGCACCAAGCGTATCCGAGGATGGCGCCCCTCTGATTTTCCAAATCACCAGCTTACAGGCATACGATCAGAGTAGGCCATCTTTGCAATATTAACCCACTTTTTAGCAAATGTACATATGGGCAGCATTTCCTACTCCACCCTCAGCCACGTTTCCAAATGAAACTTGAAAATATTGAGAAAGGATTGGCCGAAGAGAAAGGTGTCTGTTTTCATTCCTTTCAACCTCGTTCACCACACACATTATTTCCCTACAGCCACCAGGCAGACGGAAATTGCCTGTCTTTCCCGGCAAAACGCAGGCGGCGGGGTGATCTTCACACTGGACTCAGTCGATAGCCGGATCCGTCTCACACAGGCGGAAACAGATGATGGACGCGATATACGCGCTTTCCACGTCTTCCGATCTTT
>OZ024740.1:345820195-345865195 GCA_964016885.1 Eledone cirrhosa
AGATTTCGTTTTGTATTCCCGTTTTTTTGTGCACGAGCTTTGCCTGACTGATATTAAAAGATTTTGCTATGTGAATCTATTATTTTAAGAAATTATTGAAGACTACCATTTCATATGCTGTTAATTACTCTTGATATTGTTTTACTGCTATGATTTATGTTTATGGGTACAAATGTTTGCCAACCTTTTGATTATCTAAGTTTGCTATGATTTTGTTTTAACTTTTTAATACTGTGCTTCTTTTGTTTCCGTGTGATTTTGATGTATCGTGTTTGGATGTTATAAGGTTGTTTCTTCCCATATGTAGATGAGTCTATAATTTTCTGATGAATGTATAAAAATTGTGCCTTTTTTATTTATCGTGGTGTTGTACACCGAGGAAGTGTTAACCACATATCTGTGGAGGCTAGGTTTGGGGCCCATGAGATATTGTTTGGGCAGGGGTAACAATTGAAGTGTGTATGTGTTGGTACAGATTGTTTAGGATGTAAAATAAGTTTATTTATCTGTATTGAACACTTGGTTGGTGGCCAGTATAGAATACGAAACACCCATCACCAGACACACGTTTCATCCTCTTCTTACCAGTAGTTTCGTCATAATGTTTGAGTTTATTCTGAATAGAAGTATATCAGTTCTTTGAATTCAAGATAGAAAACAATTGTTTAAAGCATTCGACCAAATCATTATCTGACAATGTTGGATATAGCTACACTATTTCGTGACATGTTTGATAGACTGTTACACGAACCAAAGCAATTATTCTTTGTATAATTACATAGAGAAATCAAGTAATTTTGCACTGATATAGACATATCAATCTCTTGCAATTTAAATATTGCTCTTTTGTACCGCGGTAAATCATTCAAGTAGAATAATATCACTGAAACCGAAGTGCAATGGATAATAACATAAACATCACCAATAAGAAGAACAGTGTGAGATCAAAACAAAACGGAATAAAACAAATGCTGTTAAAACTATTCAATTTTACATCGTTTTAAGTTCCTGGATTATTTATGCAAGATCCTCCAGCACTAGAATCTATGGATTAAAATAAAAGCAAGTAGTCAATAATAAAAACACCACTGAAAACTAGTAAAATGAAAGATTTTAAACAAGCGCATAAATGGGCAGATTTTAATCTACCCCAGGCCCATATCAGAAGCTTGGTAATATGAGAAAGAAACAAAATATAAAAAACAAAAAAAATAGGGAAAGGATATCGATAGCAATTTGGAATATAAT
Organism: Eledone cirrhosa; assembly: GCA_964016885.1. Taxonomy (NCBI): domain Eukaryota; kingdom Metazoa; phylum Mollusca; class Cephalopoda; order Octopoda; family Eledonidae; genus Eledone; species Eledone cirrhosa. The sequence goes on from OZ024740.1 coordinate 345,821,444, forward strand.
AATAATGTGTGGGATAGAGAGCGTGGAATAGTCGTGTTCTAGTATTATTTCTTTTCATGAAATATATATACTTCTTAATTTCATAACGCTTTTCTTTTCAGAAATCAAACCAGGGATGAAATAGAATCGAATAATTGTTTGGTAGCAGATAAATATATATGATTTATTTATAACTATTAATTTTGATAAGTAAAGAAATTATGTTCATTTATATCACCATATTCGCAGAATGTGACAGAATAGTTTCGTGTAGTAAGCGGATGTTTATTTGACTGATAGAACGGGTACATTTGGTGTGGCAAAATCAGTGTCAAGATTAAAATCTCTATCCGTACTTTAAGAGTCTTATCCCTGTCCAATCTGATGCAATTCTGCGAACCACATTTCTTGTATGAGGTTAACAAGTCATTTTGCATCCCACTACAGAAACTCCTAAATCGGTTGTTATTTTTTGTCCTCTACAATTTTAAAAGTGTGCCACATTCCTTCCTTTTACTAATCCATAAAAGCATAACGGCTATTACAATTTTAAAATATGCTTCTGTTTTTCTTCAAGCAAGTCGTTATTATGTTTCAGTCGGTGGATTGGCAGTATCGGTAGAGGGTCAGACGCCATGCTTTGAAGCATAGTGTTACCTCCCTTTATGATCTGAGTTCAAATCCCGCCGAGGTTAACTTTGCCTTTCATCCTTACGGGGTCGATAAAATAAAGTCCCAGTAATACACTAGGATAATTGCTGGCCTTGTGCCAAACGTAGAAACAATAATGTTTCAGTATGACGGCGCCCGTACGAAACCATCATGAGATAAGCAGACAAAACTAAGCAATAAGACAACTATTCTTTTTTTGTGTTGAGGGAGAAGGGGGTAGTTTATATCGTACCAGATCCAGTAGCTACGTAAACATAACTAAAACAAAATGATTGCAGAAATGAAAGGGTAATGCCCACACACACACACATACACATACACACATCCCACACACAAACGATTTCTGATATTTCATACAATTTCAAATTTCAATACGTTGTTGATTTAGATTCCACTGAGATGTGCATATAACACTAATCCTTCCAGGGTTGATAATTTAAGTACCACGATTAGATTGGGTTCGAATTAATCGACTGTGACTCAGCTCAAATAACGAGCTATTGTCCCGCTGCAGGAAACCGTAATTATGTTCATGTTTTTGTGTGATGCTTAATGATGATAACAGTTAAGATCGACTTAACCGTTACCAGTATTATAGAAATGATGATGATGACGACGATGATGATGATGATGATGATGATGATGATGATGATGATGATGATGATGATGATGATGATGATGATGATGATGATGATGATGATGTTGAAGAATGATGATTAGAATGTTTGTTATTACTTCCATTACATTTTCATAATGTCAATGTAGAATTCCTTTCTCAAGTTTGTCGAATAAGACTTGTGTCACTATGGTAGTGTTAATATAGATAATGATTAAGCATAAGAAAGATATAGTTTCACAGTTAACGTAGCTAGGTGTTTAATTTCATTGATTAACACGTATTGTTGGCGTTAAACCTTGCGAGAAAACTTTTACTTACAATCAACATCGAGCTAAGCTAAGTCTGTCGACACTAGGAAGTGAGAATATCTTTAACCTAATCAGAAAAACAGAGAACATTGTTGTCTATTATAGAAAAAAATCAACATTAACACGAAAAAAAGGAGAAAAAAACGAAAACCATACAGCCCCCCCCCCCCCAAAAAAAAAATCAACAAAAGATTCAAGTGACCATCGCTAAAATCTGTAATTTATAATTCCGTTTTTCTATTTCTTTTTTTTGTGTATATATATATATGCGCGCGCGTGTGTGTGTGTGTGTGTGTGTGTATGTGTGTTTGTGTTTTTACACACACGCACACACACACACACACACATATATATATATATATATATATATATATATATATATATATATATATATATATATACATTATATATATGTATATTATATATACTGTAAAGATTTTCAATTGCTAATTGGAGATTGTTATTCTCAGACAGGGGCCATAGTCCGAATGCTTAAAACAGTGTGAGCTCTGTAGTAGCGCAAACGGAACCGAATGGCTATGTGATGGTTTTAGAAAAGCCTTGGCTTATATTTGAGGTCTCTCAAATCGTAAATAGATAAGGAACATTTGAAAGCTACAATCAAAATCTCATTCGTGTCCCTAAATATAAAATAATACCTTACCACAATTTTCTCAGGCACAATGTCACACTGAAAATATAGTGATGGCAGATGAAGTGACGATTGTCTGATCACGCGTTCGGTTGCGGCTTATGTTGAAAAGACAGCGGCGTCTAGAATTTCTAGAATTTGTGATTTTGTATTACCATTTTGATGTATGTCTTTATCAAGATGAGCCTCCATCAAAGGTAGACATAGCTTAAGATCTCTCTCTCTCTCTCTCTCTCTCTCTGTATATATATATATATATATATATATGTATAAATATATAGATAGATAGATAGATAGATAGATACACATGCACTCGCACACAAACTATATATATATATATATATATATTTATTAAAATAACAGATTAAAGTTTAAGCAAAGAATCGCTGCTTTCACCCTTAACGGGATCTTCTGACACTAACAAAGTCAATCTGTAAACGCAGAACTGGATATTTCACAAAACGTTGCAACCGGAGGAAGACAGGAAGACGATACTTTGGTTCGTGGAAACGTTCGCTGGCGAAGAACGGGAAAAAACGAAAATAATACGTCATTAATAGGAGCGGTGAAAAACAATTACGCGCAAAGACAGAACCACGTTCATGGTATAAAAGAGGTCGTAGACTAATGTTCTCTTAGGTGGTGCATAGAGACGTTCTCTGGCAATGAACGAAAAAAACGAAGATAATACGTCATATGTGGTGCGTGGAGAACAATAGCACGCAAAGACAAAACCACGTAAATGGTATAGCTGAATATATATATATGCTTATCGTATTATTATGAACTTATATTTAGTTCTTGCTTTAACTTCAACCGTAATAAGGATTGCTAATTTAACGAAAATTAGTTAAAAGGTATTCATTTTAAACTAATCATGTCTGAAATTGTAACACATCTCCTAGTCAAAAGTGCAGTTTATTCTAGCATGACATATTGTTCAACTGCTTCACCATTCATATTTTAACATAACAAAATTGCAAATCAAAATGTTATCAATATGCACATGTCTATACATATACCCTTCATTTGGAATTGAATGTTCTTCATTGTGCATCGTTTCTTTTCTAATTTTCACATATTCTGGGAAGCAGCACTAGACATAAGGCAGCCCTCTAAATAAATTAACAATAGCCACCACCCCCACTACATTGCATTACATATAAAATGAGAACAACGTTGAACTGAAATATGTCAAATTGAACACATTATATAATATTGATCTATAGCTTACGAACAGTTTTCTCTAATAAACGCGATGCACCTGACTTATCTATAAACTGTATTTATGCTTGCCCCCGATGGTCAATATACGACAATATACTCTTGCTTCATATGCTTTTATCACTAACTCAATGTCTTAACAATAAATAAATATGTACATAAATTGAAGATAATATCATGACCTATATCTATTGAACCACATAGAATTTGTGCTCGCAGTTGATTTACGATGATTATAGATCAACTTGCTGCTCTCTTTCGAATGTCCATGCCAAAACATAGATGAGACAATATATTATAAGTTGTTACTGTCGTTTCGGATACTTAGTTCGCTGAAAATGTTCCACGGTGATAGAGAATCCATTTATGGACATCATTTTGATTTTAATCTTTCACGCTCTCTCAACCGCCCTGTCTCAATCTCTTCTTCTCTCACTATCTTCCTCGACATCTGTCTATCAGTAACTTTGTTATGTTCTCAAAACAACAACAATAACATAACAGTAGCGGAGAGAGCAGTAGAAACAGTTGCGGGGACAGCAGCAGCAGCAGAAGAGGCAGTAGCAACTTCTGGAGCAGCAGCAACAGCAATAGTAGTAGTAGTAGTAGTAGTAGTAGTAGTAGTAGTAGTAGTAGAAGTAGCATCAGCAGCATCGGTAGTAGTAGTAGTAGTAGTAGTAGCAGCAGCAGCAGCAGCAGCACTAGTAGTAGTAGTACTAGTAGTAGTAGTAGCAGCAGCAGCAGCAGCAGCAACAGTAGCAACAGCAAGAGTAGCAGCAGCAGCAGCGATATTTTTAATGTTGATGTAAATTTTGTAATTCTTGGCGTTGTTGTTCAGTAGCATTGGTCACCTCAGCTCAAAATGAATTATTGCATGGAAATGACAACCGATCGAATATTTGGTGGGAAACTATATGGTGTTGTGGATATACTATATTTCAGTATCTTCGGGAATTATTCTACTCACTCTGACGTGCAGGGTTCAACCACAGTGACTTTATAGTTATCAACAACTCAAGACACCTTTACTTCATTATAAATTTCAATCTGGAAACATTAAATATTTTTGTTATGACAACACATGGGTAGTTTTGTGAATTTAAATTAAGTATAATTCATGAACTAAAACATTTCGTTTCTCATTCTGGTTTGGTTCTCGAACGCATTCCTTCACGTATTCACTGGTTCAAAATTTAGCCCTGCTAAATATTAAATTATTCCAAACTGCTTTAACGTGGTGAATCGACAGGATCTCTAGAGCGTACTCCAAAATGTTCTTCGCTATTTGAGTTAACTTTCAATGCATTGTGTTGAAATCTCTCCGGATTTTATAACAGAAAGTAGCAGATTGGGGAAATTATTTAAGTATCAGATGAAATGTCTTGAAGTAGTTGTATCATGTTCAAATACCGTTTTGGATTATCTGAGTTAATCAGTCACAGGATTTCACAGCATCATTCTGTTAAAATTAGTTTGGCCAGATGTGCACGGCTGTCTTCCCCTGACTAAAGAATAAGATGAAATGTAGAAGAATGAAGTTCACATCTCATGCAGTTGATTTACACTGTCATCTGGAAATTTATCACTATTTAAATTTGTGGCGAGAAAACATGAGTGTGCATCATATTATCGAAATACGGGAATTCCGAATAATGTGTTAAGTAGAAGCTGCGAGACGTGATTAAAGGGCCATAACAGCAAACGAAAGCAGTGATTTTAAGGGATTTTCATTCTTAAAATCTGTATTCAAATGATAGAATGATTTCAATATCATTTGCAAATCTCTGTAATACACAATCATGGCTTATTGCTGGACATTTCTATCCAGCCTCATTTGAGATGGCATGAAACAGCATGTGGTTACGGTAAACAAGCATAATTGTGTTTCATATTAATATGGGATGATAACATTCCCACCAATAAGAAAAATTATATTGTGGAATGATTCCACTCTTAATAGTGTAAGAAATTTTGCTTTGAAGTAAGAATTCTTCGCCAAGAAAATAATGACGTTAAAAAAAAAATAACTGTAGGCAAATAGTTGCTGTAATCGGAGATAAATAGGAACATCAATCAAATTAGCAGCAACAGTATAATATGTTGGGCGTACGTATAGTTGTAATATAAACAACATCATTCGTATTAACATCAGTTTTTCTGGACATATATTAGCGCTTTAGCCCTAATAAATAAGATGATGAATATTATTTTTTCAAGGATATGTTGCTGATATGTTTATTCAATATTAAACAAATATACATTTAGTGTTTTTGGAACTGTGCCGCTTTATAATTCACATTATTTTGTTATATATAGCGTGTTCGGACTTCATACAGTAATTCTATTTACGCATTCAAGCAACCACACTGACAAATACATATACACATGTAAATATGAACACACATACACTGGTACAAAATACAGGCTTGTACGCACACGGACGAATTGATGGTTAAGGCGACAAACAGAAAATTGTTGTTTATATAAATCTATCATTTCCTCGCCATTTGCTTTATATTTTCTATCTCCTCCTTCTATCCACAGACTATTTTTTTAGCATAAAATAATCTGACCTTTGACTTAACAGACAGCATTATCTATCTCTTTCCATTTAACAGACTCTTACGCTTTCCTTTAGCTCTTCGATTTATCTTCTTTTCGCTTTTCGCTTTCTCCCTTTCCTACAGCAACCACCCAACTCTCGCCCAATTCACCAACTCTACCGCCGACCAACCAACTTCTTTCTTTCCTATTTTCTCTTTATATGGTGGTTTATATAAAAATCTCATCATCTCAACCATCATGCATCATGTCCGAAGTACCATTGTCTCGTATGATTAATTTCTGAACTAGCCACGCGTATTAATTCAGCTTCATCGACGTGGCTTATTGACAAATAATAGCCAGACGAGCGACCATCTGTGTCACAGACAAGTACTGATCTATTAGGGAACCAACAGGAAGGTTCATGACACTAGTGGGTCTTGCACGGGGGAAAGGAAAAATATGACCAAAGTCAGATTGAAGTGAAGAATAACAATAAATAAATATATAAATAAATAAATGAATAATAAGAAAAATCTGCCGCTAATAATAATAATAATAATGATAATGATAATATTTTCCTTATTTTGCCACAGGGACGACAGAAATGGGAATATTGCGAAAATGAAAATAATTATAATAGTAAGGGTATGACATCTTGACAACAAAATTTACAGCATAGTAAAGAATACTATTCAGAAGGACAAGAAGAAATTAAGAAAACCTAAGATCAAAACAAAATAAATAAATAAATAAATGAATAAAGATGGAAAACAGCAGAAATGAAAACAAAAATGAAGGGAAACAAAAACATCAAGATGATGCAGGTTGAAAAATGGCTTAGTATCAAAAAATGAAGTATAGGAATAAAAGAAAAACAAGAAAAGAAAATCGTAAAGAGGTTTAGAAAAATAACAGAAGAGAGTAGAAATAAAAATAAAAATAAAAATAAAAAAAATGAAATATATACAGAAAGAAGAAAAAGAAAACAGACAAACGTGAAAGAAAGGAAGAACAAAATGAAAGACGTCACAGCGAAATATTTAATGTGCTCTGTGTGCCAAAGTTCATGTAGCACTGACAATATTTTAGGGTCAGCTAACGCAATGAGCCGTGGCTCAACGTTTCGCTGAAGATGTTGAAGAGAAGGAAAATTTTCTGACAGAGAATCAACCGCTTAACATCAGTATCAATTGCTAAATGTTGCCCGATGTATCTTTCGTTCTTTTACAATAAGCCTAAGAGTTTCTTTTTTACTTGTCATGTGTATATATATATGTATATATATATATATATGACAAGTAAAAGAGAGAGAAAAGAATAAGAATTATGTACATATATTTGTATATATAGACATATGTTTATATACATATATATATACATATATATATATATATATATGTATATATATATATATATATATATATATATGTGTGTGTGTGTGTGTGTGGGTGTGTGGGTGATGTGTGTGTATGTGTGTGGGTGATGTGTGTGTATGTGTGTGTGTTTGTGTATGTATATGTATGAATATATATATACATTGGTGTGTATATGTGTTAAATTCGTGAAATATTGTCACAACTATTTTTCTACATTTTTTATTTCAAGTACGATATTCATCATATTCTTCTTCCTTTGTTAATATTGTTTATTTATTGAAATATTCATTTATTTGTTGATGTTTTCTGCATGTATATATTTTTGTTTCTGTTATTTACTTAGAGGTTTATTATATTTTTTCATTTCTCTGTAATATCTTGTCAACTTAGGCCCACCTTTAAATTGGGGACATTAATCAAAGCTATATAAAATTTCAGTCTTTGTTAAATGCAAGCCCTACCCTATGGCACACATACGCACACATACAGACACACACACACCCACAAACACATATATACATATATATATACTTATAAATATATATATATATATATATATATATATATATATATATATATATATATATATACATATACTAAGATATGTGTGTGTGTGTTTGTATGTGCGTGTGTGTCCGCCATGGGTTCAATCAGGGGTAACCACAATAAGTAAGGTACTCAAAACATTAGTAGAGTGTAAACATTATGATTAATATAGAAATTGCTTCTACAGCTGTTTTACAATGACAGTTGGATTTCCTGATGATTTCCGTCGAAGCCATTTCTATATTAAACATGATATATATATATATATTTGCTTTCAAGAAACCACTGGTAAATGAAATGATTGCCTTATGTTGTTTATTACATAACTATATATAAATATATATATATATATATATATATATATATATATATATATATATATATATATATATATATACATATATATATATAAATATATATATATGTGTGTGTGTGTGTGTGTGTGTGTCTGTGTGCGTGTACGATTCTGTCCCTGTATTAGTAGAAAAATCTACAGATTATTCAACTTTTAAAATATATACGTCATCAAACATACACAAATAGACACTTAGAAACAAACGCACAGAAAGGTGTGCCTGCGCCTGGCAATGTATATGGTATATGCATGTGTGCAGTTTTGTTACTTAGGATAATCTTTTTATTCTTGTAAATAAATTTCATATTCATATTCCTTCAAATATGTATTTTATATTAATCGCTGAATGTATACAATTATTACAAGTGCATTAGCGCCACTGTGTAATGTAATCTGTTCATCATCAATACAAGCGACATATTCCAGCAATACAGTTTCAACACACACACACACACACACACACACACACACACACACACACATATATATATATATATATATATATATATATATATATATATATATATATATATATATATATATGTAACTAAGATAGTTATTCACGCATGTATCATCGGCTAGCATCGACGGGTTCACGTGTCTTGTTAAAAATAGCAACCACATATATCCCAAACCACTTCATGCTAACTAAAAACAATATCCATTGAAACAAAATCTAATAAATCTAAATTGGATGTTTGCCCAAGTTAGAATGGTTGCGATCCGACTTAACTCTAGAATCGGTAGCTCCTCGTTCTTGTGGATATATATAAATATATATATATATATATATATATATATACACTGTATCCGTACACACAACTTTTTTTCCCTTTTCAGATAGACGCGCTCGATCACAACCTTTTATACTCAAAACGCCAGTATCAACAGTTTTCCAAGAGATGGCAACATTTTCTTCTAAAATATTTATATTAGTTTCCATCCTGCCCATCTACTCAATCTTTATATTTTATCTTTAATTTATAATTCTATTTTCTGATGAATGACTAGCGTCCGAAACGTTAAGACTCTGTTCCTATTATATGAAGCGTAAAACTAATGTTATATTTATTCCTTGTACTGTGCCGTTTGCTTTCTTCTTTCTGTTTGCCTCTTGCATATATATTTATATATATATATATATATATATATATATATATATATATATATATATATATGTACATACAACCATGGTAATCTCATATATTTGTTTCCATCCGTGGGTAACAATATATGAATGTTTATCATTCCTTCTATTTATTTGCTTATTCTTTCTATTATAGCTGGCCTAAGTTAAATCGTCTTTTCCCTATTGGTTATTAGAGAAAATTTAAGCGTTAATTTACATTTAGTGTCATCTTTAACCCTAAAGCTGTCTCATAAATCTATGTAATTAGATCACTCTAAAAATATTTATCACAATTAACAAGCCAATGCCCATGTGTCACAATGTACTGAATGGTTAAGGTGTGTTTTTATGACAGTGTCTTATTCCCAATTGACAAGCGAAAATTGAATTTACAGTTTTCTATGGTGTCAACAAGTGAGATGGTCACTGATGGACACAAACACCCTACTGGGTCTTTATTTAAAGTTTTGGGTCACTGGCCTAAGACTGTCATTCTACATGAGGGTCACCCGCAGGGGAGCTATGTAAACTGATTCTATTTTCTTAGCGAGTTGATTCGTTCGTTTCATTCGTACATTTCAATTTATAGTTTTAAGCCTATTCGTTTAGGTGAAGTTGTATGTGTGTGACTATCCATACACACGCACATTTTCTCTCGCTCTCTCTCGCACACCGAGTAGTTAGACTGGGTTTACATATTATGCATATAAGTGAAATTACATTCTGGATAATAATACAAAATGAATTCAAATAGAGACATGATGTATAAGATGTGTGTTATATACACAAACAAACACACGCACACATATACACACATATATATATACACACACACACACACACACACATATATATATAGTTAAAAGAATAGAGGTGTAACACACAAGTTATTATATATTGGTAAACGGAACAGCACGGACACTCTATCTCAAAATTATTTTTGAAAAGCATTTAGAAATGCGCAACCGGTAAAAACTTAAAAACTTAAAACCACAACTGAATACTAACCCATACAATCACTAATACTCTTTTATTCCTAATTAAACCATTTTTCAACTGTGAACAGTTTGTCAGCATTTTCTATTCCGTTTACCAATATATATATATATATATATATATATATATATATATATATATATATATATATATATACATACATGTATATATATATATATACGAGACAAACCACAACGGAAACACAACACTTCCATCTCTGTTCTAATTTTGAAAATCATACGAACATCGTTTGAAAATCGTCGTACTGTAAATCGTGTATTTTGCAACATTCATCTAAATCGTTAACTGGTTTCTTTTTATAGTCTGTCGTAAATGGACCACAATAATTATAAAATGGTAAATGTAAAGGCATAATTTACATCTAATCGGCTAGCATTAATGCATCACGGCTGTTAAAGTAAATAAATACATATTCTTAAAACACTCCAGTTGCATTTTCAAATTCTTTTTCTTACAATTTCATCAGTATGGGACATCATATATTTAAACAGCTCTGTAACGCCAGACGCCAGACGAAACGAATATGTTTTGTTTTCTTTTGTCACACTATTTTATAAAAAACACTTCATTTCTGGCGATGGATAGAATTGATGAGACGTCTTCCGCCTCTCAAAATAAATATACCTCTTGCTTTTAGTGAAAAGAAAGAATGAAAGAAGGAAAGAACGAGAGAGAGAGAGAGAGAGAGAGAGAGAGAGAGAGAGAGAGAGAGTACATGGCATATATTTCATGTTTTAATCCATGAATGCTGAAAGGCATAGTGATCCACGGGAAAGAAAGAACACTATCAATTATCCCAATGTATTTGTCCAAATCACTAACAACTCTGCGATTCCACCTTAATAGATTGCAACATTTCATTAACCAGTTGAATGTTTTTGCTCTACATAGCTGAGAATTTTTTTTTTTTTGTACCAAACCTCAGTAAAACATCAAGACTAACGTAAAACATATTCCCTTTCCAACACCTTTGCACACAACTGTCATCTCATGCCTGTGATTGTCTATTTCCGTTATCTAAAATAGGCTAGTGCACTCTATTGTATGTAGTGTATGTTTGCATACGTTAAATCCAACCTAGTGCAACGATAAACAAGGGACTTACACAAAATAAATATTATATTGAAAAGCAAAAGCTGACCAAAACATATAACATATACAATATGATTATATACATGTGCATCTTGATTTTAGTTGTTGAAATTTATTAAATATTACCAGGTTTCTCCGATGGTTGGTTCTATTAGAGAAATAAGTATTCATACTATTCCAATCATTACGGGCAGAATTCTGTAACCAGACATTTCATAATGTGGACAATCCCTATATCAGAATTACAAACGCAACAAGTAAACTGAGCAGAAACACCCTTCACGCTCACCACCGATTTACTAAAATAGACTAGTTAATTGGCTATACACTTTTTCAAATATGAAATATTTGCTTTTCTTAAAAAAATCAAAACTCTTAGATATAGATTTCTGTTTTAATTGATACCATATAATTAATATAATGCAGTAGAGCTTTTTATATAGTTTCGATAATTTGCTTCACTGCTTTTCGTTCTCTATTCTTTTACAGGTCAATGTATTTTCCACCTATAATTTTGTCATCACATTAAATGTTGCAAAGGAAGGAGATGACTTCCGGTTAACAATTTGCTTTTTTCTACTTATTTCAGAAGTGATTTTCGTTTCTATTCACAAAGCTGATAAAAAATAAATACAAAACACAAACGAATAAGTAAACACCAATGTCCTTCTAGTGCTTTCCTTCTGTAAACTACACAAGTATTTGTTTGCTTACGAATGAACAATACAATAAATGTTTATGAAAACATACTTGATATTTTTAATCTTGAGGACTTTTTCGGGTTAGGATTACAAAATCTCTGTCAAGTATATAAGTATTTCCAAAATAAGCCTAAACAGCAGGAGAAAATGAATTTGTGAAACTTATTTATAGCTACCTTCCTGTTTTTGTATCTATCAATGTAACAATATGAACTTGTATATATATATATATATATATATATATAAATATATATATATAAATATATATATATATATATATATATATATATATATATATATATATATATATATATATATATATATATATATATATATATATATATATATATATATATATATATATATATATCCTCTTCTTTGAACTCCACGTCTCACTCTCTCTCTTGTTATACCTCCTCTCCTTATTATTTATCTCAAGCTCTACTGCTCTTCCATAAACCCAAATCCGTAACAGCAGGAAAAAATAAAATAAACCAACAATTCATTTAGCGATAGCACTTCTTTTTCCGTCTTCTCATGACATGTTTTGCTATAGCTACTTGTCGACAGTAATTCAGGAACAGATCAAGTTACAGATCAGTAACGGAGAACAAGCAGTCTATTTCCTAGTGGCAAAAAAATATAAAAAAAGCAACACTAACAACTATTCTATTATTGAGATACCTTAGCCACTAACATTTTGTAAGCAACTAACACTGACCGAGTCATTGTTGTTAATGATAGAGGCAGTGAGGAGCAAGTGAATAATTTTAAGTTAAATAAACAAATAAAATCAAATAGCTGTCTATTGTGATTGATTCATATTATATGGAGAGAGAACGGGATAGAGAAAGAAAGAGACAATGAAAGGAACAATGAAAATATATACATTAAAATATATACGAATTTTACGTACGACTTACTTCATGTACACCCTTGGAAACATGTAGTTGTTTGGTTAAGACGTTAATTGTGTAAATACGTATGACAGAGTTCGATTAAATACGGCCCAAAGAAACTTACAGAAATGAATTATAGAATGGCTTCTGTCTGCCTTCTTAATGTTCGTCTTAAAGAGTTACTTGATGCGAAGACATCGCAGAAGTTACGTTCTTGAGGTGCCGCATACTGAGATAGAAAACGAAACGATATAACTGTGAAGTAATTGTGGATATTTTAATCAATTTGTCATCAATTTGTCACTGTGAACGTGAACGTACATTTTGTTCACGCCACATGCAGACTAATACGCAGACACTTTTTCATAAGTCGAACGACAGACTATTAATGGATGCTCATAATTTGTAAAAATTTGACATTCAAAACAAATTAGATCATACCCGAATTTTCTTTTCTCACTACATTTTCGGAAAGGCAACCTTATACTAAAAAACGACAAAGGAAACAACGGCTTTACATTTTCTACCTGTCTGACAGTGCAATCACTAAACCTGTGAACACCAAGCATGGATATTAACGCGAAATAGATGTCATTCTGATTCTCCATTCTTCATAGTTATCCACCAAATCTTGCATAGCAACGCGTTTTTCTTGCCTTTTCTCATATGACACTTTGTTTGTTTACGAATATTTGCATGACGAAAGGGTGTTATAATGTCTCTTTATAGAGTACGATTCAATGATGGTCGAGCTTAATCTTTCTTAAAGTAAAACATTTGTAAATAATCATAACTTCCGGTCATTCACAAGCACTACTTGTAATATGTAGCCCAGTACAACCTGTCGAATGGCCGGGTCGTCGGTGACAAAGTGGCTACCCTTTCAAACTACCTTGGTGAGGAGGGTGATGTTTTTTAACATCCTGCGGGTGATGTTTTTTTGACATACTGCGTGGAGTAACTCATAATAATCAACGGCAATCCAAATGTATACAGGGAGAGGGAAACTGGCGGAAAAAGTTAAATCAGTCGAAGATAAATCAGTTGCTGGACGACCCAGCCCATGCTGGGCCATCGAATTTCCATCTGGTTTCGCCTGAAAAGTTGGTGTGATTCTGTAGCTTTTAGACCTTGTACAGATAATAGACCACGTTTTATTCAAAAGACCTATAGTGTTAGCGATAGCATGACATGTACAAGCCTGTAACAAATACACACTTAGGTGACACGAGATATTGATAGTTTTGTTTAGAAAATAGGTTCCCATGGTTTTCCATGGATAGCACTGCTCACCTGTTAGGCAGGAGGGATCTAGAAAAGCTTGTCTAAATAAAGCTTGCCTATATTTAAGCTAGCCAGCCACACGTAGCTGGGGCTGTTCAATTATGTGGCAACAATTCTTGTAATCAAAATGAAATGTCTAATCAGACAAAGGATGAACAGAATAGAGCTTCGATGACATCTTCGAAAATTTCGCCAAGGGACGGGCACAGGCTACTGTATTTACCAGGCTCAAAGAATCTGTAACATTTTCCATCCGCATCAACTGGGTATTGCCGCACGCTCTAAAATACGGCTACCCACAGATAGACAGTTAGATGCCAGAGTGAGGATGCACATTATTCTAGAAATAATAGCCATTCTCGTCTGCCTCTTCAAGAAGGAACCCAAAGATGTTTTTGATAATTACCGTGATTCTCTTTACTATCAGCTGCTGGTAATATCTTTTTCAGTATTCTTCTTAATCATTTGTGATGTATGTTGCACTAACATCCTGCCAAAACTTCGGTATTGACCTGAAAAGCAATATATTCCACCAACCAGATATGTCACAGGGAAAATATTGAAGGTTGCGATTATTCATCTATCTGAGTAATAATCCTCAAGAAACAACACACTTGATGAAGATATAAACAAGGTTCCGATGATTTTAGTAACCCGGAGAAACGCCTGTGGTTACAGGCAGATATCAATGTGTGCACGGAAATTAAAGTGTATCAAGCATGGGTACATACAACTGTTAGGATGTGAGACGTGAACATAGTGTTAACATATCTATTGCCACCTAAAATGCTTGCGCTCTATTCTCAATATCACATGGGGGAATCATACACCAGGCACGGATGTGCTACATGGGGCCTGTCTGCTAAGCATTGAGTCGATAATTATGAAACACCCTGCCCGGTGGCCAGGTCCCATAGTACACCTAGAGCAGAGCAGACTCCCAAAAGCAAGTATTGCAAGAAGTAGTGTTGCAAAGCAAATGCCTGCAGTGTAAGGTATCCAAGTTCTTTAAAGACCTTATAAAAGATACTCCGAAGAAGATCAACATCAACACCGAAACATGGGAATATTTTGCAGCAGAGCCCATTTTGTCTAAAATGTTTGCCTCTATTATCTTCTTTTCATGTTTGAGTATAGGCTTGAGGAAGTCATCTTGGGTGTTGTGGAGGTAGCTATCCAATCCAATGCATGCGGTTTCGTATGCAACTTCCTGTTATAGGAGAACTCCCCCGCTTTCACTCCTTGAGATATACAGCTTATGTACATCGGCTCTAGTGTGATGCATTTTCTCGATTGTCAATATATTCCTGTTCATCCCTTGTAATTCCTGCATGTTCAAGATTATGGTGTTAAAGTTGCCTGATGCCTCGGGTAGAGCTAGGCTGTTAATGTGTTACCAGTTTCACTCTCTTCATGTATCCCTTCCGTATATTTTCTTTCACACATGAATGGTAGATTCCGTTTCCTTCATTAATTCTAAGATATTGGTAAAACTCTTTATTGTTCAGCTCCTTTATGGTGGTTTACTGGTTTATGACAGTGTTTTGGCTGCTATAGAGCAACGCTCTCTTGAACGTTGCTTTTGAACTCTCATTCAATCGAAATCCTATATGGATGTCTTCACTGAATTGTTTCACTCTGTCCAGTAGACATTCCAGCAACCCATCATTGCTTACAAATTGTTTGATACCATTAGTGTGTGTTGTATACTTTATATGCATAGCTTGTCCTGAGAAGTAACTGACTTAATGGAGCTAGTGACATACAGAGCAGCAAAGGGGACAATCAGTCACTTTGGAATATTCGATGATTGATTTTAATCTACGTAGATTCCAGTGACTCATTGCAGTGTCGCAGGATCATGGTAGTTTTCCAGTTTGTCACCATCAGTTTCAGGAAAGTTGTGACATCAGATACTATATGATACATCTCTAATGCCTTTGTTATCCAAGAATGAGGTAAGCTGTCAATGACTTCTTGTAGTTTATCAAAGTCATTGGCAGGTGTTTATTCTTCTGTTTACAGTTTTCCGTTATGAGTGTATTTATTAGTAGCTGATCGTTTTACACGTAGCTTTCTCGTTTACAGCCTTTGCGCTCAGGTGACAATATACGTGCACGCTTGAGCTGATGGTAGATCCTGTTGGTGATCACTAATGTCAGGGATTTGTTCATCGTTAGGGCACATGTAACGGCCTGTAGTGTTTTTGATTTTCTGTGTTTTCATTGTCGGTAGGAGATATGTTACGCCAGTGTTCATCCACTCTGGTGTTCTGTTGGTGTTGTTACAAACCTGGTGAATTTGATAGCCAAATCTTCATAAAGCTCATGCACATGCTTCTGCAATTAACTTTGGCTGGTGGTCTCCAGTTTTCAGAATTGTTATCTGCTGTTTTTACATCCTGTCTGGTGATATCATTCCATTCCTGCGTGCAGAAAGGGATTTCCAAACGTTCCAGCCATGGCGTATTGGATTTGTGGACTTTAGGTTTTTCCTAGATATTTGACCAGAAGCCTCAAACCACGTCATCATCAGGTGGTTTTCTCACTTCAACATTATTTTCTTCAACATGCTATTCTTCTTGCCAAACTCTCTATAAAATCTTTTGGCATCTTCGGCAGAGTGCTTGTTATGTTTCAATAAATTAACTCTCATGTTACATCTTAGATTCTGCCCTTTCGCCCGTATCATTTGCTTGATATATTCGCCAATTTCTTTCCAGTTTGTTTCCCAATTAATCTTGTATTTCTTAGTAAGCATAGACAGCATGTAGGTGTTGATGTTCCTTTATCTATTTAAGATATGAAAGAGGCATTTTTCCTTAAACAAATATTTTTCTCTCCAGCTGTCTCAGTCATTTCGGTCTTGTCTTCAAGAATTTTGTTCGTCCTTTTGTTTGCAGCTTGCTAACCATAATATTTGCCGTGTCAAGGGTTTTCTGTGTTCCTTTTTTCTCACATTTAGTGCTTTGTTAGCTAGGTTGACCTTCTTAAGCTGATGCGTCTCATTGCGCACTTTCCGAAACTCGGGAAGAATATCTTCCAACATTATCCAGGCTGCAGTATCATCCAATGTGCGATCATCTACATCAACAAAAGCTGAGACGAGGTAGCAAGCAGGGTGACTGCTCTTACCTAGAAATGGACCGAGAGGAAGTCATCGTCATCTACTACTGCATGATTGTTTTGCACTGTACTAGTCCATGTCTAATCACACTGGATCATTTGCTTTTTCACTTTTTTGGAAAAGCCAGGTTTTATTGGTCAGGCGGTCTATTTGCTGTCAACTTCCGCTGTGTGGAGTATTACGTTTAACCTTTATGTTTACGATACTACACGCCTACTCTACATCGTCGCCACCACAATCTATACAAATCTTACGATTTTCCTATGAAATAAAAGCTACACCACCTACAATGCTACAGCCACATCCCACGCCCGATAGCAACAACAACAATAACTAGAGTCATTATATCAACAACAACAACAAGAACTACAATCCACCGCCATTTCAGTAGTAGAAGAGATTGACGTGGAGTGCTGCTAAACACTAATGGATACTTACAGGCAAAGTGACCTCGACATTATATTGCAACCTGCAGTCATTCTTCTGACACAAAGAATACTCCAAGTACTTAAACACAGTTGGAATCTAAACGCGACCTTGCTTCTGGCTTCAACTGCCAAAAACATATTATGACAGTCAGTGTTCATTGTGGTAAGCGACCTCACGCGTTCGGAGTTGACACTTTGTGTCCTTCAGCGTTTTGCTTATTATTTCATCTAAATTTTTCTTTGTATGTATATTTGTCAGTTTAAAAATAATAATAGTTTTTACCTAATTTATTATTTTATTTGTCAGTTTAAAAAAAAATAATAGTTTTTACTTAATTTATTATTTTTATTATTATTGTTAATTTTATTATTAGTATCATTATTATCAATCGAAGGAGAAAAACATGTCTTTATTAATAAATATTCGAATCTACTTCATATGTCGAACAAAAGAAATTTCAAGACCTAGAAGCTATATTTAAATGGGATATAGCTAAGTTAGATATAATTAATGTAGTATTAAGTTTCTGAAAAAAATATATAAGCGTTCACACTCACACTTATACGTACGTATGGCCGGTGTATGTAAGGATGTATTTACACATGTATATATCGAGGTATGCATATATGTATGGATGCCTGTATGCTTGCATTCATATAAATATAGACAGCATTGTTTATATTTATCTTAGGAAAATATGAGTCAGTCAAACACTAAAGGACACAACATATAACATGTACCATGTTTTTAATTCTCTAAGTAAAAACGTGACAGCTATTTCGAGGCTTCAAGTTGATTGGTTCCTCTATATCGGCTGTTATTTGAATGAATGTTGTAAATACTATGGGAGTTTAAGCATACAATCCAACACACACACAACAGAAACACAGACACACAGACACACACACACACATATATATATCTATATATATATATATTTAGTATATATATACATATATATTTATATATATATTTATATATATATATATATATATATGTATATATATATATATGTATATATATATATATATATATATATATATATATATGTATATATATATATATTTAGTATATATATATATATATATTTAGTATATATATATATATATATATATATTTAGTATATATATATATATATATATATTTAGTATATATATATATATATATATATATATATATATATATATATATATATATATACATATATATATATTGTGGGTTTACGACCCTCAGGGGAAGTGACTATTTTCTGGACATGCGCATTCTTACGCATGTTTTTGCTTTTCCGTACAACTTCATTTAGGCCGAGCTGAGGATCCGAACAAAGTGAAACATTTGTTCTCGGTATGGGGAACTAACTGTTGTGGAACTACTTCTACCAAACCCGTCCTATTGACTGAGTGCTCTACTACTACGGATATAGCCCACCATATATATATATATATAATAATAGGTAAAGTAATAAAGATAAAAACTTATCTGAAATACTTCTTGGTCCCAACTGCAGTTCCGCCGTAAAGACTAACCAGATATTTTTATAATTCATTATATCAGGCTAGTAGAAGGGACTCTTCAGGGAACCTTCTCATAGGAAACATTTCTACCACCAATCTTTTCGAAAGGAGGACGCTTCTCGTGGCATATAGTTCGAAAGAATGGAAATAATTGATGGAGGATTGGCAAGTAAATGTGGATGCTAGGGGGAGTAGTTAGCTTTAGGCTATTTCGCTCGTTCATGAAGGGAGTATAGAACAAATAATTGTTTTACTTTTGGCACAAGGCCAGCAATTATCCCAGTGTATTACTGGTGCTTTATTTTATCGACCCCTTAAGGATGAAAGGCAAAGTTAACCTCGGCGGGATTTGAACTCAGACCATAAGGGGCTGTAACTCTTTCCTGTAAACATGGCGTCCGACCCTCTAGCGATACATAATTGTTTCTACTTTTGTATAGAACAAATTATGGAAGTTATACACACACACACACACACACAAACACACACACAGACACACACACACACACACATATATATATATATATATATATATATATAAATATATATATATATATTTATATACATACATATATATATATATTTATATACATACATATATATATATATTTATATACATACATATATATATATATTTATATACATACATATATATATATATATATATATATATATATATATATATATACGTGCTTTCCTCTTATTTATAGGTGCACTTATCGAGTTGCTCACATGCATGTGCTTCGGGTTTCCCTCTTCGGTTTATTGTTTCCGTTTTTTTCGGTGTTTCTTTTTCCTTTCCTTTTCTCTTCTGTTTTTTTCTCTCTCCATTTTTTCCCCAATAACTGCCTTTAGTTATTGACGCACTGGGGTTAGATATCTTGTCCTTAAGGCGAAGAATTATCCATGATCCCCAGCACCACACAACTGGTGAAGGAAACTTTTCTCCCGTTCATGCTTTCCCTTTATTCATAAATACACATTATCCACCAACTTCACAGCCCCTGTTTTTTCTTAATATATATATATATATGTATATATATATATATATATATATATATATATATATATATATATATATATATTTATATATATATATATATATATATATATATATATTGTTATACTTGGGGAGGGTCAGATTTGTGTAATATTGCCAGAATTAATAACAGAACACACTCACTGTTTGGTTGGTTTTCGCTTTTCGCTTCTGTGTCTTTTATATCGGTTAATCTAATTTATTCGGTCCTCAATGTTGCCATTGACTGACCAACGGTCAAAAATAATACATATACAATATAGACACAAACACATATATATAGTTTATCAAAGTTCTTTCGTTGCACATCTGCAACATCTTCAGTGGTGCTATTGTTTCCTCCCGTTACATTGTATGTCTAGGCCATCTTTATTTAGTCTGATTATATATTTATTTATTTATTTGTTTGTTTGTTTATTTTATTTTGTCTTCTTTGCGCATGCGTTTGCGTGTGTGTATAGTGTTTTGGATGATGTGTGTTCGTGATTGGGTGACTGTGTATTGGTTAATGTATTCTATCTTTACTAGTGTGTGTTTATATGTGTTTGTTGTTATTGTGCTTGTGTATGTATTTATTTATTTATTTATCTATTTATTTATTTATTTATTTATACTTCTCTTAGGTCAGTGTTGTTTGTTTGGGTGTTGTTGTTATTCCATTCATTCTTTCTGTTTAGTCTTGGCCTTCTAAGTTCTATTTCACTGGCCTCTCTGATTTGCCTATCTGCTGGGTCATTTCTATGTTTAGATATTATTCTAATTTCTATGTTGTCTATGTTACCGTCGTGTTGTTGTCTGGCATGTTCGTATAGAACTGACCCGTTTTTTCGTCCTTTTAATTCCCCCCAGTGTTGGTCTATCCCTGTTCAGCAAAACCTCCCCTTTTTAGAAAACCCACTGTACTAATAGGAAATGTTTCATATGTAAGGTAAACCCCCGGATAAACTGTAAAACTAGAAACGTAGTCTATAGCATAAGATGTACAGAGGGTACTTGCAGAAACATGACAACAACATACATAGGTGAGACAGCTCGTAGCATAGGTGAAAGGATAGACCAACACTGGGGGGAATTAGAAATAGAACTTAGAAGGCCAAGACTAAACAGAAATAATGATTGGAATAACAACAACACCCAAACAAACAACACTGACCTAAGAGAAGTATAAATAAATAAATAAATATATAAATAAATAAATACATACACAAGCCCAATAACAAGAAACATATATAAACACACACTAGTAAAGATAGAATACATTAACCAATACACAGTCACCCAATCACGAACACACATCAAACAAAACACTATACACACACGCAAACGCATGCGCAAAGAAGACAAAATAAAATAAACAAACAAACAAACAAATAAATAAATATATAAACAGACTAAATAAAGATGGCGTAGAAATTCAATGTAACGGGAGGAAACAATAGCACCACTGACGATGTTGCAGATGTGCAACGAAAGAACTTTGATAAACTATATATATGTGTTTGTGTCTATATTGTATCTGTATTATTTTTGACCATTGGCCAGTCAATGGCAACATTGAGGACCGAATAAATTAGATTACCGATATAAAAGACACAGAAGCGAAAAGCGAAAACCAACCAAACAGTGAGTGTGTTCTGTTATTAATTCTGGCAATATTACACAAATCTGACCCTCCCCAAGTATAACGATATTTGTTTCGACACACGATTTCATATAAAAAACCTCGCAAAACTAATTCATCGCCGTTTATATATATATATATATATATATATATATATATATATATATATATAAATATATATACATATATATACATATATATATATATATATATATATATATATATATATATATATATATATATAAACGTTTGTATATGTATAATTGTTTCTACTTTAGGCACACGGCCAGCAATTACCCAGTGCATTACTGGTACTTTATTTTATCGACCCCGTAAGGATGAAAGGCAAAGTCAACCTCGGCGGGATTTGAACTCAGATCGTAAAGGGACGTAACTATGCTAGAAAGCATGGCGTCCGACACTCTACCGATACTGCCAATCCACCGCCCCTTATGTATATGTATATGTATAATAAAGCCAAAACAACGCAGGTATGGACATAGAATAAAGAATGAAAATGCAAAAGATATTGTTGACAATTAGTCTTTTACCTTAGATTTATTTGAATGTCCTTAATTTTCGAGATAATATATCTTCTTCGGAGGGAAGTAAAGCGGTTAAACCAGTGTTCTAAATAGCTTGCGAAGTCATGCTGACAGGAAATGGTATATAGTATCTATTCTATCTCTAATATGAAATAGTTAAGGTTAGATGGATAAAGAGTAGTCACCCTTTAAAAGGTTTTTTTTTGTTTTTTTTGTACATGCCTGTTAAAGTGTTTGGGTGAATGCGTGACGGTGTAAGTATGTGTGTGTGAGTGTGAGAAGATATGTCTATACGTAAATGTGGGGATAGATGTTATCTCGTGTTAGAACTGGTCTTTGTGTGTGTATGCGTGTGTGTGTGTAAGAGAGAATAAGTGGAGGTGTAAGCGTGTGTGTGAGTGTGTGTCTGTGTGTGCGTGTGTGTGGGAGGGGTTGTAAATATGGGGCTAGATGCTCTATCAAGTTATAAATTGTGTGTTGAGTTCTAGTCTATTATTGATTGGTGGTTGTGTTTTGTCTATAATTAGTGCTTCCTTAATTCTAAGATTGCCGAGATTTCTTTCCTTATTTTCTATCCTAACTGTTATGGTTTTGTCGGTGTGTTTGCATTTAACTAGGTGTTTCTTAAATGAGGAAGCGTTAGTATTGAGGTGTTCTTTTATTATTATGTGGAGTGGTCTGGTGGTGCTACCTACGTAGAAGTTGCAGCATTTGTCGCACTCTAGTCTGTATACGACGTAAGCCTGGTGGCATAGGTCTGTGTCGCTGATGGGGCAGTTGGCTAGCCTGCAGCGGTTGTCAAGTCTGGTGGAGTGTATTTTCATTAGCTGTCCGCGTAGAGAAGGTCCTGAGTGGGGTAGTTGGATATCTAGTCCCTCCCGTCTGATAGCTCTGCGGATGGCTGTTGTTGTTTTGTCACTGAAGTGTGGGAGCTTCAGGAAGCAAGTGTTAGTGCCTCGGGCGTGGTGTCCTCTGTTTTTTCTGGCACGGTTTGTGGTGGATATCGTGTATTCGTTCAGTTTGAGTAATTCCAGGAAATGTTGGTGCGTGTGTCTCCGTCTCTAGCGTCGGTGCATTTGTTCCGGATACCTGTTAGTTCGTCCCTTATGTATCCGAACTTAGCGCTGGCTGGGAGGGCCGATCTGAAATGTATGAACAGGTCCCTGCTGGCGGCTTTTTTATAGAAGCAAGTGTGGATGTTGCCTTCCTCTGTTACCCTGAGTTGGAAGTCCAGGAGGGATAGGGATCCGCGGTCATCGGGGTGTTCCATGCTGAACTTTATACTGGCGTCCATGCTGGAGAATGTTGTGCATATTTTATCCGCCTCCTCACGGAATGATGTAAGGATGAGTATGTCATCTACATATCGGTGAAGAAGGTATGGGAATGGCAGGTGTTGAGGGCTCGGCATTCTAGCTGGTTCATATAGGTGATGGCCAGCAGGCCCGATAGGCTGGATCCCATGGGTAATCCTGTTGTGGGTCTCACAGATGTGAGAAAAACCACATACCCTCCATCTCAACTCACCTTTTGAAAAGCAGAAGAACTGCGAAACCGGTAAAGGAACCAAATAAATATATATATTTAAAAAAAAAAATAAGACTCCAGTTGCATTTTCGATTTCATCTATTTTTCTTTATACTCTCACTCGTGTAGGACACCTCGGTTATTTTTCATTTTGTAAAAAAAACCTCACTTTCTTATATATATATATATATATATATTCAGAATCATCGGAATGATTTGACCGCTAATTTCTTAAGTAAAGCGAGTAAATATACATCGTATCCAGATTTGAATATTTGAAGATTTATCTTACTAGACTTCAAATATTTAAATTTTACCGATTTGTAGTCTTCCTTTTGGGTTTTAAACTTTGGGTTTAATATTTTGTATTTTGCATGTTTTGAATTTTCTGTTTGCTTTAGTAATCTCAATTATCATTTCTTCTTTTTATACATTCTCTTTTAATCAATTTATGGTTTTGACTTTTGATACTTTAAACTCTTTTGTTTTTACCGTTTTGACCTTTACCATTTTAGATATAACATTTTTGTATCTCAGAATTTAACATTTAAAAATCTGAATTTTAGCTAAAGTACTGTACCTCCTTGAATTCTACCGTTTCCGGTTTAAATATTTTAGATCTTTATCAATATAATTTATATTATTTTAAGTTTATATCGATTGTATTTTGTTGATTGCTACTTTAGAGGTTAATTTTTACATGTTTCTATCCTCACATATTTAAATTTTACCCTTGCGTTTTATATTATTTTAGGTTCAGTCATTCTTGTGTTTGAAATTCAGCTTTACCTTTTTTTAGGGGCTTTGGAATTTTGTACCTTACTATTTCTTTTGTTTTTACAGCCTTCGTTATGGACATTTGTTTTTAAATGATGCCATAATTCATATCCCCTAACACTTTCTTTATATATACAACCACATTAAATAGAAATAACATGGGTTAGGAAAATATATGCTTTTCTAATACGAATGATCTCTATTCCTGCAAGTTAAATAAGCAAGGGCTCCACTACAATGTGTTTTTTCTTTTTTTTTCTTCTTTCATTGGCTAAATGTTCTTTTTATGAACGGTTTCAACGCTTCTCCAACGGAAACATTATCTCGATTGAAAGGCGAAGTATGCAGAAAAATTTCTTCAAAGAAGTTAAGAATTATGATGTGAACATGAAGAATAATAAACATCTCAACACACCAGCTCATATTATATCAAATTCTTTTTTCTCTTCCACTTTCCTATTCTTCCTCGAACTAAACGCTAGAATGTCTAGTAAGTCCACTCCTCTTTCCATTGTCTGATGCGTCCCCAACCCAGACACTTTGCTTTCTTAAATTTAACCATATATTGATACGCAGGATGTTTACATGTCAATTAAGCAGCATGGCAATTCCAGTATGGCAAACATGGCGTAGGACAGAGAAATGAAATAATGACTGAAGGAAAGAGAAGAAACAAAACAGAAAGGAACAAAGAAATAACATGAAGATGACGAAATATGAAGGAATAAAAGGGAAACTAAAAATAAAAAGAAAGCAACACAAAATGCAAGCAAGAAAATACGGTGGCTCTTCACTCTTCAGCCTAAAATAAACAGAATGACTTGTCCGAAAACAATAAGTCTTTACCATCTGGGAAGAAAAGAATTTTTCCCAATCAAATTATTTGCTTACATCCTCATCGTTTTCGCATACCTAGCCACCCACAAACACGTTATTTGTTCTTTGCACACAATTTCTTCTTCTTCTTCTTTCTTTCTTTCTTTCTTTCTTTCTTTCTTTCTTTCTTTCTTTCTTTCTTTCTTTCTTTCTTCTTCCATTATTTCTTCCATTCTGCAGATTTTCTATCATTGTCAACATTGTCATTAGCATCAACCTAAAATGCTGGCCCAATGCCATCGAGCAACAGGAAAAATGCAAGTGGCAATATGAAATACTAAAAGGTACATCAAACAGAAGTTTTTAAAGACGCATGTACACGCAATAAAACATGTACACACACAATAAAACAAACGAACATACACTCACATATAAACGTGTTTAACTATATTATATTTATGTACAGATAAATGTACACACTCACTTCCTTTTTAATATCTGATCAGTTGCTGACGAACAAATGTTGAATGAGTTTTAAATTTTACTAGATATGAAGTTAATATTTTCATATATACATGAATGACAAAAATATCACATATTAATACTTATGTGCCGAGAGGATGAAATGATTACTCTTTCTTTTGTTTAATTTAAGCAAGTATAGGTGACAACGTCTGAAAAGGTTTTGTGTTCATCAAAATTCCTCAGCAAATCATATCATTCTTAATGACGTCATATTTTGGGAAGCACTGCAGTGATACGAAAAACCAGTCGAAACCAGGTTGATAGATATTTGGAAAGGTTTCTGGCCACAAGCATGTCAGTAATGTCCAAAAGTTGTAAACGTATAAATACTATACTGTAGCCAATAAATAATAAATAAAAGAATGAATACAAATAATAATACATTAAGAATCTTCTACTGCAACAGTTTCAATTTTTTTTCAATCAGTCCTATATTTCAAGTTACAACACGTAAACGACGTTTAATTTAAAATTATTCAAGTGATGTACAGATTATTGCAGTGGAATTTTTATATCAATGTGATACATTATGTTTCTAATAATAACACCTGCAATACTCTATTGTGTTTTGGTTTTGATTAAAATAAAGTTGTATGTGGAAATATTTTTTGATAATAGCAATACTTGCTGGAATTATAAACAATTAAAGGCAAGTGGTATCAATTATTTTACATCTGTGTGATGATATATTTAACGCAGTGTTTTTTTATTTGTCATGTCATTATATTCGTTTCTCCAATCTGCAACAAAAGATTTCCAATGTTGCTGCTCAAATTCGTAGAAAATTTTTCGTCTTATATCGTAGGAAAAATTGAAAAGTGACTTGTAATTGGTTGATTCAATGATATAGAATAATTCAGCACTGGATTATCTATATCACACTAGGTATAAAGAATCATCTTGTGTCTTATTCGTCTATATTTGTAATGAGGTAATAGCATCTTTTAAGACAGCAATAATTTCGTTTTCTTTTTTCTCTGGCATGCGGATTTTCCTCATACTTAATTAGCCAAGTTCGAGTTGAAATTAGGTTACTAGTACATGCCTTCAATAGCGTACAGAACCACCAATATTATAATTCTTATTAATATGCAACCTTTTCTCAGTGTCTCTAAAGGCATTCACACGTCATAAGAAGCCTTTGTAAGAGCACTGAGGCATTGGATTATGAGATTGAATATATTTGATGATATATGTGGCAACTTCCAGAATAGAGATATTTCCTTTAATCTTAGAGAATTGCCTCCCTATTATGTTGCTCAAAGAGGGCGACTAAGTGAAGAAACCGTTAGAAAGGTCTGATTTCTAGTCACGCTGAGGCCAGCTTGTCCATTTATTCTTCCAGCATCATTAAAATAACTAATCAATCAAGTACAGGAGTTGCATTAATTAACTTTGTCTTTCTCCGCAAATTTACTGGACGTTCTTCTAAATTAGAAATCAATATCTTGTAGCTTAAGATAACTGTTTAGTTCTTTATAGTTTAATAAGATAAAACATAATTTTCATCAAACACGACATCTAATGTGAAAACCTTTCTGAAATGGTGAGGTATCATCTGGATTAAACGTTACGATTTAAATGGTTTCCTACGCATGTCATTATTAGAGAAACAGAGGTAAATCTCAGTTAGAAATTCATTCAGACAAAAAAATAATCAATTTTGAATTATTCCTTCCAAAAATTTCATCTCATACGAACAAAGACAATTTTTGGTAATACAGACGTACGTAAATTCAAAAAAATACCAACTCCACTTATATCTCCAATATAGAATAGCATGAGGTGGTGCGTGAAACCCCTGTTTCCCCAAAAGCTATTTCAATTATTACTCTTATAACATAAAAAGAAAGTAAAAGTGGTTTCTGATTTAGGCACAAGGCCAGCAATTCTGACTGAAGGGTAAAGTCTATGCAATCTACCCCGGTACCTTACTGGTGCTATATTTTATTTTATCAACCCCCGTAAGGATAAAAAGAAAAGCAAACCTCGGCGCGATTTGAGCTCAGAACCTACAGGGCCGTAACTTTATGCCGCAAAGCATGTCCGACTCTCTACCATTACACCCACTCCACCCCCGCCCTAAATATTTTTTCTACTTTTGGCATAAGGCCAGGAATTTGAAGGGAAGGAGTAAGTCGATCAAATCGACGACCCCAGCGCGTTACTATTGCTTTATTTTATGGACTCACTAAGCATGAAAGGCAAGGCTAATCTCATTGGGGTTTTAAAGCAGAACGTAAAGGCCAGTAACTATATGCCGCAAAGTATCTTGTCCGACGCTCTACATATACTGCCAATCCACCGCCCTAAATAATGGTAATAATAAAAAGAGAAATATTACAGAATGAACGATGCACACACGATAAATACCTATCCTACAAAGTCGGTTAGATAAATATGGGATTGGAAAACCGCAATGCAATCCATTATATCAGCTTAAAAACGTCAGTTTGCCAATACTAAGCGTATATTAGGCACTATCAGCAAATGCATACCCCAGGCATCGTTAGATATGAGAACATATGCGATATTACTATATCTATTTGCTCAGAATGTAGGCAATACAAATGAGTGTTTACTGTAATATTTAAATACGATTCTTTAAATATGCTGATTAGTCCTTTCTAAAGTTAAACATGTATAACAAGACATATTTAAGCCGTCATCCGCTAAAAACAACGTCGTAAAAGTCGGATGCTTTTGAAAATTAAATAAAGAATATCAAGACCAACAATTTCGTTTATTTCAGTTCCATTATATCTACGAGTAGATGCGCAAGCGATTTTCACCATTATTTGAACATCATTAGTTGCAAAACTTTCCTGCATAAATGTTAGTATTAATATTGGATTTGTCGATTCAAATTAAATTATTAGTGAATCTACAGTATTTCTAAAGAGATGAGCTTCAAATACGAAGGTAGAAAACTCTACTATGTCGATGTGAATCGAGATACAATAATGTTTATTATTTCTACCATTAAATCGTTTTCTACCAATTGCTAAATTTCCCACAACAAAGATAGGTTTCTCATATGATTACAAGTACTGTAAACTCTAAAATAATTTTACTAACTATTCTCGCACATAGATTTAACAACTACCGTGTAGGTTGTCTTAGGAAATTGTCTCTGTTGAATCGTAGCTGAAATAATTTTTACATATAACTACTGTGTTCTAAACGGTAGCTATTTATTTCGTTCCAAGATTGCTAGAATATTATCATTTTGATGTATATATTTTACTCGGGAACACTGGAAATAACATGAAACCGCTCTCCCTTAAATATTATTGTTTTCGATTATATCAAATAAAACATTTAATTCAACGTACGTATGCACGTTAGATTAAGACATTATGTGGGTAAGACCAGTTATATTTTCTTGGATCAATAGGTGTTTGAAGCTGCCTGCAAAGTGCAGGTGTGCATTAAAGGAACTCAAACTCTAGCTCTCATTTTGGTTTTCTTTCTTTCTCTCACGCCACCTCATACCCCTGTCTTCTACCTCTCAATCCTCCTCCATCTCTCGTTTCCTCTCTCTCTGCACCCCCCTCTCTCTCTCAATATATATATATATATATATATATATATATATGTATATATATATATATACATAAATGAAAGTGTGCATGAATGTGTATGTGTTTGTATGTGTGTGTATTTTTAGATGTATTCTGTGTGTTTGTGTGACTATGTTTGTTTATGTGTGTGCGTGAGTATTATTGGGCATGTGTGTTTACAATTCAGATTTAGATCGATATCCACTCGAGGTAGAATATCAGAGGAGGTTTGCATCGATATTGAGATATTTACTTAAATTTAAAGAATGTGAACCGAAATATAATATAAATAGACATCCATCAATCTAACTTTCACAGTTGTCCTTAACCCATGCTTTCATTAGCAAACAACACTATGTCTTTATATGGAATGTTAAATTATATGAGAATACAGATGTAAAGGACATGTGAATGGCATTCAAAACTGAGTAATTGTTTGCTAAATATTTATATTCTCGACTATATACAAGTATGTATGCATACATGTGTTTGTGAGATTACATGTATATATATATATATATATATATATATATATATATATATATATTTGTGTGTGTAAAACTGGACTTCCGTTGCTAAATACGACGAGCGTTCCAGCACAAATCATCTACGCCACTTGAGTGAACTAGAGCAACCTGAAATAAAATGTCAGGCTGATAGAAATACATGCACCAGTTAAGTTTCACTTACGCATATGTGTACACAAACACACACACACACGATATATATTTATCATTATCGAGCCCTGTTTGGATTTTAGTCTTCAAATTTATTATTATTACTATATATATATATATATATATATATATATATACAAATATATATACATACATATATATATAAGAGTATGCACATGCTTAATGAAAACAAACTCTACACATGCATGGTCTAGTTTCTTACCATCCTCCATTTTGAGTCCCCGAGACCATGTTTAATTGCACAAGTGCTTATCTATATGATGCTATATGTCCATTGTTATCATCAGGTAGAAATGATGTAGGTGGATCGCGAAAGTGAAATTTTACTGATTGCTTTGTAGATATTAAACAAGGAAATCAATGACTTGTAGCTGATAATTGGTAGACTCTTCTGATAATTTGTTCATTCTATATAATTGTTGATTGTTATCCTCATATGTGGGAGTATCGGGCAGACCTATAGAGAAACATGTTCCAGTCATTGCCCACTTCTTATTTGTTTTCATCAAAGACTACTGTGCCCCATGTATCTTTCATCTACCAAATATTTTAGGGTGGCTTCGCTGCTATTTCATGCATTGCAAAACAATGTGTAAAGACTCCCTTGCTATTGCTATTATATAATTCTTTGTGACATCAGCTTTCAATTGAGGATCATATAGTCATAATAAACATTTATATATTGTATTTACTTGGTAATATTTCTAAAGTACAATGTGTTGTGAGTTAGCAGAAATTTTAAATCCCCCGACAAAATGTCTTGCGGTAAAGTGTTGTGGCAGTTTATATTATAATGGCAAATCCAGTTGAGGTAAACTTCGCTTTTCCACAAGTACTGATATTGATATAAACAGCTATAAATTCCTTAAAATGTGATGCACTTTGTTAATATTTAAATGGTTATATCTAAAATCCTAGATTGACATGATATTTGTGAATAAAAATTACTAGATATTCGGACATTCTTCGTCGTGACCTTCACTTGGAAAATTCAATCTTGGGTGTGGACTGGGCATGACCGATTTCTGTTGGAAATAAGCAGACTCCAATTCCTGCAAGTATTTTATCTTCACAACATCGATATTATACAAGGGAAAAGGCAAAGAACATTACAGCTTGGCTGTTGAGATATGGTGATAGAACTTCCTAAAGAAATGTCAACATGAACAATCTCCACAGAATTTGACTAAGACGTAATTTATTGGCTTTGAATGGAGGAAAGGCATATTTGACCGCCACAAAATTTGAAATCAGCTAGGCATTTAACTTGAGACTGACAGAATCTGGCAGAAGATTTTGTATGTAAACATACTTTAAAATACAACAGTGATGTGTGGTCTATATACATTTGTATAATTCCTATATATTGCGGAAGATATTGTAAGCTAGTAATAATACAACTAATCCGATTAAGATCTGCTATATTAGAATGTAACTAATCCTTAATTTATTTCCATTGGTAACTAGAAAAATTATCGTTAATTGTATTTAAATGAATTTTCTGTTTATATATCAATTGTGTGTTCAATATTCGCAATGCGATAACAAGGAGAAAGTGATAGCATCAATAACAACTTGACTTGGTACTATCTCTATTATCAATAATCATTAACCGATTATTAAAAATATGATTGGATTATATTTAATATATGTGAGGTTATAATCGGTAAAAATATCTCTTGGAATACTACTTGGATTTCATGAAATACATCATTATTCTAGTTGAATTCCACACGCCCTACACACATATGCGAACGTATATATATATATATATATATATATATATATATATATATATATATATATATATATTTATATATATATATGTGTGTGTATATGTGTGTGTATGTGTGCGTGTGTATTTGTGCATGCGTGCGTGTGTGTATATATATATATGTATACATACCTACCTACCTACCTACATACATACACGATAGCTGTAACTCGATTTCGAGTAATGTCATCGTTTGCTACTTAAATATGAGCAACACGGACATGGTATTTTATTCTTGCTAGGCATTGCCGACGGCCCGCCATGCCAGCAACGAAACATATCTCACATATAGAACGATGCCTTTGCCTGAAAAATGTTTAAGTGTGAAAGGCTTTGCTTGGGGCAATCCCATTCTCTGAACATCGAATGAATTTAACCAAAAAGAAGAACTGGTCTACATCATTGGATACAAATGAAGTCTCAGGTTTTAATTCAGAGTGAGATTCTCTCAGAAAGATCTCTTAATGATTCATAGGTGCCTTTCAATCCACTGCTCTACTGAAAATGATTAAATGGTCATTGATTCTCCTGTGTTCCTCCGCCTTTTGACGGGCTAACATCATCTCATTTCTTCGTATATATTTTATCAGGTAGATAAGGCTTAACAATACGGAATTCAAAATTAAATGTATTCAAATCCAGATTGGCTATATTGGATCAACTTATCCAATAAGTTTCGTCGACAATTTATCCACTATAACTGGTTTCATTTTCTAATAAAGAAAGTTCTTAACGGAATATATATATTATATTCAAATATATCTGAATATATATAGTATATGAAAAGATATCTGAATTTTTAATTTTTTAAATTTCTTACTTGAGCCATGTTTTCGGCGATACTCGCCCAGGATCGTCAGTTATTATAATAAAATACTTCATAATGTGAAGGGAATATGTAAGCATTGTGCTGAAAATACACCGGCTATCAATGATCAAAAACCTCAATCTGGGTATAATTAAGCACTGCTTTGTCAATATAAAATCAAATAAATATTATCAAATTCCGGTGAAATGAAACATTTCGTAATACAGGCAAGCGTACACATGTTTGTGTACCCGGCGATTCATGCAATTGCAATATCATAGTAGACGCCGCACTTAATAAACACTAGTATGTATACAATACTATGTACAATAAAGTGACTTAATATCCATAAATTATCTCAAGAAAAGCTGTACTGAATTTATTTCCAATGTAGATTCTCGATTTCTTAAAGACAGCGAATAGGTGTGAAGTGGGAAATAATGAATTTACAAAAATGAAAAATATGGAATACTCAATATGACTTTATTTATTTACAACGAATGTAAATACTTAAAAATAAATTTTTTCAAAATATTTTGATAATATTATTATTATTATTATTATTATTATGCACACACCGCTACCCAACAACAAAATACTGGACAACATTTATTAGGTAGGTCACAAAGACCCTCAATATATAGTTTGTGTAGAGATTGGATTAGTCGATAAGCATACATGCATACATATAAATGTAAATATATATATATATAGAGAGAGAGAGAGAAAGAGAGATACATACATACATGTATATGTATATATATATATATATATATATATATATATATATATATATATACATACATACACACACACACACACGTATATATATATATATATACATACACACACACTTATATTTACTGTGAGTGCTTGTATGGAAAAATTGTCTATGTAAGTATAGAATAAATGGTTGGCATACGATTTAGAATAAACAGTAGAGTCTTAAAGGAACTCCACTGAAACTTTCGTGCATGGAAACACATACAAACACACACCCACCAACACACGTGCACACACACACACATACACTCACTCACACACACGCACACAGACACACACCACACACATATGAATATATATATATATATATATATTTGATATTATAGAGGTTTATTGAAAATTGAGAAAATATTTGTAGACTTATACGTATATAAAAGAAGCAGAATCTCATACAGTAAATATGTATTAAAAAATCATTAAAAAAGTACGTTCAAATTCATACACATATATATGTAAACAGAATTATTAATATTCATTGAAATACGTATACAAATAAAAAACTTAAATACACACGGAAAAATCCATATATTGAGGAACGTATACAATGGCACACGCATTTGCAAACACACGTCAATATATTAAGCTCCGCGTTCATCTGAAGACATCTATATATCAAAAAAATACACGTTGGCTAAGTAAACACAACAGTACTGTTTTCTAAACACATGACCACTTATGTCCACGTCCACACACACACACACACACACACACACACACACACACACACACACACACACACACACACACACACACACACACACACACACACATATATATATACGTTAAAACATTGAAATAAAAAATCAAGTCATTAGAGATATACTTCACTGCTTTACGATCGTTTCTAGATGATGATAATACATTGTATCTATACTCCGTTATTGATCTATGTAAGGTTAGTTACAAAATATCAGATACAGAGAATATTTACTTACATGCATATCACCAGCTGTTTTCAAAAGCAATATAATTTTATTCAGAATTAGTAGTATGTAAGTATCATGTCCTTATTTGGAGGTAAATATATATATATATATATATATATATATATATATATATATATATATATATATATATATATATATATATATATATATATATAGAGAGAGAGAGAGAGAGAGAGAGAGAGAGAGAGAGAGAGAGAGAGAGAAATATACACGGATGTATATGATTGTGTCAAGTTTACAATTTTCAACTGTTGAAAATTGCAAACTTGACTGTCACTACACATCATGAACCTGAAGATTGCGAAAGCATGAGAGTACTTGTTCAATTAACACTTAACATTGAATATTCTATCATACTATTTCATTATAATACCATTATAAATTTTAAAGAATTGTAAATAAAACGAGTAAATCAGACAAAGTTGGAATTCCTTTTATTAATATATATATATATATATATATATTAAGATAAGCAGAACAAGTAAAATTCAATCAATTATTTAAAATACATTAAAAAATATAATATAAATATTTACCTCTCCTAGTGGCCCTTACTGATCAGTTTCGATTTGCAAAACCTTATAAATCCGATGGATTTCTGATGGAAAACCAAAGCTCATCAGAGAAGCATTTTCCTTTCCTAGGGCTAAACGTCCCAGGAACGACAAAATATATGACCTCCTGCCAGCAAATAAAAGTCTGAAAGGTCGTAAAAGTGACCCGTATGTAAACTGGACCGAAGTAAAAGCGGGAAAATCAAAGACCTGCTGTCTACAATTACTACTAAAAAATATAGCAGCTAAATAGAACAACAGAATTGTTCTCAACATAACGGAGGTATTGAATGAAGTTAATATGTCCAAGGATACTAGGTACCCCTAGAAATACATAGGTTGTCTATGATTCAAGGTTGTTCAATGGTATTAATTTGATACACCGGAACTTTAATATTAAGATAAGCAGAACAAGTAAAATTCAATCAATTCTTTAAAATACATTAAAAAATATAATATAAATATTTACCTCTCCTAGTGGCCCTTACTGATCAGTTTCGATTTGTAAAACCTCATAAATCCGATGGATTTCTGACGGAAAACCAAAGCTCATCAGAGAAGCATTTTCCTTTCCTAGGGTTAAACGTCCCAGGAACGACAAAATAGATGACCTCCTGCCAGCAGATAAAGTTCTGAAAGGTCGTAAAAGTGACCCGTATGTAAACTGGACCGAAGTAAAAGCGGGAAAATCAAAGACTTGCTGTCTACAATTACTACTATAAAACGTTCCGGGGACGTTGAGCCCTAGGAAAGGAAAATACTTCTCTGATGAGCTTTGGTTTTCCATCAGAAATCCATCGGATTTATGATGTTTTACAAAGCGAAACTGATCAGTAAGGGCCACTAATAGAGGTAAATATTTATATTATATTTTTTAATGTATTTTAAAGAATTGATTGAATTTTACTTGTTCTGCTTATCTTAAAATTAAAGTTAATTTAAAATTGATACACACTACGATACTTTTTGCCTTATGACAGCTGATTTTCACGCCGTAACATTAGATACATTATATACCCCACACCTAAGTAATGTCAGGGTCTCCTTAAATAGTTTATTGATAGCATTGTTGTAATAATTGTTGTTGTTATTGTTCTAATTGAATGCCATAACTACTCCATATTTTCTTTTCTTTTCTTGCCTGTGTATTTTCTTCATTCTCGCATGCTCCGAAGATCTGACTGGTTATAATTCTGTATTGGCGATCGAATGACGCAAAATTAGGCGGATAGCGATCTCTAGACAGACCAGTTCAGTGAAACAAATGTAAGCTATGTGAATAAAAACTTTTTTGTATAGCAAACCATGTAAACCTTCTTTCCTGATTTATTATTACTCCAAGTGTTTACAACATAGGAATTACAGCATACCCGCAGCATCACTATGAAAACGCCTTGTTGAGTCAAACCAAGCCAAGCGTTAATATCATCCACTACCTGGAATACCATAACTGGACTTCACCTAAGTGGACTGCATTTAACTATTATTTGTTAATCCGTATATATATATATTTATATATATATATATATCAACACGGCCAGTCTGTGTAGCTAACATTGCTAGTAACTACACTATCCTACTTCCTCTCCCTGATCATACGCCCCATCATTGAAATGTCCCCAGATGTATGTGACAGCTCAGAGGACCTCCTCAGCAGAATCGGCGAGAGTAACCGATCTAGGGACCTAACAAACTGCATAATAGGTAGTGTCCCTGTATCCATCTATTGACGTGGAATTTGCTGTGGAGAAATGCGTAGAAATGATCAGTGAGAGCAATGTTGAGTTCCGTGGGATTGATACCAGTGAGTTGGGACTCATACTTAAACTTACCTATAGTAATAATTATCTAGACACATATGACCTTAGCAACCTGTGTCCCACAAGACCAGCAAGAGGCACACCACCTACCATTACCTCAATGGCCAAGAAAACCCACACAGATAGATGGAACGGGTGGACCAGAGCCATACGGACCACCGAAAACCACGATGAACTAAAGAAAATGACTGCACATGCGGTGGGGGCCAGCATAAAATTAACCCTTAAGGAACATATGTTCAAATTTAATGGAAAAACATATGCCCAAGAGGAGGGAGCAGCCATTGGTGTTAGCATTGCAGGCGACATAGCTAACTTATTCATGGTATGGTGGGGCAGTAGACTTAAACATAAACTTAAAGAACAATTAGAAGACCCCTTAACCCTGATAATGTACTCCCGCTACGTTGATGATATAAACATCTAGTTAAACACCCCCACTAGAGAACAGTCAGGAATTAGAGAAAAACACAATGGAAAGCATCCAGCAAATAGTTAACTCCATCCACCAGAGTATTAGAGTTACTATAGACTACCCAAGCAAACACTCCCGATTACCTGTACTGGACACAGAGCTCTGGTTAGATACCATTAATAACAAAAAACAAATCCTCCATTCCCATTATGCCAAACCCATGACTTCCAAATATCTGATCCATCGAAACTCAGCTGTTTCGGACCATACCAAAATCAACATACTGATTGCGGATTTGGTACGGGTGATGAGAAACGTGTCCCGCATGTGCAACCCCGAATAACTAGATAGACACATACAACACTTCATCCACCGTATGCAGTTCTCTGGTTACAATCAGAGAGATAAAATCAGAGAGTATAAAGGAGCCAGAACCAAATGGGAAAAAATGGTAAATAATGACACAAATGGGACCTGCCCCTTGTATAGGAGCAAATTTTGGAATAGAATAGAAATAACTAGGAATAAGGCTAATAGAATAAACTCATGGTGTGATAGCAATAAATACCAGAGTGTAATGTTCATCGATACAACCCCTAGAGGTGAATTAGCTTACACATTTAGAAGGGCCCTAGATAAACATAAACTCAATATTAAGATAGTAGAAAGACCAGGTACCTCCATAAAAACACTTATTAGCAAGACATACCCTTTTCAAAGACCCACCTATATAGATAAGAAATGTATAACCTGTAAATTAAGCCTCCATATTAACTGTAAAACTAGAAATGTAGTATATAGCATAACATGTACTGAAGGACAATGTAGAGACAAAAATATAGTGTATATAGGTGAGACAGCTCGTAGTGTAGGGGGACCGATAAATTAACACTGGCGAGACCTTAAAGATAGTAAAGAATCATCTGTACTCTACCAACATGCTAAAATAGAACATAAGGGTAAATTAGAGAACATAGAAATAAAAATAGAATCTACACACAGAAAAGACGCAATGTTCAGACAAATCACAGAGGTAATATACATAAAAGAATTACAACCAAAATTAAATAGAAAACATGAGTGGAACAGCAACATCACAACTTACAATTAAGGACAAAATGAAAACACACACGCACATAGAACAAACAACCAACCAGTAACATGTAAATAAACAAATAAATAAACGAATATAAACACACACAGACACCCGGATGTGGCGCATGCGCAGACTGAGCACACAACACACACACAGAAACAAGATGGCGTAGGAGAGAACAAAGGAGAGGCACAAAAACAAAGAAAAAATCCCCAGTCACTGAAGAGGTCACAGAATGTGTGACGAAAGAACTTTGACAATATATAAACAACCATCTGGTTGTGGAACCAACCAACCAACCGGAAATTTATAAATTCCTAAATTTATAAATTTATTATAATAAATTGAAGTGAAAGTTACTGGTGCGTGTGTTTCTTATTGGCAACATGACCCTCCCAAAGTATAACAATATATATATATATATATATATATATATATATATATATATATATATATATATATATATATATATATATATATATATATATATATATATATACATATATATATAAACACATGCTTCTTCAATGGAAAGAATTACATCCAAATTACAGGCACAACGATGGGAACGAAGTTTGCTCCCGTTTACACGAACTCTTTAATGGGGTACTTAGTACAACAACTCTACCAAGAAATAGAGGGAAAATATAGAACTGACTTTCGAAAGTACATTGAAATGTCTTGGAAGAGATACATTGACGACTGTTTTATCATCTGGACAGAATCTCTTGATAATCTGGATGAGTTTAATATCCTCCTGAATAATCTACACCCATCTCTCCAATTTACAAAATAGATGAGTAGTACAAAATTACCATTCCTTGATACAATGGTAATCAAAAACGACATCACCGTTACCACGGATATATACTATAAACACAGACACCCATCAATATCTGAATTTTAAATCGTGCCATCCACCTCATACAAAACGCAACATCCCATAATGCCTAGCCAGAAGAATTTGTACCATGTAGAAGATACGAATACCAGGAACATGCGCCTAACAGAACTGAGAGAATGTTTGCTCAAACAAAAATACTCATCTCTACTTATAGAAAATGGCATACAGAGGGCTATAAAAATACCTATACAACAACTTAGGACAACCCAAGGAAGAAGAAACCAATAACTGGTCATACCATTTATAATGACACACAACCCATGTCATCAGAATATATTCAACACTGCCAAAGTAAACCTCCCGATCATTGCTGAAAGTGATGAATTAAAAGGTTTAATGACAGACCGAGCTTTGATTCTTAGTAAAAGACAGCCGAAAAATGTGAAGCAATTACTAACAAAGGGAAAGTTTGACCTTAACAACAAAGACCAATCATTCACTCTAACTAAAAGCAATGATAGTCGATGTGGCACATGTCAGTTCATACACACTGGTCAATATATGAACACAAAAACTGGAAAAATATTCCCAAATGCAAATATTAACTGCAAAAGCAGAAATGTAATTTACTGCATTAAATGTCCGAATTGTGAAGGACTTTATGTCGGTCAAACTGGAAATGCACTATCGGAACGTGCACGGGTGCATCGACAGCAAGTCAGAGACCCAAATGTCCGTCAGATACCCCTGAGTAACCATCTAGCAACATGTGGTCAGAAAATATTTATATTTCCATTCTGCAAACTACACAGCCCAAGTAAAATCAAGACAAAAATTAAAGAAAAGAATTTTATTGATAAATTTCAACCCATGCTAACGAACAATAATAATGCTTAGGGGTATTACTTCTAGTATGAAAAACGTCTACGACCATGTCGACTACCACCACTAACAACAACAACAACAACAACAATAATAATAATAAAAGTGATGTTGATGTTGATGATTACTGAACATTTTTTATAAAAACCCTAGAAAATGCTATTTTCATCATTTCGTAAAATAGCAAAACAATTGATGCTTTTCGATAGGGTCAAATTGAAGTCGTTACACATGCTCAACCAATCGTAACGCCTAAACCAATCAGCTTTAGTAATCTAGTGAAACCACACACCGATTGGTCGAAATACAGTTTGCAAGATTTAGCATCCTGTAGCCCCTTTTTACGGTATATAAGGCACAGATTTTAGCCATCTCATTACATTTGAAAATTGCAAACTTGACTGTCACCACTGAATATGAACCTGAAGATTGCGAAAGCCCCAAAGTACTTGATAAATTAACATTTAACATTTAATATTCTACCACACTATTTCATTATAATATCATTATAATTTTAAAAGATTGTAAACAAAACGAGTAAATCAGATAAAGTTGGAATTCCTTTTATAAACATAATCTTCTATACACCACAATCATACACATCCGTATATATATATATATATATATATATATATAAATGTATGTATATATATATATATATATATGTATATGTATGTATGTATGTATGTATGTATATATACACACGCATATATAAATGTCGGTGCGTGAGAGACACAGAGAGTGTGTGTATTTATGTCTGTCTATGCATATATAAGCGTCTATATATATATATATATATATATATATATATATATATATATATATATATATATATATATATATATACACGGGTGTGTATGATTGTGTATAGAAGATTATATTAATAAAAGGAATTCCAACTTTATCTGTTTTGCTCGTTTAAAATACAATCCTTTAAAATTATAATGATATTATAATGAAATATTATGGTAGAATATTAAATGTTATATGTTAATTGAACAATACTTTCATGCTTTCCCAATCTCCAGTTTCATATTCAGTGGTGACAGTCAAGTTTGCAATTGTCAGCTGTAATGAGATGGCTAAAATCGGTGCATTATATACAGTAAAAAGAGGCTACAGAATTCTAAGTTTTGCAAACCCTATACGCATATATAGTCATAGACAAACATAAATACACATACACTCTCTGTCTCTCTCACACACCAACATTTATATACATATATATACACGTATGTGTGTGTAATATATGTAAATATTCCTATTCCTACAAAGTTGTATGTAAAGGTAAATGGATTTTGGGTAAGGGTATTCAGATCCTGATCATAAGCTCGTGAATTCGATTCCTAGCGGCACGTTTAACCTTTGGGCAAGGCATTTTATTCCCCGTGGTTCTTGCAATAATGAGTTCTATATCTAATTCGGAGTTCCAGTTCTTGCCACCTTCTGTGTCACGCTGAATCTCCCTCAGAACTACCTTAAATCTACACGTTTCTGTGGAATGCTCAGTCAATTGCGTGTTAATTTCATGTGTAATCTAATTCCATAATGGAATCAACTGGAACACTCCTCGTCTTAACCGACGGAGTGTCAGTTTTACAAAGATACATACACTATAATCCACTCTTGTAAAAACAGATACATACGAAGAAATATACTAAACACAAACAAGCAGCACCTGCATCTCACATAAACTGACAAGTTATTAGAAACACACTACGAACTAAAAAAATGTAAACGATAATATGTTTTAATAACTGCTATGAGACAGACAAACACATAGCAAGATACACAGAATACTCACATATATATGTATACATATATATATATACAAATAAGCACACATAGACACACACATGAACACACACGCGCACACACACACAGACGCACACACACACACATACGCGCGCGCACACACACACACACACACACATATATATATATATACTTTATCCTACATAACGCGTGAATATATATCATATAATCTGAGCACATGCATACACATTTATGCAAATAAAGAGGATCTCATACAAAAAAGTCCATCATGTATGTATACATTTTCTATAAAGATACATATACACGCACACTGAGTTATAAAATCATACATATACATTTACATCGGAATCGCCTCTAAGACATAAATGTCTGGAAGACTATTCACGTTTAATTACCTTTATTGATTTAATTGATTTCAGATGTGTTCTGTTTATTTTTCAAAGATTAACATTCCACGCTGTCGCTAACATATACACCTTTTACTTAACACATAATTACTGAATTTGCATGCGCTATTCACCACCAAACCCGCTTTCTCCTTAGTCCGAGAGGGTAAATCTTTCACATTTTACATTACCAAAACTGCTTCGTTTCTCTCTTGACTTGCATTTTTGGACCCCCAAACATCAATGTTTGTCGTCTCTTTTCCTGCTTCAGCCTACCCTGTGCGTCATCCATTAGAGAATTTACCTGTTATCTGAGACACAATAGTATGACACATAAAATCAACTTACACTCCAACATGTGTTTGCTTTTTAGAGCAAAATATTACTTCATCATCCAATAAAAGTCAGGTGAGAGCCATGATTGTTTACTGTTACTATATCCGGCACTGTGTTGTGGCTACATTTGTAAACATCGAATGATCAGTAACACGGTCTAGGTTGTACGTAATCGTATATGTATAAAACCCATATTCAGACCGCATAAATGCTAACAGTTAATTATTTCTATTTTCTAATTCTTTCTACTTATTATCATCCGTATTGAGTCTGCACACAGTAACCCCGTACCCATCAGTACGCCCAGACCTTCTCCAGATCATCTGGCTTCTGGGATTTCCACCAAATCCATGTTTCCAGAAAACATTAGATAGCTGCTATTTAAGAGAAATGTGAACCGCATTTATCTTGCTGACATGGGTAGGCTTGAGAAATCCATGGAAACCACCCTTTCTTCAATAACAAATAATTAAGTAAAAGCATATGACCCTTTTGCAAGTCGGCTGAGAATTACTCACAAAGATAAAAATAAATTGTATTCTATAAATAATTTCCCACCATTTCCCTCTTCAACTAATACGAATACGTAATCTAATCCTATTTAGTACGCGGACGGGTAACTAATCCCAAAGGAAGCAACAGTTTCTCTCACACATGGCACTAATATAGTGCCCTATTCCCCAGAAGGTGCACTAAATAATTGTCTTATCCGCTCCTCCATGACAAATAAACCTTCTTGTAAAACTTCCTG
>OZ024740.1:345871730-345921730 GCA_964016885.1 Eledone cirrhosa
TATATATATATATATAATATATAATATATATATATATATATATATATATATATATATATATATATATATATATATATGTATACATATTTATTTTTGAGACTCGAAACAATTTCGGTAAAGGTAACCATAGTAAGTACAGTGAATTTTTTGTAATTTATTTTGAAACTTTTTCTTATTTGCTAATCCGTTCAAATACACCTTCTGTTGGGTAAATTAACATGTTCACATTTTTAGTTCTCCAATTTAAACATCACTGTGTCGAAAGCCAACGTCCGTTAATAAAACAATGAATAAAACCATTTATAATAAAAAGAA
This sequence comes from Eledone cirrhosa, assembly GCA_964016885.1. NCBI lineage: Eukaryota > Metazoa > Mollusca > Cephalopoda > Octopoda > Eledonidae > Eledone > Eledone cirrhosa. Next base: position 345,872,046 of record OZ024740.1, read on the forward strand.
GTTAGGTTAGTGCTTCCTGAGAAGAGACCAGGAAAACTATTCATTGAAAATTATAAGTCTATAGAGAAAAAGAGACGAAACAGTAACAAACAAAACATTCCAAATTAAACAGAAGTAACAAAAGTCAATTCTTGACTTGGTTTATTCTCTGAGACATTTCATGAATATTTCTTGATTAATGACATAGTTAAACGTGTTATCGAACGACAGAATCAAATTTATAAACGTTCTCAGTCCCTGCACCAACTCCTAAATGAAACATTTTGTCCCAAGAGATATGCATTGGGACGAATGAAATAAACTTGCATATTACGTCTTGACCATGACCTAAACTAACACATGGTGCAAAAACTTTACATTGTGTTTAATTGAATTTCATGTCGTAAAAACATTTCTCTTTTACATATTCTCGCGGAAGAACAGAAATTAGTTAATAGAAGAATCTTTGTTTGTATAACACAATCATCTGCACTTTTTTCTTGAATATGTGTGTGTTTGTTATTCTGCTGCATTCACCCTGTAAATGTGTTAATTGTTTAACCTCACCAGGCAAATGAAGCTTGCAATAACTTTTCTTGTTTGCAATGCCCCGTTTGCATGAATGAATTATTTTTTTGTTTATAATTATTTATTTATTTATTCATTTATTTATTTATATTTTTTGTGCAAAAGTTTCAACGATGGCTAGAAACGGTCAATATAGCCTCCTATCCTCGTCCGTAGACCAACACAAACACGTATATCGAGCTATCGATCTCTCTATTTCTCTCTCTCGCTCACTTTTCTCCCCCTCTCAATCTCTCTCTCTCTCTCTCTCTCTCTCTCTCTCTCTCTCTCTCTCTCTCTCTCTCTCTCTCTCTCTCTCTCTCTCTATATATATATATATATATATATATATATGGGGGGGGGGGGGCATGTATATATATATGTATATATATTTGTTTTGGAAGGTTTTTTTTATATGAAATCGTGTGTTGAAACAAATATTGTTATACATGGGGAGGGTCATATTGTTGTAATATTGCCAGAAACACTTACTGTTTGATTTAGATTTTCGCCTCAGTATCTTTTATATCTCCATAGTTAATTTATCTGGCAAATAATATTTTGATTGACCAACGATTAAAAATACATATATAAATATATATATATTCTCTCAAAGTTCTTTCATCATGCACCTGTGACATCATCAGTGGTTCTATTATGTTTTCTCCCGTTGTATTGTTATGTCTACGCCATTTATATTTTATTTATTAAAATAATAATAAATAATAATAAATAATGTTTATTCATAAATATATATATAAATATGTGTGTGTGTGTATGCGTGCGTCTCTGTGTGTGTATGATATTCACATCATATGTATATGAAACATATCTATATACATACTACTGTATAACGGTAAGCGACAATGTGGTAATATATATATGAATTTGCACATTTATTGTGAACAACCCAATTTCACGTAGTTTCTTTTATATATATACATGGATTCTAATTTCCGTTGACTGTGGCTTCAAATAGAAAATCAAAAAAACCTGCATACTTTGAAGTATTCCGTATCTCATATTTTCAAGACACCCTCTTTATTGTTTGATATAAAATTGCCAAGTAGTACAATATTTGTTCACGGAAGTAAAAGGCAATTGTTTTCATATTTTCAGCTTCATATTTCAATCTGTTTACTCATTTTTGTTTCGACATTTTAAAATATATCTTTGATTATATCACACATCCACTCATCCAAAATTACAACAGTAATTAATAAAATACTCAGAAAAGTTCATGGAAATAATTTATGATAATGAAGCGTCTGCTCTGATAAAAAAGAAAATCTATTTCTGAAGAGTTCGAATGAAAAGCCTCAGTGCGAAGTAATCCAGGTAAATTCAAGTATTGACGAGTGAATTCTGCCTGATGTATATATAAGCAGTAATGACTCATACATTGAATATGATACATCAAATGGAGATATATCAACGTTACCTATCTTTCAGCAGACGGTAAGTGTTAAATAAAGAAGAGAAGGGCACTCTCCGTATGCGATATATTCTAGTTGATTTTGCGAATCCTCTTGATATGGCTTCTCAGAAAACGAAAAACGAATATTATACCTAATTCCCGTTCACTAAATATATAAAGTATTAAGAAAGCAAAAACAAAGCTCGAAATCAGTCATTATACTACACATACAATCATATATGCATATCTACACACACACACACACACACACACACACACACACACACACACACACACACACACACACACACACACACACGTACATAGATGCACACATGCAACCCCTCCCTATATATATATATATATATTGCTTCTATATTTCAGATCACGCTTTATTGTGAAGATTATTTTGTGAAGATTATTTTTAATGCAGCAAATTGCACTTATATATATATATTTAACCCAGTTAATAGACCATGACTCGCCAATTCTATTCACTTCATATCACTATTGCTCTTGAGAAAACCACAAAATTCAATCAGCCTATAGATTGGCTTCTTTAGCCACTAACAAACGTGGTAAATGCAAGAAATGCACGTTTTCCACACTTTTCCTCGATGAAAATGAAGAGTATTTTTCTACTGCAGAAACAGAGACCATGAATAGATTAACCAGAAAATACTTTTTCCCATGTAATTCCAGAGTTTTATTTTCAATCCATATCAAAAGATCTGATTATTGTAATTTTGCCCCTAGGACTCGAAAACCTCTATTCAAATAAGGAGTCCTGAGATCAATTCATACACTAAGCATTGCTAAATATTCTTTTATATAGATTTATCACACTAGTTTAATATCAGTTGCTGATATAAAGCGATGTTTATAAGAGGCTAGGAAATATAAAATGCAGAGTACAGGTTCGCCTATGAGCCGTCTTATAATAGAATTGTTTATAGTGCATTACGTTGGTTTTTAACTTTTGAGGATATTATTTCCTGAGTTTGTCTTGTAAATAATTGCTGATTGAGTAAATTATGAGAGTCGACAGAGGGAAAATACATCACAAAATAAGCTACCACTAGTAGCCTACATAGGAGATTGTTTCTACGCCACTCTCTCTTTTACTCTTGTAATCCTACTACAAATAATTCTACTGCTTTGAATTTTCAAATATACCTGAGGTAAACATCTCTTCTCCATAATACTACTGCATCGAATTTTCAAATAAATCTACCTGGAGTAAGCATCTCTTCTCAAATTTTCATCCTTATGATGTATGACACATAGGGCAATGAATTGGCAATATCGGTGGAGCGTCGATCAACTTGGTTTGCGACATAAAATTACGACCCTTTACGTACTATGTTCAAATGCCATCGAAGTTATCTTTGACTTTCATCATTATGTGGTCGATACAATAAAGGACCAGTTACACATTGGAGTCGATTAACTTTATCCTTTCCTTGAAATAGCTCGCCTTAAGCGAAATGTAGAAACTATTATATATGACACATGTAGAACGGTGAATTGGTAGTAGAGGTAGAGCGTCGGACAACCCAGACTAGCCTTTCTTTTCACAACTAAGGCGTCGATATATTAGAGTAAATATCAGATACTTGGTTGATAATCGATTTCACCTCTCCTCCTGTTGCAGGCTTTGTGCCTAGAAGAGAAATCATTATATATGACACTACATTTTGCATTAGTTAAAATGCTGGTAGATTTAATACTATAACTAAAGCTATGTGGAATTATCTCTCTGACCATGTTTATCGTATGGGTATATTTTTAAAAAATGTAATGCTAGACATTAATCACATAGACTTGTGCCTACATTTGATTAAATGAAAAAGAACACAATGAAAAAAAAACAAAATAATGTCAAAAATGACTTGCATTAGCAATAACTTACTACCGATACTATAGTAGCTGACTCCTTCGGTGTACACAATATTACATTCCCATATCACCTTTCTCTTTCCGCAAAATGTAATACATGTTCGTACCTTTAAATAGTCATCTTCTGACGTTTATGTCAATTTCATCCCTGAATATCCAACCGCAAATTCATTTAAGCAGACAAGATGGCAGTGCGCGAAAGTTATTTATTTTTAAAAGAATGTAACAGCACAAGTGATACAAATTAATTCGCAGATGTACTCAGTTCTGATAAAATGGCAAAACAATTCTTGATCTATATCAAACTTAAATCCATACTTATGTAACATTTGCTTTTAAAAATTATTATATCTGTACAATGTACAACTTTCACGGAAGGATGGAGTGACTAATATTTACGGAATTTAGGGACGTCCATTTGAAGTTCTACGTTCAAATCTCACCTTCTGTTCTTTCTACTCCTAGAAATAAGTACTAATGTAGCGCACAGATTTTAAATAGATTTAAAAAAAAGAAATGAACACACGAAACAAAACGATATTTAAACGAATTCAAATACAAATAAAACTCATAATTAAACCAAGTTGACGAAAATAAATACAATAAAATTATTAAAAAAAAATAATAATCTACCTATTTTAATTTCCATGTAGTCAAACCTCGACTGATCTGAAATAAACTAACTTATAGCGGAAGTAGAAATAATATATATATATATATATATATATATATATATATATATATATATATATATATATGTTTCTGTGTGTGTGTATTATTTAGGTGCACGTGCGTGTGTGTGCGTAGATCCCGAGTTTAATCGAAGGTACCCACAGTAAAAGAAGTACTGAATACATTAGTAGAGTGAATACATCAGTATTTAATAAAGAAATGCATTCTACAGGACGAGAACCGTTTCATTCATATGATTTCTTAGAAATGATCATAGGATGAATAACAAATTGTAGTTAGCGAGTTAGGCTTTACACCTACCTCCCTTCTTCTGATAACCAATTACTGAAGCTGGTGCATTACTGACCGGGTTGTGGCAATTATTGCCCTTAATTAAGCCTCCTGCCTTTCGTTACCTGAGGGCACGGCCCCGAGACACTTGATATTTTCCAGCTGCTTATGTGGCACTGCACAAGCTTACTTGAAAGTACGAGTGTCTCATCTTTCGCAGCACTGATATCTAGTCATTCAGCATTCACTCTTAACCCTTTCAAGTGCATCTCAGAGATCTCCTAATTGGTAGGCTACAGACACAGAACATGTTCTCTCTCTCTATCCCCCCTCTCTCTCTCGGCCACACTCGCCCACAGCAAACACCAATGCAGATTTGAACACTCATTTCATATCCTTTAATTATCTCCATTTGATAAGTTATTTTAAAATATAAGAGTCTCGTTGAAACATCAAATTTCAAAAATGGGCAAATAGTTAAAAACTATTTTCTCCTGGAAAACATAATTAATTTCCTTTCTCTTCTTATTTTCAACTACCCTCCCATTTCTACTTCTCTCGTTATCATTTCTCTCTCTCTCTCTCTCTCTCTCTCTCTCTCTCTCTCTCTCTCTCTCTCTCTCTCTCTCTCTCTCTCTCTCTCTCTCCCTCTCTCTCTCTCTCTCTCTCTCAGTCAATATATATATATATATATATCAAAGTTAGAAACTCAAAATAGTCTTACAATAAAATAGCTATAGGAAAGAGATTTTTCCGAGACGTATATAACTGAATATAAAAGAAAAACGAACACAGACATATACATATATGTGTTCAAATCGTAAGGGACCAGATTCGCTAAGGTGAAAAGAATACTAACTATAGACAATAGGGTTTGCCAGATTCAATTTAAGAATAAATCATGAAAGTAAATTCAAACCTTCGCGAATCTGGTCCCTTACGATTTGAACACATATATGTATATGTCTGTGTTCGCTTTTCTTTTATATTCAGTTATATATATATATATATATATATATATATATATATATATAGATATATATATATATATATATATATATATATATATATATATATATATAGATATATATATATATAGAGAGAGAGAGAGAGAGAAGTGGTTTAAGTTAGTTCACCATACCGAGAACAATTGTTTCACCTTAGCGGATCCTCAGCTCGTAATGGACATGGTTATACGGAACAGGAAGGACAACCGTACGAATGCGCATGCGCAGAAACCGGTTTCTTCACACAGGCAATGCTAAAATGCGTGCGAGAGGTGTAAGGGAGATAACTGCGAAAGTCCGACAATTTTCTAGTTGATAAGAAAATTATGATGTTGTAATTCAATCCGGAGCTTTGTAGTTATGCAAGAGGTGCCTCGTGACGTGTGGACAACGTCTGAAGAATTCATTTCTCGTGTTTAGGCAATCACTATTGTATAATCTCTTTAGAATATGTATTCGTTCATCAATACATAGTCCACACGACGGATTTCTCCTTGCGTATGGCTTGGACTTAGTGATGGCTTTCCATTGAATGTAGTAGTCTATACTTGTGTCCTTGAGGGACCATACGTAGCTCGCGAGTTTCGTGGATGTACGTCTGTCCGAGTACCTAAAGATCGACTGGTGGTTCAGGAAACGTTCCTTAAATCGACCCTCCGCCATACCCACATAGCATTTTACCTCCTGTGGTTGATTTGGTCGGTTGGAAGTGACAACAGGTTCATAAATTACAGCGGGTATGTTGCATTGTCGTTGAAGGGGACAAGCTTCGGGCTTACAGCAGGAGAACCCTGGTGGGGTGTTGCTCCTAGGGCTCCTAAGGCTGCTGGTGATGTTGGCCTTCATGTTCTTAGCGCAGGGGTATACTAGTTTTACTTTGTGTCGTCGTGTGCACTATGTATTGATGAACGAATAAATATTCTAAAGAGATTATGCAATAGTGATTGCCTAAACACGAGAAATGAATTATTCACACGTTGTCCACACGTCTCGAAACACCTCTTGCATAACTACAAAGCTGCGGATTGAATTACAACTACATCATACTTTTCTTATCAACTAGAAACTTTTCGGACTTTCGCAGTTATCTCCCTTACACCTCTCGCAAGCATTTTAGTATTGCCTGTGTGAAGTGACCGGTTTCTGCGCATGCGCGTTCGTGCGGTTGTCCTTCCTGTTCCGTATAACCATGTCCATTACCAGCTGAGGATCCGCTAAGGTGAAACAATTGTTCTCGGTATGGTGAACTAACTGTTGTGTAACCACTTCTACCTAACTCTTCCCATGGACTGAGTGCTCTACCACTACGGATATTACCTTCCAGTGTTCTACCACTATTTATATATATATATATATATATATATATATATATATATCACAGAAAAAAAGAGAATCAGTGTTGCGACGAAAGGAATTTATTGGATATATTGTTTCTCGGGCGACCAGCTCGAGGCACGATCGATGTGGTGATCAAACCTGACTCTTAAATCGTGGCGTCCTCGGATACGTCTCGATAATACGAAGCAGATTTTCCTATAGATAAAATCTGCTTCGTACTCTGCTATGATATTATGCTCTACGACGGCATCGAGTGCTCATGCGGCCTACCGCATACAGACGCTTTAAGCATCCAACACCAATTATATATATATATATACCTATATATATATATAGTGAAAGTGTGTTGAATAACATGGTCAACAGTACAAGAAGGGTTTTATTTACAGTATTAACAATTGTTTCATTGGTTAAGTTGTCTTAAAATTGCTAATCATTTGAAGTTGTGTCACTCAATTTTAAATATGATGTTATTCTTCACTCTTTCACTATTATTTCTCCAAGTTTCCAAGTTACATAGAAACTCAAGAGAACTCATATACTCGGTACCTAAAGAAACCTCTTGTTGAGTCAAACAACGCCGTACGCTAAAACTATCCACAACACGGAGTAAACACAACCTCTAACTGGATTACCTATAACGATAAATTGTTATCCCTTATATATATATGAAAATATATAAAAATTTACATATACATAAAGTCAGATATATATGTGGCAACCGGTCACGTTGTGGCTCAATGAAGAAGTAATAAATTAAATAATCAGAGCAATATATCATAAATCATGTCCTTAGAATTATTAGATAAAATATATACCATTTCCTCTCCCAATTAGCATAATTAACCATATAGAAAATCAATTAGACCAGGCTATAAGAATAAAGGCTCCCATGAAGAAATATTTGATAAATAACCGAAAGCGGCCTCGTCGCGGCGACCCCAATAGAGTATTTACCCAACATTTAAACAGCATATAGAAACTGACTAAATACACTGCAACCATACACAATTAGGTGTAAATTTAAACTTAGAAGAAACGTGTACATACCGTAATTACATCGCTTTCGGTTATTTATCAAATATTTCTTCATAGGAGCCTTTATCCTTATATATAAATATATATATATATATAGAGAGAGAGAGAAAGAGAAAGAGAGATTGATAGATAGATAGATAGATTGATAGATAAATACATTCATATATTTTACTACAAATAGGAAGCAGTGACTACTGCTAACATTTTCGCTAATATTCATAAGGTGTCGTGGAAATTAAGGCCACGATTAATTTATCCGCACACGCACACATACGCGCGCACACACATACACACACATATATACATGTATATATATACATATATATTCATATATATACATAGATACACATTAGTATGTGAGTTTCTGATACACCCACACACACAAATGTATATGTGAGTGTGTGCGTGCACGTGTGTGTGTATGTGTGTATACATATGCTTGGGTGTGCCTAAACAGTATAATATATTCAAAATATAAAAGATGCTCTAATAAATACAAATATGAAATAAAGGAACGAAATATTTGAGCTGCCACAATACCCACTTACGCAAACACGCATTGCGCCAGTGAATATATATTTCAAATAAATGACGCTAGCAGATGTTCTACCAAGTTTTCTGCTTGAGAATTCTTCAGTTGTCTGTATCCAAAGGCACGGATCGCATATGAAAATGCCTTTATATATGCTGAGCTACGGATACATAGTTTAAGAAATATATCGTACGTATTTATGTGCGTATGTATGTGGTATGAATGTATGTATGCATGTATCGTTGCATGTATGTATGTGTGTATGTATATACGTATCTGTCTGTATGTAAGATTGTATGCAATTAATGCATACATATATACATATATACATACATACATACATACATACATACATACATACATATATATATATATACACACATATATATATATATATATATATATATATATATATACGTATTTATATACATATATAAATATATGTATGTATGTAAGTATGTACGCATATATGTATGTTTGTGTCAATGTATGCATGTATTTATATATGTATGCACGCATGTATGCATTTATGTCCTTATGTATGTGTGCATGTATCTATATATTTATGGATGTATTTTGCAATATATGTAGTTCCACAGTCGATCACTTTGATTAGTGCTTTTGGAGAAGCTAGAAGTAAAAGAAAAAAATTCAAATAAAATAACACAAAAATACCAATTAAAACAAAAACAACACTATATTGTTCATTTATCTCAGATTATCCAGCAAACGCTATTTTCTCATCCTCATTGTTCAGAAACAATATTTTGTTTGTCGCATCATTAAAGATTTCTGAAACAACACAACCGCTAAGGATTTCTCAGTTTATCTATCTATCTATCAATCTATCTATCTATCTATTTGATTTCGATTGTTATAATTGTTTGTTTGTTTTATATATTTTTTTTTTACACGACTGTATGTAAAATCCCCGCATGTGTCTTTGTATTGTCTCCTTTTCTTGTACGCCCTTGTGGCAAATAAAGAAATCTATCTATCTATCTATCTATCTATCTATCTATCTATCTATCTATCTATATATCTATTTATCTATCTATCTATCAAATTATATATCTATTTATCAATCTTTGTATGTAGCTCTCATTCCGTCTGTCCCTCTATTTATCTGCTTGTCTGTTTGACTGTCTCTGTCTATTTGAATAAAGATTTGTGTATAATATCTATCTATATATCTATTTATCTGTTTATCTGTCTATCTATTTACCAATCTATCAATGTATCTGTTTCTCACTCCCACGTTCTTTCTTCCACCCAATGTCACTCTTATTTACAGCAAAGTACATCGTTGTTTCAGCCTTTAATGCAAGATATAGCTTCTCATCAAATAAAACATGTTATAAAGCGTCAAACAAGACAAGGGACATGTCTATTAAAAGCGTCGATTGTTTGTCTTAACTTACCTTATGCGTTAACGGTCCGTCGTCAGCTTATACGTTCTTCACTCACAAGAGGAACTCCACACAAAAGGAATGTTGATGTAAATCAACAAAGTAACATCTGCTCGGACACATGTCTATATTTCAGTATGCATATATATATATATATATATATATATATATATATATATATATATGTATGTACATACATACTTGTATATTTATTCACACACATGCGCGCATAATCAGTCTCGCAGACACACACATGCGCACACACACGCATACACACACAGAAACACAAATATGACCTAAGCCCACATAAAAATGCTGACAAACCCCTATCCTTTCAGGCAAATGTATATGCAAACACATTGCCGCGTTAAGACACACATATAGATGCATACATTCATATTTCTATACATGTGTGTATACATATATACATCTATATGAGTGTGCCTGTGCGTGTGTTTGTTTATCAGTATTATACGTATAATAGTCATCAACATATTTTTCTTTGTCTATTTTGCATGTATACGTCATTACTAAAAATCTTAGACGAATACATTCTCATAAGACATATTTTTAATTGTCTGTACTATTACGAAATAGATATATTCATCTAAATGCAGTATGTTTTAATTCTATGAATTATACATTTACTAGTCTTCATTTTACTGAATCGTTTCCCTGCATTGGTTTTTGTTTACTTTTTGCTTATATTTATATATATACTCAAAGCACTGGTGCATAAGATAACATTCAATGGAAAAAAATACAGTGGAAAAAGGGACAGGCTATCTTATCAGTCCACCTCTGGAAAACAATGGAGTTTTGGAACATTGAAGCTGATACTGTTCATTCCAGTGCACATTGGGATTTAACAAAAGAGGTAGAGTCAAATGCTTTCGGGGAATTATTCAAGTACAGAGGAAAATGTATCCCAAGTGCGTCAACAAAGAAGGGAGAGAACTATGCGCAATGCCTTAGCGAAAGGAGAGATGTATAGAAAGGAGAGACTAGAAAAATGGACTGCATTCCAACTTGTGGACAAAGAAGAATAACACCGAGTCATAGAAAATTTAAGAAGGATGGATAGGAGGAAACAGGCCTGGTGGTGTAACGTCTAATATATAATAGTTTTGAAATAAGCATGTATGCATATATATATATATATATATATATATATATATATACACACACACACACACACACACACACACACACACACACACACACACACACACACACACACACACACGCACATATATATATATATATATATATATATATATATATGGTGGCTGCCAACTCGTTTTCGAGTACGGCCACTACTTTATATCCATGTAGGAGAACCCCTACCGATGTGTTGACTTTTTAGTCCAGCCAGCGACTTGAAATCTCTGGTACAAACACTACACTTGTGACAATTATTGACACATAGTGCTGGGCCCATGGTACCATGTGACGACAAGTGCAGAGAGATCTCCAGATATAAAGCAATGCCTGTGCCGTGAAGCTTTTATAGTGAGCAAAGGCACTGCACAAAGCCAGTCCCACTCTCTTAACCAAGATGATATTTACCAAAAAGAAGAACAAGTCAACATCATATATATATATATATATATATATATATATATATACGTACATACATGTATCTTTGAAGCACCTCAACTCCAATATTCTGTAACAAAGCTGGATGAATCTAAAATGTTGTAATACACAAATTGCAGCGCGGTGGAATTGGACTCGGAATTAAGTAGACACGTCGCTTAGTGTTTAATTATTTACTTTGTATCCAGTTAGCATTGCAACACATTCCCTCTATTCAATATCACATCTATTTAAGAAGATTTCGAGAGTAAGTCTTCAACTACGTAACATATATGAACATTTGTCAACATAATATAAGACATTTTTTCCCAGTTATCCATGAGGAAATACTAACACTGATATTACTTGAGTTGCTTTTCCCCCACATATATACAGTATCTCTGATTCTGATTTCTTTCACTTATGCAATATTAAAGACAATTATATTTCTTAAGTGTAAACTATAGAGGCAATGTTTTAATGTCTGAATATGAATAAGAAATTGCGATAGACATGGGGAAAACGCCTTGAAATAATCAATGAATCTATATAAAAATGAATATTTAATATAGTAAGAATTTGATTATAGAATGAAGTTTTCCTATACAGAGAAACATATGCGTGCACCCCACTTACATACATATTTGAGTCTGTGTGGAATATTTGTTGTACAAAAAGAACATTTGATACATCATAATGAGGTGTCTTTTCCACAAAAACTCCGAATGTGAGTACTCCTCCCCCATAAAATTAACAGATTTGAAGTAATATTTTTTTTTCTTTTGAAAAGGGCACAGATTCGAACATGATATAATACAATTATAATCTGAATCTAACATTTTGCAGATAGATAATTTTCCTAATGTAAAATTAATTGATTATTAGCGCGAGTCAAACTTCTCAATGAATTCAGCGAAATTAGATCTAAACGATGCTTTTCAACTGTAAATTAACACATATTTCTTAGTTATGGGTGTTAATGTATTAGTGCATTTTTTTCTCATTATATTAACATATACTATGATGTAAGGTTTTTACTTAATATTTACAAAATATGAATTATATAATATTTCAATAGAAAATTGGCGAAATCATTATTGCCTGCTTTAGATAGGAACTGCATAGATGTAGCCATACAAATTATATACATATATATATATAATTTTTTATTCATCCATCTAGATATTAGATGCACATAAGAACACCCACGCACTCACACACACACACATATTATATATATATATATATATATATATATATATATATAAAGATATATACATATATACTTACATACCTATATATACAGTTCATTGAATGTTCATTTGCGATTATAACTATATCATAGCATGTTGAAGTATGTTCTTCAAAAAGGAAGCTTTATTTGAAACTAGTTAATGGCATAAAAAGCACTGTCCAAATCTGTAATTATTACCTAATACAGTACTAATTACTTACATTAGCAGACATTGTAGACCAGACGGCCAGGCATTGAAGTTTGCAATACATTTTCTCAATGAATGAAACATATTCCATTTTACGTATTAATCCATTCTACATTTTCAAAACTACTCACGCACGCACGCACATCCACACAGACATACACCCCTCCCCACACGCACGCAAACACACAAAGAAATATACGCACACACGAATATACATACATACATACATACACACAAATTAAAACTTATGCATACATATATTCGTCAGTGTGCGAATTTATAAAATATACTTATATAAAATAAATACAAACAAAATTTAACTTTGATGTGCATGTGCATAATGTTTGTATGTATGCAGAGGGCTACGGTAATAACACCAAATAGTCAAAGTGTGTAGCTAAATCCGTACATTAGCACAGTCACGCCGACCTTCTCATCCCCATACAGCTAATTGATAAATGTTTGCGCCGGAGTATATCGAAGGAGACGCGTTGAAAGAGTCAAGTGAACTCCTATATATATATATGACCACGATGTTAATATGAAAGACGTTTATTACGGAATAAGCGTATAATATAGTTTATGGCACCATAAACAAAATTGTGGCGTTTTCTGGTGCACGAAGTCGATAGCATTCTTTTTTCTATGAGGAAGTTTTCATATAAATATATATACAATGTAGTCACAATTTTCCCTTAAATGTAATGTTTTATCCATTAACCTACCATTTCACCTGCCACCGGTTAACTATCTTATCCACTATTTTATTCATGAACGTACTTATAATCAATTTACCAACAGATTTCACGTTGGTTTGCCCACTAAGCAGGTTTATCCGAGTGATTAGAAAATTGCTTTGCAGCCAGGAATTTCAGAATTCGATCCTACTATCTGGAATTAGGATTTCCTGTCGAGTAGATTTGGTTCAGGCAAAATTATATATATTAGCAACCGAGGCATTCATATATATATATATATATATATATATATATGCGTGTGTGTGTGTGTGTAAATATTTCCAAAGAAATACAGTTTTAGGAAGCCGTAGCTATGCAAACACCGGGGTGCTAACGCCCTCTGGTGATGTTCAGCAGAAGCAAGGGCGACAACCGTCTATGCATTTCAGGCTTAACTCGCCTTCGTCAGGACGGCTCCTCCCACCACCTGCGACTGCTGGGCTAGAAGACAGCTGAGAATATATACTTTTCTCGTCTGTGTAAATGAGGTGATTAATCTCATTTGCATATGAAGCTGCATAAGTTGGCTCAACTAATAATAAAAGAGAAATAGGATTTCGCTTCAAGCATAGCTTTATATAATATGTATAAATATTTCGTATCTCCAACAGAGGGCGTTAGCCTCCCGGTGTTTACATAGCTACGGCTTCTTAAAACTGTATTTCTTTGGAGATACGAAATATCTATACATATTGTATAAAGCTATGCTTGAAACGAAATCCTATTTCTTTTATATATATATAAATATATATAAATATATATAAATATATATATATGAATGCATCGGTTGCTAATATATATATATATATATATATATATATATATATTTAGAAACACACAGATACATGCGGACACACACATATATACATGAATGCATCCGCACCCAACTGTGAGTTAAGGGTGCCAACTTCACCGATGTTGCTCAATGAATGACTGGGACAGACCAATTCAGTTTGAACCAGACTGAACCAGTATCAGAGTTAAAAATACATTATGAAGAGAGAAGAAACATTTAGATATAATTAGTAATAAAATGTATCCCAAATAAAATGAATCCCAAAAGGCGGAGGGGGAGATAGTCACGCGATATAACGGTCGAGAAACAGAGCTAAGCCTCCTATAACCACGAAGAAAATACCACGGAGGCGGAGGGGGTATTCATATCGAGGCCGTAGAAGAGGTAGTGAAGAAGGCGAGAAGTATGAGTAATGGAAGCTTGGGTGCGGATGCATTCATGTATATATGTGTGTGTCCGCATGTATCTGTGTGTTTCTAAATATATATATAACTCCCTCTGGTCGAGCAATCTTTGAAGTGTGGGGACAACTGGAAAGCTTCCATTACTCATACTTCTCGCCTTCTTCACTACCTCTTCTACGGCCTCGATATGAATACCCCCTCCGCCTCCGTGGTATTTTCTTCGTGGTTATAGGAGGCTTAGCTCTGTTTCTCGACCGTTATATCGCGTGACTATCTCCCCCTCCGCCTTTTGGGATTCTTTCTCACGTCGTGTAGACGCGTTCTTGAGACTAGTAAAATGAGGTATCCTCTTGATAAGTCGGCAGACCTCGCAGGGACTCTATATCTTTGATATATTGTTTTTGTTTATGCCACGAAACTACGTAGTCGAGGAATTTAGGAACAGTTTAGGTATGATACATTTTATTACTAATTATATCTAAATGTTTCTTCTCTCTTCATAATGTATTTTTAACTCTGATACTGGTTCAGTCTGGTTCAAAGTGAATTGGTCTGTCCCAGTCATTCATTGAGCAACATCGGTGAAGTTGGCACCCTTAACTCACAGTTGGGTGCGGATGCATTCATGTATATATGTGTGTGTCCGCATGTATCTGTGTGTTTCTAAATATATTAATAACTCCCTCTGGTCGAGCAATCTTTGAAGTGTGGGGACAACTGGAAAGCTTCCATTACTCATACTTCTCGCCTTCTTCACTACCTCTTCTACGGCCTCGATATGAATACCCCCTCCGCCTCCGTGGTATTTTCTTCGTGGTTATAGGAGGCTTAGCTCTGTTTCTCGACCGTTATATCGCGTGACTATCTCCCCCTCCGCCTTTTGGGATTCTTTCTCACGTCGTGTAGACGCGTTCTTGAGACTAGTAAAATGAGGTATCCTCTTGATAAGTCGGCAGACCTCGCAGGGACTCTATATCTTTGATATATTGTTTTTGTTTATGCCACGAAACTACGTAGTCGAAGAATTTAGGAACAGTTTAGGTATGATACATTTTATTACTAATTATATCTAAATGTTTCTTCTCTCTTCATAATGTATTTTTAACTCTGATACTGGTTCAGTCTGGTTCAAACTGAATTGGTCTGTCCCAGTCATTCATTGAGCAACATCGGTGAAGTTGGCACCCTTAACTCACAGTTGGGTGCGGATGCATTCATGTATATATGTGTGTGTCCGCATGTATCTGTGTGTTTCTAAATATATTAATAACTCCCTCTGGTCGAGCAATCTTTGAAGTGTGGGGACAACTGGAAAGCTTCCATTACTCATACTTCTCGCCTTCTTCACTACCTCTTCTACGGCCTCGATATGAATACCCCCTCCGCCTCCGTGGTATTTTCTTCGTGGTTATAGGAAGCTTAGCTCTGTTTCTCGACCGTTATATCGCGTGACTATCTCCCCCTCCGCCTTTTGGGATTCTTTCTCACGTCGTGTAGACGCGTTCTTGAGACTAGTAAAATGAGGTATCCTCTTGATAAGTCGGCAGACCTCGCAGGGACTCTATATCTTTGATATATTGTTTTTGTTTATGCCACGAAACTACGTAGTCGAGGAATTTAGGAACAGTTTAGGTATGATACATTTTATTACTAATTATATCTAAATGTTTCTTCTCTCTTCATAATGTATTTTTAACTCTGATACTGGTTCAGTCTGGTTCAAACTGAATTGGTCTGTCCCAGTCATTCATTGAGCAACATCGGTGAAGTTGGCACCCTTAACTCACAGTTGGGTGCGGATGCATTCATGTATATATGTGTGTGTCCGCATGTATCTGTGTGTTTCTAAATATATTAATAACTCCCTCTGGTCGAGCAATCTTTGAAGTGTGGGGATAACTGGAAAGCTTCCATTACTCATACTTCTCGCCTTCTTCACTACCTCTTCTACGGCCTCGATATGAATACCCCCTCCGCCTCCGTGGTATTTTCTTCGTGGTTATAGGAGGCTTAGCTCTGTTTCTCGACCGTTATATCGCGTGACTATCTCCCCCTCCGCCTTTTGGGATTCTTTCTCACGTCGTGTAGACGCGTTCTTGAGACTAGTAAAATGAGGTATCCTCTTGATAAGTCGGCAGACCTCGCAGGGACTCTATATCTTTGATATATTGTTTTTGTTTATGCCACGAAACTACGTAGTCGAGGAATTTAGGAACAGTTTAGGTATGATACATTTTATTACTAATTATATCTAAATGTTTCTTCTCTCATCATAATATATATATATATATATATATATATATATATATATATATATAAGCGTCCTTGAACCTTAACAAGGCGTGTTTCTTCCTCCGAACATGAACATAGAAAGGTTTTTTTTTATGGGCCAGGGTTCCGTCTAACACACTGACCTTCATAGAGTCACATAGTCAATTATATCTCTATGCTGTGCACTCGGGAGTATTCAGATTCCCTTGAACTTGTCCTTCTGTTTGACCCATATGTTTCCTATGATTGCAATAGGAGAGCCCGTTGATATTACACTTATCCATTCCATAACGGCCTATGCTGCTACATGTAGAAGAGTCACCTCCAACAGAAGCATTACAATCACCTAGTTTCTCATCCCCATTTATATATTTTATGTTTCTCCGCATGTCCACGTAGAATCTATTTATTTCATCTTGGGGTCTTACGTGAAGTGGTGCATACGCAATTCCCAAAGTCATAAAGCGTTTAACATCGCGCAGCAACCTACGTGTCCTAATCCGATAGGAGATATCATGCTGAATTTCTATGAAATGTTGCACCAGGGAAATTCTTAGATTAAAAACGACTCCGGCTTCACGAAGCTCATTTTCTGTCCGACCTTTGTAGGATAGGGTTTATATATATATTTATATATATGTATATATCGTTGTTATTGTACGTATAGTTTGTAGTTTCGGTCGGTTATCTTGGTGTCACAATTTATAACTTCGGTGTTTAACTCTGGACTTAATGTTTATTTCAAACTTTCCATCCACTGGGTGCTTTGTGATTGCCTCAAAACTAATCGAATTGTACATGCTGTGCTGCAGCTAAAGTTCGATTGACAAATATTATATATATATATATATATATATATATATATATATATATATATATATATATATATATATATATATATATAAATACATATATGTGGGTGTGTATGTGTGTGTATGAGTTCAAACATCATACGCACATGCGATAAATATACATAAACACATATGTCGACCTGTTAATATATGAGTTAATTTCCAGCAATCATTAGAATAACCAATGAATCGCATATATTACTCATCTAGTTCCACTTCACTCCATATTATTATTAGTGGTTGTAATAGTGTGCCATGTTGGTGTAGATGTTTAAGTGCTGCTTTATCGTCTTAAGCATTTTCTTCATCTCTCAGAGCCTTCTTTATGGTAATTCTTATTTGTGCACGCTACACTTTGTTTGCTTTCACACTATAACTCTACTCCCCCTTGCTCACACTCTCAGTATCTTGCTCCCTCTTTTTTCTTTCTCATACACTCCTTCTCAATCTTTCTCATCCATGTATTTCTCCCTACGTTTTTCTATCTCGTTCGTTGTGTATAACTTTCCCTCTCCCATCTCTCTCTATTTTTCTCTTTCTCTATTTCATTCTTTGTACGAAATTTATTTTAGAATATTATACATTCACACACATGCATACATACATGTGTGTGTGTGTGTGTGTGTGTGTGTGTGTGTGTGTTGTGTGTGTGTGTGTGTGTGTGTTTGTGTGTGTGTGTGTGTGTGTGTATATGTGTGTGTGTGCGTGCGTGTGTGTGCGTGTGTGTGTGTGTGTGTGTGTGTGTGTGTGTGTGTGTGTGTGTGTGTGTGTGCGTGTGTGTGTGTGTGTATATGAGTGTGTTATAAAATTCTCAAAATATATTTCTCAATACCCCGTTTTAAACGCAGGTATATTATATTATATATATTTTTTACTTGTAATGTCTTCTCATTCCTTTTAATTTATGAAAGTATTTTTTTCTTTATTTGTGATTCCTCTGTTTTAAATACATTCTTATTATATTTTATATATATCTTTATTTCCACTTTTTTTCACGCCGTATTTTTTCTTTGCTTTTCTGAAAACAACTGAGATTCATTCCGTGTTAAGAACCGGAAAAGTTGAGAGACACCTGGTGAGTGAATGTTGAAATAAAAGTTGCACATAATCCTTAGTCTTAATGTGTTTGGATGGCTGTATAGGCAAAAATCGGATCATTTTGGGGTTCAGGGAACTTTACAACCATTTCCGTTTAAAAGCATACGCAGTTGGAAGTTATTAATGATAGTTCATTAAAAGGAGTATATTATTGCGACATTGGCAGTAGAAGCAAAAACGGTAATGTACACACACACACATATATGTATATATTTATACATACATATGCATGTGTTTAATAGGAGTATGCATATTATATATGTATACGTCTGTACGCACACATACACACAGATGCATATATACAAATGTTCACATACGCATCATTATATACAGCTCCCCACACATCCTACTTCCCTTCATCTGCTAAAGTCACTAGCACTCTCCAGAGATGCCACTGATATGTTATTGTCATTTATATTATATTTATCAACATATTTCCTATTATATCCATTTGTGTGAACTTATACACAGACACACTTATGCATACATACGCACAGACATATATATATATATATATATATATATATATATATATATATATATATATATATATATATATATATATATATACATAATATACGTACATATACACACAGAGACAGACACAAACATATATACATATATACACATACATATATTTGTATGTATGTAAAGTGTATGAATATATGTATGTAAAGTGTATGAATATATGTATGTAAAGTGTATGAATATATGTGCTTAAACACAAACAAACCGCGATGCGCAAATTGGTCTGTGCAAACATGTGTTTGGACTTTGTGTGCGTATGTATGTGCATATTATGCATAAGATTATTTAAGTGTATGAACGAGTACGATTGTGTTCATATATTTAGACCTACATTTGGAAATTATGTAGTGCATCTCTCTCTCTCTTTCTCTGTCCCCCCTCTCTCTTACCCTCTCTCTGTCTGTTTCTTTATCTATTCTCGTGATATATATATATATATATGTGTGCATACATATATTTATATATATATATATATATATATATATATATATATATATATATATATATATATATGTATGTATGTATGTGTGCATGTATATAGCATGTATACAGGGTGTATGTATGCATGTATATGCATGTATACAGGGTGTCTCAAATATATACATAAAGGGTGTGCATTCAAATAAATATTGCGTTTCCAGGTAAACAAAATGTGTATATATACATTTTTTAGGTATATTTATATGTATATATATATATATATTTGTATATTTATATGTTTGTATATTTATATATATATATATATATATATATATATATATATAAATGTTTACATATACATATATATATATATATATATATATAAACATACGTGTTTTGCAACGGGTCACTTTGTGGCTCAATGAAAAGTTAATAAATTAAATAATCAGAGCTATATATCATAAAACATGTCTATAGAATCACCAGGAAATGGTATATATTTTATCTGGTGATTCTATAGACATGTTTTATGATATATATATATATATATATATATATATATATATATATATATATATATATATATATACCTATCTACCTATATAAGCTAGGGTTTCCCCTATCTTATTTGGCAAGTGGGGATGGGGGTGCAGCCCTTGTCTACCCATCCGGGTTTTTATGGGGTTTGAGGGCGAGGTAAGTCCTACGCAATCTGTGTTTGCATGCGGTTACCAGTTCATCATTCTTGTTTAGGAGTTTGCCCTTCGAAAACACTATTTGTAATGTTTCCTCTGAGCATAAGTTACACGGATGGCGTCCTCCCGTGTAAGAGGTAGCTCTGGACAGTAAGCTCCAAGCGAGATTGTCGGTTATATTATTATCTAGGAGGTCCCAGATTTGGCCCGAAGGTGTAGTGGCATGTCGCCGGACCGGGTTTCGGAAAGTATGTCGGTGTTGGTAGAGCCGGGTACTTGAAGTCACACGCAGTTAATCCTATATAAGCTTTGTTGGAGGTGTCCGTCCTCACGTTGACTGGTAGATCACGTTACGTTCTCGGCATTTGTTGTTGAGGGGGCACGTAGATCTATCAGGGCAGTTACACCTCCTGGTCGTCTCTCCACTGGTGTCTAGGTTATTTCTTCCATAGAGGTTGAGTTTTTTGTTGTTTGAGGAGACGATTTTTGTGCGAAATTAGGTGTGGTGTTATAGGAGAGTTTGATGGTGTTTTTGTTGATTCTGTTGTGGTAGTGGTGTTGTAGTGGGAAGTGTTTTTCGAGGAGTCTAAAGAAGATTTTGCCGATAGGTGTTGCCACCTCGGCATTATAGGGAGGATTGAACCATATCACGTTGCGTAGGCGGCTTTGTCACATGCTAGTTCCGCTAAGGGAAGCTGGATAAAAGTATATTTCCTCCCGGAAGCCACTGTGCTTGAGGGCCTGGTTGTAATGAGGCGCATGTTCGTCGAATATCTGCTCATTCGCGGACAAACGATATATGCGGAGGGAGATGTTTTTAACCAGGTTATTGGTGAGGTTTCTAGGATGGTTAGATCGGCGGTGGATGTAGTGCATGTTGTCGTTTGGTTTCCTGTATGGGTAGTACAGATCATTTTTGAGGTTAAGAGTAACGTCCAGGAAATTGACTCGGGTTAGGGACGTTTGTAGGTTGATTTTAAATCCCCAGTCCCGGAAGAAGTTGATTAGTTGTTTCCGGACCCGGTCTGTACTACTGGGGTTGTACCCTTTGAGGGTGAGGAGCCCATCATCCCGGTACAATCCACCGCCGAATGCAGGAAACATTTCGGTGAGGTAAAATAGTAGGAATAATCCTATAAGATCTGTGACCTCGGCCGAATCCGTCGCGCCCATACTGGCGTCGAAGGGGGAGTCGGGAGCTCTGTTTATCCACTTGGAGTTGTAGAAAAGTAGGATTGTCTCCCTGGCGTGGAGAATGATATTTCTTTCCTGGTCAGTGATAGGTGTGCGTGTTTCGGCAAAGTAAGGAGCGGTAAGGTAATAGATGCATAGTAACTCTCTATGTCAAACTGGATGAATTTTGTGTCATATTCCTGAAACATGAGATTACTTCCTGGGTGAGAACCATAGGCTAAGTCTCACGTTTTGCTTAACTATATATATATGCGTAACATTTTAGAATGTTTTAAATAACAATTTATTAGATCCCTTTGCAATTGTATTTGTGCATATACTCCCGTGTATTATTTTTTATTCTTGAAATATTACTTGGCGAATTAGTACATTTCCCAACATAAGAAATTTACTTCGGGAATATCCGTTCATAGGATTTAATTACCGTGTTTTACTTCCTTCCATTGGATGCGTTATTTGATAGCTCATCGGAAGTCAAACTTCTGATAAATTCGGCTGTTCATGATGATCAGCTTTACTATACAGACGTACATGACAGAACTTGTCCTCTCATGAGGTGTTCGGATTATACTTTTCAATGTTAATACGTGCACATGTGAACATTGATAGAAAGCCTATTGTATAAGTAAAATATAGTCATCATGCTATCTACATATGTTGGATTTTCTAACGCTATCGAAGAACGGCTCTGAAATGTTTATTGTGTATGACAAAGAAATTTCTATAACAAATAAAACGAAGCGAAATTAACGAACTTACAAATGAAACATTGGTTATTTTAAAACAAATCAAATATGTTCGTGGATAAATCCAATATGGATAGAAAACACTAGTCGTAGCATCATCTATAACGAAATTGGTAGTTTGGGCTGTATTTCAATTAGGTCACATGGGTAGAGTCCTCAAACATTCACTCCAGCGAGTCCTGTGAGAAGGAACCGTCTATAATTGATCTGCCTAGATCCCCTAGCAAGTCACGTTGAACTCATGGAGTTTATCCAGCCATCGTGCTCTGATTCTACAACTACATCTCCTGTCGTTTGGTTGTGCCCTTAGAATCTGTCCAGATATTTTTTACTGAGACATTCTAGCCCCATCTCCTTAAAATCGGAGCCTTCATCTTAAGGCGACACTATGATCTCCGGATAACAAACTCGATTGAGTAACGTTACTCCAAAGAACCTTCTGAAGAACCCCATTTCAGTCGTCTTTATTCTCCTTTCTCATTTGCGAATGCTGAAACTGGCACCTTACTGCAACAGCTTTAGCAATTCATACAGTTAATTCAGCCACCTGCCTTCCATCAATTGTGAACACGGCAGCGAGATTCTTGAAATTCTCCGCGCGCTTAGTGGCACTTCTCTAAGCTTCCTTGACCATACGAGGGATACAGTCTAGGCAGCAATAAGTTTCATTCCAACTGTGAAGCACTAGGCATCAAACTTATCAAATGCATGTCGAAGATGATCCCCTGACGAATTAAGTAAAATCATGATGTCTGAAAATTCCAGCAGACTGATTCTACATCTACCAGTTATGATGCCACTTCCAACCCAGCTGCGCATGTCAATCCTGTTCATGTAGGTTATTTACAGCGAAGGTGAGAGTACGCAAAATTGACGAAGTCCGACTCTGACATTGAATGATTTCAATTTAGCACCATTTATCTGAACACGTTAAGGCAATCGGAAGCTGGCCATCGATCCCGTACTCTTACAGAACCTTCTACAGTAGGGTCAGTAGAATGCGGTCGTATGCTTTTTCGTGTCTATGAAACAAGAAACACCTCTTGGCAGTACTCTCGTGATTTCTCAAGGACCTTCCACTGTGTAAATATTTAATCAGCTGTGGTTCGCACGGAGCGAAAACCACTCTGTTCCTCTGTTCGACTGCTAGCTTAGACGCTGTAATCACCCTACAACTCTTTGAGTTACCGGCAAATCTTAACAAGGAGATTCCTGTTTACTGAGTTTTTTTGGTTTTTTTATCCCACAGAATGTCCAATAGTTACCCTTATCACCAAGCAGGCTTGGAGGTTTTCTTAATATCCGTAATTTCACTAAACAATTGTTTGTACTATGTCATATATTACCAGTAGTGCCCTCTCTCTCTCTCTCTCTCTCTCTCTCTCTCTCTCTCTCTCTCTCTCTCTCTCTCTCTCTCTCTCTCTCTCTCTCTCTCTCTCTCTCTCTCTCTCTCTCACTCACACACACAGACACACACATACACACAGGAACGCACAAGCAAACATATGGTTTTTTTCCCTGGATTTCACAAAATATGTGGATAAAATCTCTGTCTTGATTTTTTTGAATTGAGTTTGAATTATTTTCCCATATCTTACGTTAATTATTTTCCATTTTGACGTTATAGTCACTTATATATTATGAAATACTGTTGGCTTCTTGCTCACGTTAATTTCTATATTTTCATTTATATTTATACTCGGAATTTTTCCTAGAGTGCTTAAAATTATTTGTGACTAATCCTTGTTTTTTTTCAAAAAAAACCTCGATAATATTGCTATTTTGCTGAACACCTTACATTTTGTAGAGTTTTTTCGGAATGTTTTTGACTGCTGTTTCTTGTAAATAGACATTCGTCTCATTCTGACGTCACCAGCCATGTCCCTCCATGTGTGTTTATTTTCGTATTTCCGCACGAGGTGAACTAGCCTGCTTTTAAATTCCCTTTTTGGCATATTTTGGCAGTGGTATTTTGGTCATCGTGTAGAGCTCTAAGGAGGAACGATGCTTACTGTGACTAATACCACTGAAAATTTCGTGAAATAGTCTTTTTAAGACTATATAGAGTATTTGTAGTTTTTCCAAATTGAAGGATGAGTATTTAAACTTTATTTTATTCTGAATTAAGTCTCTATTGATTTTTTCCCTGGATTTCACAAAATCTGCGGATAAAATCTCGGTCTTGAATTTTTTGAATTGAGTCTGAATTATTTTCCCATATTTTACGTTAATTATTTTCCATTTTGTTAATTATTTTCCATTTTGACGTTATAGTCACTTATATATTATGAAATACTGTTGGCTTCTTGCTCACATTAATTTCTATATTTTCATTTATATATATATATATGTATGTAAAAGGTAAACAGAAATAACAACACAAACGGTACAGTATATGGAAGTAATATAATAGGTTAACGCTTGAAAGAGAAGGAAGAGGGTCTTAACGTTTTGGACGCTAGTCCTTCATCAGAAGAAATAATGAGAAATAAGATAGTTTGAAGGGACGGGTGGGATATATATATAATGTTTACTATAGAAATGTTTCATTCGATGATGACTTCCTTCGAATGAAACTGTTCTAGTCTTGTAGAAGCAATTTCTATATTAAATATTGTATATACTCTATTCTGTATTGAGTACCTTACTTACTGTGGTCACTCCCGTTTGAACCCAGGACCCCACGATATATATATAGATATATATATATATCATAAATCACGTCCTTAGAATTATTAGATAAAATATATACAATTATATATACAACGATACCGTTATATATATATATATATATATATATATTAGAAAGTGAGGGTTTTTTACAAAATGAAAAATAACGGAGGTGTCCTACATGAGTGAAAGTATAAAGAAAAAAAGATAAAATCGAAAATGCAACTGGAGTCTTATTTTTAAAAATATATATATTTAATTTATATATATATATATATATATATAACGGTATCAACACTCTAACGTCAACAAACGTTTTATTGTTTTGCATACAAAAATATGCAAAACAATAAAAATCAAAATAAATCATGGACAATCAATTGAAAAGGAAGGGCAACTCTCTGAGCTTCAAAAATATGACCCTTCACTACTGGTAGGTAAAAACCCATGACATTGTGTAGCGAAAGCACCTGCAATTCTTCTTAGACAAGCTTTCCCTATTTCTGACTGAAGTATTAGACCGCTACCCATTAATATGGGACGAGAGCATTAAATCAAATGATAAAATTACAAGAACAAATATTTGTAGAATAGCCGAGCGTGGTTGTGGGCAACATGTATTTCCTCATCACAAAATCATATCAGAATTATACGTTTATGATATGCGTGACAGCAACAGAAAATGAATTGATCTTGTTGGGAATCACGTTTTTGTTTCCTTTGTCTCCACCCCTGAACGTATTCACCCCTTTTGCTGTAATTACCAAAATGTATGTGAACATACATATTATGTGTCTCGTTGTCAAATTGAAGAGATATTTATGTTTTGTTTTTAAAGTCTGTTATTTTATTTGCATAAATTCGGATGTCCGATTTATTACTTTTTTTTTTCAAAATTGAGGCTGTTGTCGCTAGTCTCACTAATCTCTCTTTCACAAGCAAATATATGACCATTTATGTCTAAGATATAATGAAATCAAGTTTTGCCATATTAAAAATACAATTACGGACAACGATAAAGATGAATATATTCTTTAACCAAAATAAAAGTTTTGAATTTATGTAGTAGATATTTGTTAGGACAACGAACGAAGAATATCCTTTTCATTATGTAAGGAAATGTGCCCAAACGAACTACAACAAATAATGGTAATTATTTGCATTTTATTCGTGAGAGCAGCATTATTTTATCGATCTCAGAATGTTGAAAAGTAAAGTTGACCACGATGAAATTTAAATTCAGAATGGAGCAAATACTGTAATGGATATAATATGGTGTTTCATGATTCACACAGTCCACCAAATCTCGGTCTATTTATTAGAAATTGCTCTCACACATCCCTAATATACAATCCAACGTGTCTTCTTAATAGATCACATTACATAATATGGTCTAGATATACAGAGAGGAAAATAGAAAATAGACAAGATGGTAACGTCTTGTGTACCTTTCATCATAGATCTGTCAATCACTGTACAATCACCTATATTATTTGGTTCACGTAAACTGCATTTAACGTTTTCAAAGTTTCAGTTATTTGAAAAACGAAACACAACAAAATATAAATAAATAAAATAGACCAGAAGTAAAAAAAATAACTCTATTTCTCACAGTCAACATACTTTTTTCTTGTGGAGGAAATTTAGTCATCATTTCATGTGTTTCTTGATATTTTATTTTACTTCCTTTATAGTAGTTTTTATTTCATTCCTTCATTCAGTCATTCAGTCTTCATTTATTCATTCATTCCTGTAAACACACTACATTGAATTCAGTTTATTCATTATGTGAAGAATGTCAATATTTATTTAATGCGCAGTTTTTAACAATGAATCTATTTTCGTTTTATTGTTTTCAATTAACTTCCTTTTAAAACGGCCGTCAGCGCCATTTTGGTTGAAAGCAACATTTGTTTTCACATAAACACGTTTCCTTTATTATTATCTTTATTTTATTTAAATTTCCCTTTGTTGTTATGAGGTGAGAAGTCTGCTTCCCCCTTTTTATAACTAGCTTTTTAATATGTCAACTAGTTTCCGCTATTTGCATATACTGTTTGTAAATATGCCGTTTCTTTTTGATATTCTGTGTTACTGCAAGCCATTGGACACGACGTGAATTCACTTCTTTACTATCAGCATCGGTTTATTTTACCCCCACATACGCAGGCCCGTATTTATGCAAGCACAAGCACGTATACACATGCACACACACAAACACACACACACTAACTCACACATACATACACACACACAAACACACACATAAATGCACGCACAAACACACACACATGCATATATATATATATATATATATATATATATATATATATATATATATATATATATATATATATATATATATATATATATATATATTATATATATATATATATATATATATATATATAGTTAAAAGAATAGAGGTGTAACACACAAGTTATTATATATTGGTAAACGGAATAGAAAATGCTGACAAATTGTTCACAGTGAAAAATAGTTTAATTAGGAATAAATGAGAATTAGTAATTGTATTGGTTAGTATTCAGTTTTGGTTTTAAGTGTTACCGGTTGCGCATTTCTAAATGCGTTTCAAAAATAATTTTGAGATAGAGCGTCCGTGATGTTTGCTCTGATCTGATTAGTTTTGGGAATTCTACCTGTTTTTATGTTAAAAAAATGGCTCCAGCGCTATTAAAATTATTTTTTGCGCCAATTCGTGTTGCAAAAATTATTGTGGTCAAAACAATTTTGATTGGTCGGTAGCGGTCATGTGAATGTAAAAAATTGATTTTGCTCCAAGACTGAGAAATGACTCTTTCACAACAAATATGTGCGTGTGTGTGTGTGTGTGTAGTAGTAGTAGTAAAGTGTTCGTTGTTGTGATAATGGTTAGCAGGGATGTGTGTGCGAACCGCAGCCTGTTGACAGTTCAAATGCCTATTAAGACAAGTGTGTGTGTGTATATATAGCAGAGTAATTCGTGGTAGATGGATGGTCAGTAGGAATGTGTCTGTAAGGGAGTGAGGGATATTTTAACATGTCAAAAGATATTTTTCAGCTCTTGTCTTATACGGAGAAGTGTGTGTGTGTGTGTGTGTGTGTGTGTGTGTGTGTGTGTGTGTGTGTGTGTGTGTGTGTGTGTGTGTGTGTATAAGTCTCTCTGTATGTTAATGTACGCGTGTGTATGTGTGTGTGTATATGTGTGTGTGTGAGAGTGTGTGTGTGGGTGGACCAGTATTTTTTTCCTGGTAAAATAGTGTACATTATTCGATATTTTCAGTAAAATCGATTCTCTAAATAGAACATCAAAAACCTTAACAATAAAAGGTGTGAAATGATATTCACTATATATTTATATATATATACATATATTCACTATATATATATATATATATATATATGAATATAGACATAGAATATTCGAAAATATTCTGTATGTTTATAAAAAACATTTTGAAGACCTAATCGCTATAGAATAGAATACGTCACGTATTACAATTAGATTCTCGATAAAAGCAAGGGAAGTAATCTACGCGTTTCATTCTTGTTAGAAATCATCAGGACTACATATCCAGTGCTTTTATCGAGAATGACACAGCTAGAGACTTATAGAATACTTAGCTGTGTACAGGAACTGGTTTGAAAGAGCGGTTGCCGGTCCGGCAGAAATTAGAAATTGGAATAAATGCTCTGAAATAGCGATATATATGTGAATATAGACATAGAATATTCGAAAATATTCTGTATGTTTATAATAAACATTTTGAAGACCTAATCGCTATAGAATAGAATACGTCACGTATTACAATTAGATTCTCGATAAAAGCAAGGGAAGTAATCTACGCGTTTCATTCTTGTTAGAAATCATCAGGACTACATATCCAGTGCTTTTATCGAGAATGACACAGCTAGAGACTTATAGAATACTTAGCTGTGTACAGGAACTGGTTTGAAAGAGCGGTTGCCGGTCCGGCAGAAATTAGAAATTGGAATAAATGCTCTGAAATAGCGATATATATGTGAATATAGACATAGAATATTCGAAAATATTCTGTATGTTTATAATAAACATTTTGAAGACCTAATCGCTATAGAATAGAATACGTCACGTATTACAATTAGATTCTCGATAAAAGCAAGGGAAGTAATCTACGCGTTTCATTCTTGTTAGAAATCATCAGGACTACATATCCAGTGCTTTTATCGAGAATGACACAGCTAGAGACTTATAGAATACTTAGCTGTGTACAGGAACTGGTTTGAAAGAGCGGTTGCCGGTCCGGCAGAAATTAGAAATTGGAATAAATGCTCTGAAATAGCGATATATATGTGAATATAGACATAGAATATTCGAAAATATTCTGTATGTTTATAATAAACATTTTGAAGACCTAATCGCTATAGAATAGAATACGTCACGTATTACAATTAGATTCTCGATAAAAGCAAGGGAAGTAATCTACGCGTTTCATTCTTGTTAGAAATCATCAGGACTACATATCCACGCTATTTCAGGACTACATATCTACGCTATTTCAGAGCATTTATTCCAATTTCTAATTTCTGCCGGACCGGCAACCGCTCTTTCAAACCAGTTCCTGTACACAGCTAAGTATTCTATAAGTCTCTAGCTGTGTCATTCTCGATAAAAGCACTGGATATGTAGTCCTGATGATTTCTAACAAGAATGAAACGCGTAGATTACTTCCCTTGCTTTTATCGAGAATCTAATTGTAATACGTGACGTATTCTATTCTATAGCGATTAGGTCTTCAAAATGTTTATTATAAACATACAGAATATTTTCGAATATTCTATGTCTATATTCACATATATATCGCTATTTCAGAGCATTTATTCCAATTTCTAATTTCTGCCGGACCGGCAACCGCTCTTTCAAACCAGTTCCTGTACACAGCTAAGTATTCTATAAGTCTCTAGCTGTGTCATTCTCGATAAAAGCACTGGATATGTAGTCCTGATGATTTCTAACAAGAATGAAACGCGTAGATTACTTCCCTTGCTTTTATCGAGAATCTAATTGTAATACGTGACGTATTCTATTCTATAGCGATTAGGTCTTCAAAATGTTTATTATAAACATACAGAATATTTTCGAATATTCTATGTCTATATTCACATATATATCGCTATTTCAGAGCATTTATTCCAATTTCTAATTTCTGCCGGACCGGCAACCGCTCTTTCAAACCAGTTCCTGTACACAGCTAAGTATTCTATAAGTCTCTAGCTGTGTCATTCTCGATAAAAGCACTGGATATGTAGTCCTGATGATTTCTAACAAGAATGAAACGCGTAGATTACTTCCCTTGCTTTTATCGAGAATCTAATTGTAATACGTGACGTATTCTATTCTATAGCGATTAGGTCTTCAAAATGTTTATTATAAACATACAGAATATTTTCGAATATTCTATGTCTATATTCACATATATATCGCTATTTCAGAGCATTTATTCCAATTTCTATATATATATATATATA
Source organism: Eledone cirrhosa (assembly GCA_964016885.1). Lineage (NCBI taxonomy): Eukaryota > Metazoa > Mollusca > Cephalopoda > Octopoda > Eledonidae > Eledone > Eledone cirrhosa. The sequence continues at coordinate 345,903,133 of OZ024740.1, forward strand.
TATATATATATATTTTGTGTTGCACCATAGAACATGTGTGTTTACGTATGTCATTGTGTTTATATGTGGGTAGAGATGTGTGCTGATGTAGGTATGTATGTTGACGTGTGTATGTTGTGGGTTCGTCTTAGGGAGAAGTGTTTAGACGGGGTCCGTATTTGTTAATAAAGTAAGATTCCTTGCTGATGTGCTGGGTGTGGGTGGCATTATCTTTAAATTTGTAGAGGGGAAAGATTCTGAAGTTGGGATGATTTTGTGCGGCAGCGGTATCAATGTGTTCACTCAGTGGTATTTTCCTGTATTTTAATTTGGGATCTATGGACAGTCATGCGTTGGCGGAGGCTGTTTTTGGTCTGGCCTATGTAGTGTTCTCGACAACCTGAGCAAGTTAATACATATATTAGATTTTCCGATGCACATGTGAAATTGTGTTTTACTATAAAACGTTGTCCTTCTTTGAAATAGAATTCCGAACCCTCTATTAGGTTGATGCAAATGCCACAGTTGGGTCTCTCACACTGTTTGCTGTGGGTTTCGTTGTTGTGGTTGGCAGTACTTTGGCATGTGTTAGGATGTTTTTCATTGACTTAGATTGTCTTTTTCTCTTTATGATATCGTGTGTTCGTAGGATTTGGTTCATTCTATGGTCCTTTTTCAACATGGATGTTCTGAAGGATGGTGTCAAAGCCCTCATTGTTGAGGGCGTTTGGTGTGGAGATGTATGGAAGAGCTTTTAGTTTCTGTTGATTTACTTTAGGGTGTCTAAGGTCCTGGGTACTGAGTTTTAGGGCACGTTGGATTCCATTGTCAATTAGTGATGCAGGGTAGTCCCTGCCTATGAGTGTGTCCTTTAGTTCTTGTAGCCGTAAGTAACAGGTGTTTTTATTGGAGACTATAGTACAGATTCTCTTGGCTATGTTGTAGGGAATATTAATTTTAACGTGTCTAGGGTGGCAAGAGTTGAAAGGAAGATATTGCTTGGAGTCTGTGACTTGTAGTATATGTCTGTTTCTATTTTTTTGTTATGGATCTTAATGAGGATGTCGAGGAAGGGGAGTTGTTGATGGCTGTATTCCATCGTGAAGTTAATATTCGTGTTGAGCCCATTTATAAGGGTGTGAAATTCTTTAAATTTTTCGATGTTTTCGTGCCAAAGGATGAAGTAGTCATCTAGATATCGCTTCCAGTTCCTTTCTATGTGTAAGTGGAGAGCGTTTCCAAATTTGTTTAGGACTTTAGTGTAGTGGGTGATTTCGAGGTATCCCATGACTAGGTTGGCATAAGTGGGGGCTGTTTTCGTTCCCATAGCGGTCCCAGATTTCTGCCTGTAGGGTTTGTTATTGAAAACGAAGTAATTGTTCTCCAAGATAAATTTGAGTCCCTCTATCACGAATTCTTTTTTGATGCGTTGTGGGAGTTCATTGTGGAAGTTATCCAGCCAGAATTGGATAGCTTCTATTCCTAGGTTGTGGGGGATGTTAGAGTATAAGTTGACTACATCGAACTTCACTAGTAGGGTTTGTTCAGAAAGTGGCATATTAGGGAGGTGATTGAGCATATCTAGGTCGTCCCTTATATAGCTTTTGATGTATTTGAGAAAGGGCTTAAGAAGGGTATCAATGAAGTTGCTAAGGCGGTGGGTTTCGAAAGCGTGGCCTTCTATTATAGGTCTTAATTTGAGATCATTGGGTGAGGGGACATTGATGACTATGTCTGTGGCTTCTTTGCATGCCTTACTTATTAATTCCCTTTTATGTAATTTAGGGATACCGTAGAAAAGGCTGGATTTACTTGTGAAGTCTGTGATGAAGCTGAATTCCTTGTTAGTGAATCTTACTTTATTAACAAATACGGACCCCGTCTAAACACTTCTCCCTAAGACGAACACACAACATACACACGTCAACATACATACCTACATCAGCACACATCTCTACCCACATATAAACACGATGACATACGTAAACACACATGTTCTATGGTGCAACACAAACAAAATATATATATATATGTATATATATATAGTGAATATATGTATATATATATATATAGTGAATATCATTTCACACCTTTTATTGTTAAGCTTTTTGATGTTCTATTGAGAGAATCGATTTTACTGAAAATATCGAATAATGTACACCATTTTACCAGGAAAAAAATACTGGTCCACACACACACACACATTCTCACACACACACACATTCTCACACACACACACATTCTCACACACACACACATATATATATACACACACACATACACACGCGTACATTAACATACAAAGAGACTTATACACACACACACTTCTCCGTATAAGACAAGAGCTGAAACATATCTTTTAACATGTTAAAATATCCCCCACTCCCTCACAGACACATTCCTACTGACCATCCCTCTACCACGAATTACTCTGCTATACACACACACACACACACACACACACACACACACACACACACGCACACACACACCCGCACGCACGCACACACACACACACACACACACACACACACACACACACACACACACTTGTCTAATAGGCATTTGAACTGTCAACAGGCTGCGGTTCACACACACATCCCTGCTAACCATCATCAGAGACAACGAACACTTTACTACTAATACTACACACACACACACACACACACACACACACACACATATTTGTTGTGAAAGAGTCATTTCTCAGTCTTGGCGCAAAATCAATTTTTTACATTCACATGACCGCTACCGACCAATCAAAATTGTTTTGACCACAATAATTTTTGCAACACGAATTGGCGCAAAAAATAATTTTAATAGCGCTGGAGCCATTTTTTTAACATAAAAACAGGTAGAATTCCCAAAACTAATCAGAGCAGAGCAAACATCACGGACGCTCTATCTCAAATATATTTTTGAAAAGCATTTAGAAATGCGCAACCGGTAAAACTTAAAACCAAAACTGAATACTAACCAATACAATTACTAATTCTCATTTATTCCTAATTAAACTATTTTTCACTGTGAACAATTTGTCAGCATTTTCTATTCCGTTTACCAATATATATATATATATATATATATATATATATATATATATATATATATATATATAAAAAGAAATAGTATTTCTCTTCAAGCATAGCTTTATACAATATGTATAGAAACTTCGTATTTCGAAAGAAATACGATTTTAGGAAGCCGTAGCTATGCGAACATCGGGGGGCTGACGGCGTCTGGTGTTTTCCAGCAGAAGCAAGGAGGACAAACGTCTATACATTTCAGGCTTGACTAGCCATCGTCAGGACGATCCCTCCCACTGCCCTGCGACTGCTGGACAACAGCAGAGGGCGTTACCCCCCCCCGGTGTTCACATAGTTACGGCTTCCTAAAATCATATTTCTTTCGAAATACGAAATTTCTATACATATATATATATATATATATATATATATATATATATATATATATATATAGATAATTTAATATATCAACTAACATAAGCGCACAGATGCACGCCCATGCCAGCAAATACACAGGTTATGTCATAGTACCTAGGTGGTTCAATGCAGGAGAATGCAGAACAATAATATAAAGGACGTAAAATAAGAAAATATTTTTAAAAAAAAATTTAAAAAAAATTTTTTTGCTACTTAAATTTTCACTCCAACTAATTAGTTTCTGCAATGGGATAAAGACAGTTACGTAATCCAACTGTCGAGAATTCATTGCGTCATCAGGGAGTCTATTCTCAGTTAAGTCTCCAGGCAATGCGCGGACACTGGCGGCTCATATAAAAATAATAATAATTCGGTAGATCGAACAGCTTGCGAGGACTGGATTCTATGTACCGAAATTCTCACTGCTTCAAGTCAAATGGCCGATTCTAAAGAATCAATCACGTGACATAGAGGCTAGTTAGAAGGAATGGGATGGTAAGATGACTGACGCCTACTAACACCCCAAAAAAATTTTTTTAGAAGTGGTTTTGACAAGTTTGCTCGACAAATCAGTGATTTGGAGATAAATATAGATAATTTAATATATCAACTAACATAAGCGCACAGATGCACGCCCATGCCAGCAAATACACAGGTTATGTCATAGTACCTAGGTGGTTCAATGCAGGAGAATGCAGAACAATAATATAAAGGACGTAAAATAAGAAAATATTTTTTTAAAAAAATTTAAAAAAAATTTTTTTCCTACTTAAATTTTCACTCCAACTAATTAGTTTCTGCAATGGGATAAAGACAGTTACGTAATCCAACTGTCGAGAATTCATTGCGTCATCAGGGAGTCTATTCTCAGTTAAGTCTCCAGGCAATGCGCGGACACTGGCGGCTCATATAAAAATAATAATAATTCGGTAGATCGAACAGCTTGCGAGGACTGGATTCTATGTACCGAAATTCTCACTGCTTCAAGTCAAATGGCCGATTCTAAAGAATCAATCACGTGACACAGAGGCTAGTTAGAAGGAATGGGATGGTAAGATGACTGACGCCTACTAACACCCCAAAAAAATTTTTTTTAGAAGTGGTTTTGACAAGTTTGCTCGACAAATCAGTGATTTGGAGATAAATATAGATAATTTAATATATCAACTAACATAAGCGCACAGATGCACGCCCATGCCAGCAAATACACAGGTTATGTCATAGTACCTAGGTGGTTCAATGCAGGAGAATGCAGAACAATAATATAAAGGACGTAAAATAAGAATATATTTTTTAAAAAACTTGTCAAAACCACTTCTAAAAAAATTTTTTTGGGGTGTTAGTAGGCGTCAGTCATCTTACCATCCCATTCCTTCTAACTAGCCTCTGTGTCACGTGATTGATTCTTTAGAATCGGCCATTTGACTTGAAGCAGTGAGAATTTCGGTACATAGAATCCAGTCCTCGCAAGCTGTTCGATCTACCGAATTATTATTATTTTTATATGAGCCGCCAGTGTCCGCGCATTGCCTGGAGACTTAACTGAGAATAGACTCCCTGATGACGCAATGAATTCTCGACAGTTGGATTACGTAACTGTCTTTATCCCATTGCAGAAACTAATTAGTTGGAGTGAAAATTTAAGTAGCAAAAAAATTTTTTTTAAATTTTTTTTAAAAAATATTTTCTTATTTTACGTCCTTTATATATATATATATATATATATATATATATATATATACGTATATATATAACATATATATATAGAAGGAAACTTTTCTAGCTCTCTTGAAGTAATTTTTTTAACAAAACAAATATATATATGTATGTGTGTATGTGTGCGTGTGTGTGTGCATGTGTGTGTATGTGTGTGTGTAAAAGTAAAACATAAATAACAAAAAAATAACAAAATTGAGAACATCAAAGAGATATAACCTTTCAGCGCATGAAATCTGTGGAAGAGATTCTTAACGTTTCGGACAATGTTTCTTCTCAGAAGATAGAGTTGGAAATAGAAGATAAATAGTAATTAAAGAGTGATGAGAGGAATGGAAAGGGGAAAATGAAAAAAATAAATTTTGGGGAGAAAAAAAGACACACGTGCATATTCATTCGGCCATATATATATATTTCCTTCGAATGAAGCAGTTTTAGTCCTGTAGAAGACACACACACACACACACACACACACACACACACACACACACACACACACACACGCATATATATATATATATATATATATATATATATATATATATATATATATAGTAATAATAATAAATTTGAATACTAAAATCCAAAGAGGGCTCGATAAGGATAAATATATATCAAATATATAAGAACGGTACAGCAAATATTTAATAAATAACAGATTAAAGTTTAAGCAAAGAATCGCTGCTTAACAGGATCTTCTAGAACTTCTTCTTCAGAAGATCCCGTTAAGGGTGAAAGCAGCGATTCTTTGCTTAAACTTTCGATTCCAACCGTGACTATCCCCACTGATAGTTTCGTGAAATAGTCTTTTTAAGACTATACAGAGCATTTGTAGTTTTTCCAAATTGAAGGATGAGTATTTAAATTTTATTTTGTTCTGGGTTAAGGGTCTATTGATTTTTCCCTGGATTTCACAATGTTCTGCGGATAAATCTATGTCTTGATATTTTTTTAATTGAGTTTGAATTATTTTCGCACATCTTACGTTAACTATTTTTCCATTTTGACGTTATAGTCACTTATATATTATGAAATATTGTTGGCTTCACGCTCACAATAATTTATATACTTTCATTTATATATATATATATATATATATATATATATATATATATATATATATAGAGAGAGAGAGAGAGAGAGAGAGAGGGGTGTAAGCGAACATAATATGCATTTTAAGTGTATAGTACACAACAACAATAATTTTTTTCATGACACAAAAAAATATTTTCCATCCTTTTGTTGTACTTGATCAATTTCGCTTAAGACAGCTTTTCAAATGTATGTTTTTAATACATAATTAACCAGATTTCCATTTGTAATGTTATTCTCGCCTATGTTTGTAAAACAAATGACGCAACTGGTTTGATCTTTGTCACTTATATCGAGGAATAAACACAATCATTTGCAAAGGACGTAACTCTGGTCTGACCAGGTATTAAAGATTATGTGTGAAACGTCTTCTGATTTTTTCCCGAAATTTTCTAAAATGTTTTTTGTCGATGCCTTTTTTCCTGGTGTTGACTGGCAACATTTGTTGAATGGGAAGACATTGGAATTTGGTAACGTTTGCTCTGCGCAATCTTGTACATGTTGGCTAAGGTGATCATTCTTGTATATGGACCCCTAATTTGTTAGCGATAAACTGTCATTCTTTGTTTCGCCAATGTTGTGTTATAATATATTAAATTCTCTGAGTTTCACGAGAAGTGATTTAAAATTTTGAAAATAGAACCATCTTTGATCTGAAATTCCTGGCCTTCTAATAGATAGTTGCACACCATGCAATTATGTTGATTGCATCTTTTCACACCAGGTTCTTTGATTCCGTTTTGCAGCTTTATTTGTATATTTTTTAGTGACTTAGGTTGTTGCTTACTTTTTATAATTGGGTATTGTCGTAAGAGGTAATTCTTTCTTTTCACTTTAGTCGGATAGGTTCGTTCAGTTGCATGTGTGTATGTAGAATTATGTGTTCTTTAGTACAAACTAAAATAAAAATTCATACATTTCAACTTTTGAACTCCGTGGTTTCAAATTATTGAAATACTCTTTTAATATTTTTAATATATTTATTTTCACTTAAATAAAATAATTTATTCACTTTTACATTTATTCAATTTTTCCCGCATTCCATTATCTCGGTACTGCTATCTCTCCATAATTTAAGTGTTAACACCATTTTTGTTTTTGTAATTCATTCGGTTTATTCCCTTGGTAACATTTGATTTATACCGTCAAACGAGACAAAGAGAAGATATGTGATCCTAATTATGTGAAGTATAGTGGTACGAACATAATTATTAAATACAAAATTGCCGACTTAGCGCGTTTCATCTATATAAACCTATTTTCAAAATGTTTAGATGTTCAGTAATATCTACACGCATTCGATGAGAGAAGAAAAATAATTATTATTTGATTAATTTAATGATTGGTAGAATTTGATACATAAATTAGAATATATCAAATATGATGTTCATATGTATGTATGCATGCATGTATGTATGTATGTAGCATGCATGCATGTAAGTATGCATCTATGAATGTATGTATGTATGTATGTATATATATATATATATATATATATATATATATATATATATATATATGAAAAAGTATGACCCCGACGGCAGAGCTCAAGCCGTTTCGACGGCTATTTCTGGACTATTCTGTAGTCCAGAAATAGCCGTCGAAAGGGCTTGAGTTATTACCCACTCTACTACCCTAAGTATTGAGTACTCTGGTGCGTTATGATCCATCTGGTTCCTTACCACATTCCTTCGTTATATATATATATATATATATATATATATATATATATATATATATATATATATATATATATATATATATATATATAAGGGATGTCAACATGAATGGACCTGTTATTTTTATCTAAAGACATTTTTTCCAATTCCATCCCAGCCGTCCCCTCAATCTATCTTATTTCTCATTCTTTCTTCTGATGAAGGACTGGCGTCCGAAACGCCAAGACCCTCTCTTCCTGCCATATCAAGCGTTAACTTAATATATACCTTCCATATACTGTACCGATTGTGTTGTTATTTGTGTTTACATTTTACATATATATATATATATATATGTATATATATATATAAATTTAAATTCAATTCTATAACAACGGAGAATCGCAAGTACACGCGTTCGATTGAACGAACTCAACTTATTCTACTTGCAGTGTTTCAGCAAAAAAGAGAGCTTGCTGTAGGAGAAAGTATAGCAGAGTTCTGAGATATAGAGGGGAAGTAATTTACAAAGAGGTTATTTACCGTTTAAAAAAGAGCAACTCTGAAAAGAACTCTTAGATATTAGATGACAAAATATTAATTAAAAATATCAACATAACATGGAAGTTCAAGTGTGCCAACTTTTTTAAAAGGTACTTAGAAGCACGAAGACTTCGATTTATAAATCCAGGTGGTTATTTAGGGATCTCTAATTATTGGAACGGTTTTCTTGGGATGAACCACATTTTGTTGATGCATAGACTGCAGATATTTTATCCGTTTATATAGGGTTTTCGAGTATTCCAAAATTTAGGAAGTAATTTTTAGCCATCTGTTTGACTTGCCAGCTTCGTGACATTCCTCTTGTTCGAATATATCCAGGTTTCTCTCAAATGATGTTGACATGGTAATGTCATATTAGCCTCGAATATTACGGCTGGGGTGTTACCCTGTTGATTCAATGGGCATGTATTTGGCTTTGTGCATGAACATCCGTAGGTTTGAAAGATCAGGTATTTATTTAAGCGGCAGGATTTCATATTTCTGAAACAGGGATGTCATACTTTAACTGTGTTGGTGTAAAAAATTTGGTAGTGTTTATGTCCCAGAGTGAGATGTAGCTATATTTGTGCTAAACATTTTTACCCACATTATTTTTAATGTTACGGGAAAATGGGAGGGGTTGAATAAGATAGAGGATTTGTGCCTTTTTATTTGTACCTTATTGGGTAATGGACTGTAGGAAATATTCCCTGAGAATCCACTATTGCTTAAGGCAGTGTCATAGATTAAGCTGCCCTTTTAAATATAGTTTATTTCATGATAGTTTGTTTATGCGCTTGTTAATGTTCTTAAATAGATTCTTAAGGACTATTCTAATACACACACACACACACACGCACACACACACACACACACACACACACACACACACACACACACTTCTCGCTAGGACATGTTTAAGTTTATGTGTACGTGATCACTTCGAAGTGAGTGGTCATTAATGTTGTACGAGCAGTTAAATGAGGCGTCTATTCCTCCAACGTTTATATTTTTCTCTTCAGGACCTGCCAACATTTGATGTTTTTCAACGTTAACTCACCAGAAACGCTCTATACGTCCTGATAAAAATAGAAAAAACAAAACTACTAAACATATTGAAGCTGTTTTACTTGTTGAATACATTGTAAGAAAAACTGAACACTTATGTCGTGGTCTTGAATGTATATCGTCGATTATTTTCTCACAGTGTTCTGCGAAGCAAGGCAATCTTAATCCACCCCCTTTATTGCTCACATTTTGACTAGGCAATTACCGATGATATGATGTATTGACATATTCAAATTTCCAAAAGGCATAATATTAGTATATATGATTAAATGAAGTGGCTTCAAACGGAAATTGAAACATTATTGCTGCCTTCATGAAGTATGAAGTTACATCGTCTTATATGAAACATCATCTTTAGTTTTCCGAAATTAATGACAATTTTAGGAATTTGATATCGGTTTAAATCCTGTGGTAAATATTTTATTGATTCTAACGCTATGTTAGCCTTTTTTTCTGTTTACAAAGATTATCCAATCAGGCAGCAGCTGTTATTTCCCTGTTTGGTCAGAAAAATGAGTAAAATATTTACAGCTTCCATTTTCTTGACACTTATGCAAATCTATAATATGCTTTTGGACTATAATATGCTTTTGGACTACAACTATTATCTGTCCATCTCAGAGCCGTACACTAAACACTATACACCATTCTCAATAATATCGATATACTTGGTTGGCAGCTTCATTTCGGTCGCATAAAGTTTAAATAAAGGGAAAAGAAAAGAGCTGGGAGGCGTCACAAATTTCCCTTTCGGAAACGGCAAATATGTAATCTTGAATGTGGCCTGGTACTTTCTTTCGCAGTAAAGTTTTGAAATCGTCGCCAAACTTAGACTTTGTCAACCGACAAGATGAATATACCAAACTCATAAAAAAACAGCTGTTCTCAAATAATTACTTGTTACCCATTTGCAACTGAAATATCAAGATCTTTGGATCCTGAACCACCTTTCCACTCACGTTGATCGGGATGGAAATGGCCAGTTAAAAAAAGCTCCACTTGGTGGGCTGTCTTGTTCACATTTGCCATTTTCTCCACAGAGATCTGTAAATATGTGCATGGTATGCTGAGATTTCCTATCCTTGTTATAATTTTTTATTCACTAACTTACAGTAAGACATTACTGTGGAAGCATCACGCATATTTCCCCGTTCAATGTAAGTGTTTTGAAAACAAATGATTAATTAAAATTGATAAAAGAAACGGCGTTTTCGGGTTGTTTTACTCAACAAAAGTGGCGCCAAACGGTTTATAGTGCATTTAATATACAAAAAGCTGAATGTATTTCCACTTCCCTCATCACTGATGTACTGAGCCACCTTCAAAGAAATTATCATTTTTTAATCTTTACCTTCATCCAGCATATCATCATGTATGTTTGCCTCTGCGGGAACAACATTTTATGGTCATTGAAACAAATAAGGAATTATTTCAATACACAAAGGCAGATTCGACTTTTAATAGAATAATGATTGTGAATTATCAAGAACTTAAATGCATAGCTACTTAAATTGATGTTGCCGAGGTAAGTTGAGAAAACAAACAAATTTATGATGAAAATTCACAAGGTTTTCTGAAACATACCCAAATAATAGTTGCATCATTCAACTCTTAAAAATGTAAATTCAATGTGACAGACAATTACACAAAGCAATATACTAACGGTCTCTGACATTCTGCGGTCATTACATGGATTTCCTGGTCTTGGAAACTTCAGATAATTTGAGCGCGTTTTACTATGTTAATTGTATTTTATTCAAAATTGATAATGTGTGATGCTGAAATTGCAGTACCCTTGTTTACAGGAAAATTACATTAACGTTTTCCATAGTCAACCAAACGTGTTGCTGCAATTAAATAGCAGTGATACAGCGGCTTCCTTATCAGTTCCGACACATCGTTAACTACTTACTCAGAAAGCATATGCATCTATATCACGTCTAGTTTCTTTCCATTACTAAATGGGCAGGCAATGTTATTTCTTTCACAAAGCCGTAATGGTATTGAAACGAATATAATTCGGAAACTTTACATTAGACAAAGCAATATAACAAATCTGACATCACTTTTTAGCACGAATATTGAAATTTGTTTCAGAATAACAGGTACATTTTGACACGTTTACTATTTTACAGCATTCGGTTTAAAGATTACTTCCTACCAACCCAGCTTTTGGATTTCTTGAAGAATGGTCGGATACGTTGTATTTTTAACCCAAATAAGATGATAGGCAGCATTCCTGTGTTTTTCTCGACCTAAATCGATTTAAAATACATTTTGTGAGTGGAGGCTACAGCTCTCATTACTCTGATACGAAATACAATACAGTCGGAGGAGAAATAATTTTGCTAATTTTGCTACAAGAGCCTAATGATATACGTTTTGCCTATAGGAAAAATAAGTCAATAACCCTATCCAGACAACAGGTTATGGATGGAATTAGATCTAGAAATTAAACAGAATAGAGAAGGCGGTTGCCCTGAGGTTGGTGAGGGAGACATATTGGAAGAGCCAATCCAGCACGTGAGGCTCACTCCTGGGGTTAGACAACTCTGGGCCGAAAGTGGTTCTAGGGCCAAGTACACCAAAAGTTTCCAATGCTACGGGCTCAACCGCAAAACTGCCGGAGAACAACCAATATTTGGTGAGTTTATCTTCCACCACTCACAGTGCAGTTTGTCACTGGAAAAAGTGTCGCAGCATGTGGGATCCCAGATGAGGGGTACAACAACCACTCAACGGCAATATGATCATGCCGTGAGGCTTTTTGCAGTCACCTCCGTCCTGTCCCACCGGCGTGAGTGGGGAGGGGAAGCCTGCAGCATCCCAGCGATGCTTTACGATCTCGTTGAGAGCAGTATGGCTTGGGAGTTTCACAACAGTGTGTCGCTCGCAGTTACGGAGGCCGAGCAGCAGGGAAACCCCGATTTGCAGTCTGTCGTTATCTAGCGGCGTGCCAGTCGAAAAGAAGGGTAAGGCATTGAGCCAGACGCAGCTGTAGGTTTGCGAGGCCGAGCGAAAACAAACGAGGTGTTGCAGATCGCGCTGGCGCGCTAGCCTGTCCGAGGCCATGTCGCACTGGATGGCTTCCTATATAATAGAAATGTAGTTTGAATTGCTATAAAGCTATAATAACTATTTAGCATTCATTATCAAAGTGTCAAAATGAACATTACAATGAATTCACGTTCAGAACTACTCAGATTACTATAATAGAAAAAAAAAATGCGTAGACTTACGGGCAAATACAATTTTATTTTTAATTCTCCAACATTTGTGAAATTCTTTCCAGAAAGGTTCTCCCATTCATATTTTCTATATGCAGAAATATTGTGGTAACTTGCAAGAACTCTCCCAGATGCAGTGCCCTGTTAAGGGTGGCAATAATCCCATAACGCTGATCCAATGATTGGTTCCTCCCTAGGCGAAACAGCACTGAAAACTGAGGCAACCGTTTATCGGTTTTCGCTTTTCAGCACAAACACCATCCCTGCTTCCCAAATGGATTTTTGTGTAACCCTACATGTGTGGCTGCCAAATACTATATCAAGGTAAATAGCAACATGTGGTTTGGTCCAGGACAGCTTATGTAAAATAATCCCAACTAACCGTCTTATTTGAAATTCATCATTATATCCGCAACCTAAAGACCCGCTGTTATGGGACACCCATATAGGCAAGGTATGAGGGGTCACTCAACCCCCATCAAATGTGTCGTTATTTCTGATCAATAAAACTAGAGAAATGAACCAAAGCTTGAGTCCTTTTTCCTCTAGGAATGAGGATATTAACAAAACACCCACAAAGAAAGCGAGTGTTACATACACACAAATACTGCAAAATGTCTAGAACATATCCTGGAAATCATCGCTCTACCGTTCACAACCTCGCTTTTCTGATACCATAAAACCACGGAGGGTCGTATTAGATGGACATACGAAGTGTTCCAATGAACCTGCTGCCAGAATCTCCTCTGGAAATAAAAAGTATGCAGGTGAGATAGAAAACGAAACATCACACTCAAGGGTGTTCTTGAAGAAGACGCCGGGGACTTCAGCTTGCCACGCTTGACGAGTGAGCAGGAACAGGAATTTCTTCCTCACATCAGTAAGGGAAGTGTTGAAAAAGGTGTTCCTATAAAATGTCAGTATTCATTAATAACATGTTCTAATATATGAAAACATGATTAATTAGTTTTAAATATGCCAGTGACTGAAAGTCTTACTTGTATCACATATGAATTCTATTTTCAACATGGAGGCGTGATGTAGCTCCTGAATTAAAAAATAAAAACAAAAAATAGACGATAATAAACACGCATATGTTAGACCATGCTATTCTTTCTCCTTACACAACAATCAACAATAACACAAATCTGTAAATGATTGCGGCATAACCAATCATTACTATACACTAATTACAACAAACAATTGGAATATCCATAAGTATTTGTATGATTAATTTATATAATAAATTTAAGCATTAAATATTACTTTATATATTTTTTGTTATATTAGTTTTGCTCTCATATTACAAACGTTTGACATTTCTAATAAATGCTTTTTTCTCTATGCTGCGAAGGATCATTCGGTAGGATTAGATAATCTATAATGATGATGATGATATTGAGAATATAGTAGATTATTATCAGATCGATCTTGAAAATGGATTATAGATATGTATGTAACGTACCCATTAAGTGATAACACTACCATCACATTTCCTTAACAAACAACCAAAGGAAGGTTTCATAATGGTCCCAATGGATAGAATCACGAATGGTATATTCCAGAGAAAGTGGGGGAAAAGCGCAAAAAGAGCCACTAGTTCAACTTGCGCATATACGTCTAGCTGCCTCATATTTTTATATTAATTACTAATAGTACTGTTGAAATTGGTGAGATCCTTATAGTCCCAAAAAATAGACCTGCATGTGAGCAACTTGAAATTTATATGACGTAGATGAAAATATTTCATTAATCAAAATGGATTTAATGAATTCGAATTCAGAAGGACGTCTATTATCTAAACTGACTCTTTGAAATTACATATTACAAAACATATTGCACAAAATAATTATTTTTCTGAGCGCCTAAACTGACCAAAGTAATAAGTAATGTCTTCTGGGCCACTTTTCAAACAAAAGCTCTCCTTTTCATATTTCGACAACATTTTGAATGAACTAAAATTTCAGCTTGTGTATCAGTTTGCATATAGCAAATAGGCATATTTTCTTGGCTTTATTTTTTTTTCTCTCTTACTTGCATCCTTTTCCTGTACATCTGGTCTACCTGAGATATTTACTTTTAAGGAATTTATTTTCATTTCCAATTTAAAATCGAAACTAAATTTTCAAACTTCATATGATATGTCTACAGGAAACATCAATTCCATTCATCTAAAATACACATTCACAAATGGTTACTGATCATTTCTTAATTGGATTCATGTATAGTTAGTAATCAAGTAGGTAAAGAAAAAATATTTACAGGTTGCTTTGCCAACAAATATATTTCTATACACAACAATATCATCGCTATCAATATGAACTTCAAAATTGCTACATCTGCAACTACTACTAGTACTACTACTACTACTACTACTACTACTACTACTACTACTACTACTACTACTACTACTACTACTACTACTGCTGCTGCTGCTGCTGCTGCTGTTATTTTTTTCATTATTTTTTATTAGAGTAATTTTAGTTTTTTCGTTTAAAATTACATATAGACAATGATAATGGAATCAATCCCTAGGCTAATATTAATGTAATAGAAAACGAAACGGTGTGAATAATAATTGATTCATTAAAATCCTATCATATCTTCAATGGTGTTAATTTTTCAACCAGATTTTTAAGGTAGCTTCATATTTATTCATTTTCTTCGTAATAGATTCGAAAGAGACGGCAATGATAAAAAATTAATGATAAATACCCAGAATATAGTAATTTCATTAATAAAATCATGCAAAATGCGTGAAGGAGAAACAGAAATATATTTGAATATTAGCTGTCCAGTCCATTAATTTGAATTTGGAGTGTAAGAAGCAGCAACACGACAAAATTAAAATAACCCTAGATTAATGTCTATCATATGAGGAGAGAATGCGTCCTTACGACTTCAGCAAGGAACTGAAATTTATTTGTGCATGCAGGATATATATTTTTCTCTAAGAAAATATAGACACGCACATAGTCTTCCTCCAACACACACACACACACACACACACACACACACACACACACACACACACACACACACACACACATACATACATACATATATATATATATATATATATATATATATATATATATATACATGTATATATGAGGTCGATGTACCTTTACACAAATGTATCGGTTGAGGATTCACTCCATTTCACACAGGCTTCCACGCTCGTCTAGGTAGACGTGCACTTGCTCAGACAAGTCAATAATTATCATTAACTTCTTATTACTGCCGTAAATATTGCTGTTTATTGTCTACGGCATAATGAGAAATCAGTTCAACCATGCCGAGATCAAGTGAAATCTACTTGGCAAGTCCACATAATTTGCCTAAAAGATCTTAATTATTAATGCCCTCTCTTTTAAAATAATATTTAATTGATATTCCGCTTAGATTTTTTTATGAGTGACACCAAGCCTCTCACATCCCTGACATACATAGTGCTTTAAACGGACATATTTTCGTGTATAAATTCCTTGAACTCACAAGGTTTTTCAACTACTTAGACAAGATTTGGATATATTTTGTACACTGCAATGTATTTTTGAATTCTTATGGTTATTTCGTTTTTGTAATAGAAACTGATGTAGGCAAGCAACAATGCTTTTCCGCAATTGCTGGTGGTTTCATTATCATGAATAAGAAATGTGTAATTAATTATTCATCATCTCAGAAACTCGCTTCTCTATATTACTTGATATATAAAGTATTCTTCAGCCTAGTTTATCATCAAACAAAGGGGTCGTGTAATTGTTTTCCTCGTCAACACAGAATTTTTACAATCAATCTGATTACTGGCCGAATCATTTTAGCAATGAATCTAGTCATAGTCTAAATATCTGTCAAAGTATTGAAGAATGTGTGTTAAAAAAAACAGCTGATGTAATTCAAATTTGAATGGGACCATATAAAAATTGTACAATATTTTACCATAATTCACAGAAGTAGGCCAATGAACATTTTCTTTTCAAGTATATCTGACTCTGATGTTCATATCATATAGCTATCCTTGTACTGAAGAAAAACATTTTTCGAAGTTACTTTAAGCCTTGGTTGTGATGTAGAATAAGTGTTCTTCCAAACCGTTCTCAACAATACATATTTAATAAACAAAAATCTTCAAATAAATACAATCGTCCTGGAATCTTCCTTTCACACATGGTATGATTTCTCGCAGTGCAGTTTGGGAACAATTGGTTTATTAAAACAGCCTATGATACCTAGATTTAGCTAGTTACCTATCATCTTAGTTACACTACATCACTTTATAACACACATTTTTCTTTAGCCTCATTTCCCATCTTTGAAGCTCATCTCGATGCCGAAACCTGCCTCTTCAGATTGTCAGGCAACTGAAATGTTATTATAACTCGCAACATTTACTAACAGTTTTTCAAGTTGAACATCATTGACAATAATTTTCAATTTCGGAGATGTATTCGAAATTTAAAGAGTACATTCTTCCCTCCAAATTAAAATGATTACAGTAATGCTGTTGAAGACATAATATAATAAAATATTTAAACCTATTCCCATCTTCATTATATGGATGAATAAAAAGCGAGCAGCAAATGTGAATACCGACAAGGGATCAGACGCACTGGACTATAAACAGAAAACTAAAACATAAATTAATCTATATTATAATGATACAAATCATGTAAGAAAATACTAATGGTTACTTCTTACTACACTTCATAAAAAATACTTTAACTGCAGACTAATCCATCAGCAGAGAGAAAAATGTCGACTGAAAGAAACACAGAGCAATTAACAAGCAAAATTAAGCGACATTTCGATTAAATCATTTCTTTCTGGAACGCCGTGCTCAAACAAAATGTAATAACATATATGGAGTGTAGGAGTCATTATCAATTAGGAAATATGTAGAGACATCAATGCAATAAATATGAACATTAAAACTATTTGCGTCAGTATCACACATACACCTATATGTGTATGCGAAAATGAAAAGGCCATCATTCAATATATGCCCAACGTATTACTAGTAATTGTCTTCGTAAAACTGGCAGCTTAAGAGAGACAAATCGTAAAGATCACCTAGGCATTATATACACGTTAAACATTAGTATATGAAAAGTATGATATTTACTAGTTCAATTGTTGAACGGCTTTATGATGATCAAAATGTAAACAACTAAAATAATTCGCCCACTAGTACATTCCTTAAAAGAACGCTGAAAGTAGTGAGAATGCCTCTGTGAATAGAAGAGTGCTCTACTACGATTTCCTTGGAGAGTATGGTGATTTAGGATTGGTGAGATACCTGAGTCATATCTCGGTGGTGATCCCACTATTGGGATTTTCCATCGTTATGAATATTGTGGTTTACAGTATTCTGTTATTTATAACTTTTTTTATTCGATTTCATTGTAAACTCTTAATGGCCCTGTCTATTGTGTTGTCCCGTATATGTCGATGTATGTGGTGAATTAAGAAATAATAGATATCATTATTATCAAGGGTGGAGTATTGGCAGTATCGGAAGAGTGTCGGACACCATGCGTTACGACCTATATCTACGTCTTTTCACGCTTTGTGTTCCCATTATGGAGAAGATAGCTTGATCTTTCATCTTTACGTGGTCAATGAAATAAAGCGCCAGCAACATACTGGGGTTGATTTAATCAACTTCTCTCAAGTGAAATTGCTGGCCTTGCGCCTAAATTAGATAACATTATTACTATTATTATTAGGGCGATGGATTGGCAGTATCGGTAGAGGATCGGACGCCATGCTTTGACGCGTAGAGTTACGGCCCTTGCCATTCTCAGTTCAAATCCCGCCGGTTAACTTTGCCTTTCATCCTTACGGGGTCGATAAAATAAAGTACCAGTAA
>OZ024740.1:345926730-345956730 GCA_964016885.1 Eledone cirrhosa
TTCGCAGTTCTTCTGCTTTTCAAAAGTAGAGTTGAGATGGAGGGTCTGTGGTTTTTCTCACATCTGTGGAACCAAATATATATATATATTTAAAAAAAATAAGACTCCAGTTGCATTTCGATTTCATCCTTTATATCTATATATATATATATATATATATATATATATATATATATATATATATATATATTAAAAATAACAGATTAAAGTTTAAGCAAAGAATCGCTGCTGTCACCCTTGACGGGCTCTTCTGAAACTAACAAAGTTAATCTGTGAACGCAGAAGTGAATATTTCAAAAGACGTTGCAACCGGAGGAAGACAGAAAGACGATACTTTGGTTCGTAGAAACGTTCCCTGGCAATGAACGGGAAAAAAACGAATATAATACGTCATTATTTGGAGCGGTGAAAAACAATTTCACGCAAAGACAAAACCACGTTTATGGTATAAAATAAGTCGAAGACTAATATTATATTACGTGGTTCATAGAGACGTTCTCTGGCAATGAACGGAAAAAACGAAGATAATACGTCATATGTGGAGCTTGGAGAACAATTGCACGCAAAGACAAAACCACGTAAATGGTATAACTGAAGTCCTAGACTAAAATTCTAATTAGGAAGCTGAACCGAATGATTCCTCGGCTTTAAAGTTAAGAATAAAGTAAAACAAATACAGAGGTAAATGAAATTAAATAAATACATACACGCATCCATATACGAACATACAAAAGCATACGCGAAAACACTTGCCATAGGTATACAAATACGCACCCGTACACAAAAAAACACAAAAAACCCACGCACATACAGAACCCACTCAACGCCTGTACCCCGCACGCATAGGTTTATTTTTAATTATATGTATACAGGCACACACACACACACATATATGTGTATATATATTTTTAAAATATATATTTTTATTTGTATTCGGTGTATACATTCGTAAGAGTGCGGGTACAGGCGGTGAGTGGGTTCTGTATGTGCGTGCGTTTTTTTTTTTGCTTTTTTTTGTGAACCTGCGTGTATTTGTAAACCTATGGCGAGTGTTTTCACGTATGCTTGTGTATGCACGTATATGGATGCGTGTACGTTTTTATTTAATTTCATTTACCTCAGTATTTTATTTATTTTATTCTTAACTCTGAAGCCGAAAATCATTCGGTTTCCTAGTTAGAGTTTTAGTCTACGACTTCTGTTATACCATTTACGTGGTTTTCTCTTTGCGTGCAATTGTTCTCCTCGCTCCACATATGACGTATTATCTTCGTCTTTTCCGTTAATTGCCAGAGAACGTCTCTATGAACTACCTAATAGAATATTAGTGTACGACTTCTTTTATACCATAAACGTGGTTTTGTCTTTGCGTGTAATTGTTTTTCACCGCTCCAAATAATGACGTATTATCTTCGTTTTTCCCCGTTCTTTGCCAGGAAACGTTTCCACGAACCAAAGTATCGTCTTCCTGTCTTCCTCCAGGTGCAACGTTTTCTGAAATATTCACTTCTGCGTTCACAGATTGACTTTGTTAGTGTCAGAATATCACGTTAAGGAAGAAAGCAGCGATTCTTTGCTTAAATCTTTTAATCTGTTATTTTAATAAATATTTACTCTACGGCTCTTATATATTTGATATATATTTATCCTTATCGAGCCCTCTTTGGATTTTAGTCTTCAAATTTATTATTAGTACTATATATATATATATATATATATATATATATATATATATATATATATATATATGTATATGTGTGTGTGTGTATGTATATGTGTATATGTGGCATTGATAAATATGGTGGGTCCGTCAACTCCTTATTATATATTTATACACACATATATTTATATATACGGTATATAAACATATATATATATGTATATGTATATATATATATATATATATATATATATATATATATATATATATATATATATATATATATATATATATATATAAAGAATTAGTATATCTACCAATATATATATATACAGATGCATACTTATGCTAGCAAATATATAGGTTTTATATATGGAGTGAAACTTTAGTAAGTAAGTTAATTTTTATAATTTTCTTATTTTACGTCTTTCATATAATTGTTCTGCATCCCCTTGTATTGAACCACAAAGTTACTAAGACAAAACCTATATACTTGCTAGCATAAGTATGCATCTGTATATATATGTTGGTAGATATACTAATTCTTTATAATTATCTCCAAATTATTTTGTTGAGTAAAAATTTGCCAAAACTACTACTATAGTTCATAGTAATAGTCCGGCTACTGTCTTATTAACACCCCACTCCTCACTGATTAACCTCGATGTCACGTGATTGATTCTTTTGAATTTGCCCCCAACCATGTAGGCAGTGATTTTTCAATGTCATGGAATTTAGTCCTCGCTTGCTTTTTTCCATTCTCTGAATTATGTTTGTATAAGTTCCCTGTGTCCACGCATCGCCTAGGAACTTAGCTGAGAATTGACTTCCTGATGACGAAAGGTATTCTCCATGTTCCATTCGGAAACCATGTTTATTCCCTTTCAGAAACTAATTAGTTGCAGTGAAACTTTAGTAAGTAAGTCAATTTTTATAATTTTCTTATTTTACGTCTTTCATATATATATAGTTCTTTTTTTTATTTGTATCCCATATATCCAGCAATATACAGTGTTTGCGAATACACATTTGAAAGCCTTTAACTCTGTATCTAGAGTGATTAGGTCCATCAGGTAGAATCCAGCATAAGCAGCGGCAGGTAATCTGTTGATGGTGGTCGACTCTTTTTTGACCGTTATGAACGCAGCAGTCCCACATCCCACAGCAGTCCCACATATGCTGGAATTTTATACATGTGAAAACACAGTTTTGATGCCTGGGTATATATATATATATATATATATATATATATATATATGTGTGTGTGTGTGTGTGTGTGTGTGTGTGTGTGTGTGTGTGTGTGTGTGTGTGTGTGTGTGTGTGTGTGTGTGTGTGTGTGTGTGTGTGCGTGTGTGAGTATTTATATATAAATATGTATGTGTGTGTTTGTACGTGTGTTCAGTGGGGTGATATTGTACCTTTATCACAAACGACGATGATTGCTACAGATGAATTAATCATTAGAATTCTTTGTTTGCATGTGACATTGTCTACTGCCACCCCACCCCCTCCATTCAGTTTATTTACGTCGTTTTTTCCCCTTTCTTGCTCTCTCTTCACTATTTTTCTTTTCTTTCCATAATGGCCTGTTAGTCGATAAAAGGCCTTGCGCGCGCTGCTGATCGATTTTGATGTCCTGTTTTAAGCGCCGCAACATCGATGATCGCTGTTAACAGCTGATGATGGGTTTCTTCTCTTGTTTACGTCCATATTATTATCTTACACTTTGTTTACAGTAACCACACAGCCCGCTGCGTTTCTTGTAACTCTCTCTCTCTCTCTCTCATTCTCTCTATCTCTCTCTCTCTCTCTCTCTCTCTCTCTCTCTCTATATATATATATATATATATATATATATATATATATATATATATATATATATATATATATATATGTATACATATACACACACATACATATATGTGCGTGCATGTGTGTATGCGTTGTGTGTGTGTGTTTATATATATATTTGCACATACACACCCACACTCACACGCAACCATACACACACACTCAGACACACACACACACACACACATATATATATATTTATTTATATATATATCATTTTGCTGGTCTTTTTTCGTAAACATACAGACACACTAGTCACTCTAAATTTTCATTTTCGCATTTTTCTTCTCTTATTAACGTATTCAGTGTAAACGCTATTATCTTTCCCTTCAGATGTCTCTGATTTAATTCCTTTTGTTCTTTGATAAAGCAACTAAGAAGTCTTGAAGATGTAAATGAAATAATGTGAAAAAAATTAGATTGGGGATATTTCTGTGAAAATATTACAGTTAAACTACTAACGTCTTCTTCACTGGAGCCCATGATTCTGTTATTGATTAACTCTTGTACCCTTGTGGCAAATAATGAAGGGGCCGTTGTTGATGTTCATATTTTAGGTCCTTGTTGTTGTTTCAATATATTTCTTGTAATTTCGCTTCGGTTAAGTATGTTATTGTTGTTGCCACTGTTATGTATTTTCTTGATTATAACGTTGTTTCTTTTTCTGGATATTGTTTAAATATATATATATATATATATATATATATATATATATATATATATATATATATATATATATATATATAGAGAGAGAGAGAGAGAGAGAGATTTATACATACATATATATATACATTTATATATATATATGTGTGTGTGGTATTTTTTTTATTGTTTTCAAATTTCTTTCCTATCCTTTGTTCTGTTTTGATGTTGTGTACTTTTTTTCATTTTATTCGTGTATTTTTTTATTTATCATAGTTGTTTCTATTATTCTAGTCTTCGTTGCCGTTGTTATAGATGTAGAACTGCGGTTGTTACTGATTATTTATAACTTCCTGTCGAATTCATGACGATTACAACGACAGTCGCGTCGACGTTGACTCAGGAAACGACGACGAAGAGGGTGATAGTGACGATGATAAAGATGAAGATGATGATGACGATGATGAAGTCAATGGTGGTGATGAGGATGATGGTTAGGATTCTAATGATGGTGGTGATGATGATAGATCATGATGACGATGCTTACGATGATTATCATATTTATGATGATGGTTACTCACAATTTGTTCTACATGTCGCACAAGACCAGCAATGTGAAGGGAAGCGGAAAGTTGATTATATCGATCCCAGTGCCTTGCTGGTCCTTTATTTTACCGACGCCGTAATGATGAAGGACAAAGCTAACTTCAGAGATATTTGAGTTCAGAACGTAATGGGCCTAACTCTAAGTTGCATAGCATGCCATCCAAAGCTCTACTGATATAGCCAATCCATCGTTGGTTGTGAATAATAATTGTTTCTACAATTGGCACAAGCCCAGCACTGTGAAGAGAAGGGAAAGACGATTAAATCGACACCAGTACTTAACTGGTATTTTTTTTTACACATTCCAGAATAAATTATGAATTGCAAAGTAGAATACGCCGAGGAGGAGAGGGAAGGGGAGGAGAAGGAGTAGAAGAATTGACAGGGGGACAAAGAGTACGGTTGTGACGTTGAAAATTAATGTAATGATGATGCTGCTTCTTTTTGTGCTGTCCTCATGATTTTCGTTTTGTTCAGATTTTTTCTTAGTCTCCAGCTACCAAAATCTGACCCCAGACCCACATTTTGTATTATTGTTTATTATTTTGTATATTTTATTTTTTTCTTGATGCTGTTATATTCTGATTGTTGTTGATATTTTGGTTGATTCTGCTGTCTTTTTGTCAGTTTTCCTTGATAATTATTTCCTTAGATATTTTATTGTTGTTGCTAAAGTTTTCCTCGATTTTTTGGGTGCTATTGTTGGTACTGTTGTTGATCTGGTATTTTATTATTTTTTTCCAAAATTTCGTGTATTTATTTACCGTTTTGACAATAATAAACAGCGACAGAAATCTCTTGTTGCTATGCATGGTGCTGTATTCGTCCTTGTGGGTGTATTTTTTCTTCAAAATGTTGTAGATGTTGTTTTTTATGTGATTACAAATGCTATGCCTTTCGGTTATGATTATTATTACAATTATCACCATGGTGATGAAGTATATCTATATCTTATTTGTAATTATTTTATAGTGATTATTTAAATTTTCTTTCCCTTTTCATTTTTTTTTCATTCCCCTCTAGTTATTTTCACAAGAATAGATTTATTTATTCCAAGACTAGTAAATAGCATCCTTGGAATATATATATATATATATATATGTATGTATGTATGTATATATATATATATATATATATATATATATATATATATATATATATATATATATATATATATATACACACATATACATATATATATATATATGTATATATGTATATATATATATATATATACACACACATATACACATATATATATATATATATATATATATATATATACACACATATACATATATATATATATATATATATATATATATATATATATATATATATATATTTATTTATATATGCATATGAGTGTATATATTTGTATATATATATATATATATATGTATAATATATGGGATACTTGGAATGCCATTTCATGTAAATGCAAAATAATTCGATACTTCTCAATATCATGTTCTGTTTATTTTGATATTTTTGAATCTTTAATACACTTTAATTCAAGTTCGACAACATAAAGAGTAAGACCCATGAATACGGGAAAATATAGTATCATTTCGTTATCTGATACGATTATATGGTACAGTCGATCGATCCATTAAAAAAATATCTCTTTTTGTTACGCTTGTAATAATATAAATTGGCTCAACCCTGATGAAAACATGGCAAAAATCATTACAACTTTGATCATAAGCTTAATGTAATGTTTATCTCATTTGGAACAGTAGTATGTGGGTTTATAAATATTTAGCTACTGATTCTTATAGATCAAGCAGAAGATAGGGAGAGACTTCGGTTGGCTAAATCATTTCAGAGTAAATCCATATAGAGAATGCCTTATGTATGTTCAAGCCAAACAGAATCTATATTCTAAAAGACAAGCTGATCCCCACCTATCTGAGCGTCACATCATGTATGTAGATGGAGGGAAGACGGGGAGGAATCAAAAGGAGAGATAACCCCTGTCACAAAAATATATATAAAAGGGGAAGAAGGGGAGGGAAAATGTTGTTAAAAGAGAAACACAGTGAGAGAGAGTGTGTTTGAAAGTAGAGGTGGATAGTTAATGACGTCAGAAGGAAACTGGTGACGACAGACTTTATAAAAGACTTTTATGTGCAAGTCCGTCAACAGTTTCATTTTTATGGTGTCAACCCTCTACCTCCTGTCTATCTTTCACACACTCTCTCTTTCACTGTATTTCTCTCTCAACAACACATTTCACTCCACTTTCTCCCATCCTCTTACATATATGTGTGAAAATGTGTTGTATTTGAAAAAGAAATACAGAAAAAGAGAGAGAGGGGGTGTATGTGTGTGTGTATGGAACATGTATAGTTTAAAGCGTAATTTATAATTGGGGTGACGTCATAACAAAATGTACGTACATAATTAACAAATATTTTGCCGGCAGATACATTGCTTCACCAAACCATACTATGGGACAGGATTTCTTTTTCCACTCTCACCTTCCATTCCATGTGGAATTTCAAAAATGTTGATGAGGGTTTGGCCAAAGAGGAAAGACACTGTCTTCAGTCTTTTCAGCCGCGTCCACAACAAAACCTATTTTGCTACATCGATGAGTTCTTCAGCGAAGAGATCTGTCTTCAGTTCTTTTATATAACCTGTTTATCCATCACCAGCAAACAGAAAAAAAAACTGTTCGCCCATCCCTGTTAAAGGGGAAAAATGGGGCAATCTTCAAGCTAAACACAGTCATTAACCGGATCGGTCCTACACGCGACAACAGTTTATCTATATAAGCTTACAGGTCAGCAACTCACGGACGTTGAACACATTCACACAGAAAAGTTTCGTGGCCCTACGAGTGTCTCACATAGGCGTGTCTTACACTATTTCTGTGTCTCTATAGTTTATCTCTAACCGGTAGATAAACTCTAGCCAGAGTTTTCTGGAAATTATCGGTCATCAAATGGCCGAAATCTCTCCGGAACAGTTCAACCAGTTCATTCTCGTCGACACATGGGATTTTTCCAAGAAAGTCGAACACCTCATCACAACGAATCCTCAAATATCAACAGGAAATCGTAGCTCTTGAAGTAGGTGAAATACGATAGTAGGAGTTCTCACCTCATTATCAGAGGCGAAACTTCTATCTTACTAAATTCACATAACAAGGATCGAAAACAGCAAATATTGATAGCACCAAACAATAATAATAATAATTGTTTCTACTTTTGGCACAAGGCCAGCAATTACCCAGTACATTACTGGTACTATATTTTATCGACCCCGTAAGGATGAAAGGCAAAGTTAACCTCGGCGGGATTTGAAATCAGACCATAAAGGGCCGTAACTCTTTGCTGTAAAGCATGGCGTCCGACCCTCTACTGATACTGCCAATCCACCGCCCTTATAGGGGACAATAAAATAGTCGGGGGCAGTGTGGATTTTACATAAAAATCGAGTGAAAATAGGAAAACGATAACAATAAATAAGAAAAATACAATGAAAAATCTGCAATAGGGGGGGGGGGAAGATAACCACCTAGGGTTAACTCAGGTACCCATCAATCCTGAACCACCCGACACTCGAGGGCACCCCTCTCTCCTCAAATTCAACAGCCTACCGGTGCATGATCAGAGTAGGCCCACTCACACGGACCATTGTCGGCACATTGACCCACATTTCAGCAAAGGTGTGGGGGGGGGGGTTGCAGCACTTCTCTCTCCTCCTTCACCTTCTTTTCCAGGTGAAACTTAAAAATAGTTGATGAGGGATTAGCCGAAGAGAAAAGTGTCTGTCTTCAGTCCTTTCAATCTGGTCCAACATACAACATCTTTCGCAGCTGCTACAAGAAGGAAGAAAATTGCCTGCCCTTCCTGTCGAAAAGAAGACGGCGAGTTGATCTTCACTATCGACTCGGCCGATAGCCGGATCCTTTCTACACGCGACAACAGCTGTTCGATATAACTCCACAAGTCAGTAATGCACGGACACTGGAAGGGACCGTGCAGAACGGTTTCGTTGCTCTGCGTGCATCTCGAGAAGGTCCATCTGACAGCAGTTCCGTGCCTGTAGAGTTGATCTGGAACCGGCAGTGCCCCTCTTCCTCGGTAGCACTGACAAGCGAGGGATTTTTCGAAATTATCCATCGTCCCCGGCTCGAAATTCCTCCGGGACAGACTGGTTAGTTCAACTTCAACGACGCCCAAAGCCTCTCCAAGTGCGAAGTCGCACTTCCAACCACTAATCCTCTATAGAACTTGCGAGTGGAAGGTCCACTGACCACATTGCCCGCCTGTTAGAGCGTAGTGAGCACCTGGCAACATTCCAGATGTCAGTCGCCCAGTCTCGGTCTCTTCATGGCCCAGGACTGCAGCTCAGTCAAAGAGAAGAGCTGCAGAAAGACCCGTCTGTCAAATGGCAACCACATCTGTTCACTGTTTAGGAAGAATATCTGGAGATGCCCCAGCCCCAGCGCATGTTTGCGAATCATTAGCCACGGTATGCCCAGGCTTCCGCGTAGAGGGTGCTGGCAGCAGATGGATCGCCTCACCAACGGAACCTGTTCCCTCCACAGGAGGTTGAAGAGGAGTCGCACAAATTTGGTGAGGCACGAACGGGGACAAAGCACGACGGCCAGTTGTTAGTATATGACGAATGCGATGAAGGCATTCGCCATCTCCACCCGATCTTTCAGGGAAAGCTTCTTCTTGGCCCATTTCTGGGTGAGAGTGGCTACCCTGCTCGTCACCTCGTCCCAATTCTTATACACTTGGAGGACTGTTCCGAACCAAAACCCGAGCAACTTTACCGATTCGGCGCTCCAGAGCCCGCCGACGCTGTTGGAGGCATGGACTTGCTTCTCCAGGTGCCGACTTTTCCGAGTTTAATTTCGCTCTTTTCAACTTTTCATATTCCTCCAATAAGGTGCCGACAACCTCGATTTCCGAGGTGTTCGGCACCATCACGATGATGTCGTCCTCGTGTGCCGAGACAGTCCTTCCGCGTCCCGTTTCGAGCGGGATTGACTGCAACAACTCCAGCTTCCGCAGTAAAGGCTTGAGTGTCAATACGTACAGAAGGGAGGAGAGAGGGGACCGTTGACGGAGCGATCGGGCGATCTGAAGTGCTTCCGAAAGGTAGCCGTTAACTTTGACTACCAAGCAAATGCCGCTGTGCATTACAGCATTCCAGTCTCTGAAGACAGACCGAAGCCAATCGCCTTTAGTACAACCTCCAGGCATCGATGGTGGACTCCATTGAAAGCTTTCGATTGATCTAAATTGATTAGAGCTTCACTGAATCCATGTTTACACCCTACCCTCTCTATGATGTATCGCATGAAGTGGAGGTTGTCTTTGCGCCTCCCCAACCAAATCCTCGACCATAAGCGCCAACCTCTTCGCTAACACCTTGGCCAAAATTTTAAACTCTGTGTTCAGCAGAGTTATGTGCGTGAAATTTTCTAAAGTATCGCTCTTGTCCTCGTTTTTCCTCAACAGCGTCACTACGCCCCGACTCACAGAACAGGGAATACTCCCGTTCTGCTGCCAGTTGTATTAGAGTACTTCGAAGAGATTAGAGAACAAGTCTGGCATGTCTACGTAAAGCTCGTAGAGCAGACCATCCGGCATTTCAGCGGAAGGTATCGGCCTTTCGCAGCGCCCAGCGTCGGCTGGTGAGTGATGCACAGGCCATCGAGGAAGGGAATGAAATCCGCCACCGTCTTCGACTACCCGCTCCACCCGAACAGCCGAGCAAAGTGCTGGTGAATGGCCCCACACCTCTGCCAGGAATCGTTCAGCTCACGTTCGACTCGGTCTATCAAACTCCGAATTGATGTTTTGTTACCACGCTGCGCTTCCAACACTCGGGCCCATTGAGCAGCTTTTGTTCCCTCGTTTCTCAGGGCACGCGCCTTAGCTCTGACAATGCAGCCTTCGTGTGTCTCATTGAAGAAATGGCCTAGTACCATTCTCGCAGCTAGCACGTCGGTTGCAATGCCACTCCTAACTACCTCACCTAATTTAGTTACTAACTCCCTTTCCGTTTGATTTTTTCCTATAACTACGTATTTGGTGAAATCTATGGGTTTCTACTCCAATTGCTCTTTGAAAGCGCCCCGCCATCTGTTAACGATGGCCTGCTGTAGACTTTACGTGCCCGGAACGACGCGTGAAGCTTCAAGTAAATGGGTCCCTGTCTGGGTGTTCTGTTTAGATCGACCATGCAGATCACAAACTTGTGGTCTGAATAGGCGACCGTATGTAATTGTGAACACCCTATACTAACTTTATCCACTAATCTAATTAGAAACATATCTAAGTACGATCAAGATTTCCCTAAACGCTTTCTCCAGGTCCACACTGGAGAATTAGGAAAATTTAGTCGATACCTGTCAGAGAGTGGAAACTGGCTGATCATGTTTTAGAAGTGTTTGCACCCACCCACTCACCCTCACACTTTTATCGGCTACTCCCACACAGTCTCACCATGCGTCGAAGATGCCGTTCCAGTCCCATGCTAACACTAAAGGGCGAGACGTTCCTAGAAAGACTTCCATATGCTGAAATAAATCTGACCGTCTTGCCCCAGTCGGCGCGTAGACAACCACAAGTCTAAAAGCACCACCTTCACTATTGTTCACATCTAGAACCATCTGCTTACTTACCGGGTCCAGGAAAATCGTCCGTACATCTAGACCCAGGCCATTCCTAAATAGCACACCCAACCACCTCCCATTCCAACCGACTAAGAAATGCGTAGATCTCAAATTCGTCAAAAATAGGGGCTAGTGCGTGTTGGAAATTCTGGCCTCGCTGACGGCTGTCACATCCACAGCTAGTGACCTGAGGTTGTTGATCAAGCGGCCTTGCTTCCAGGGTGATCTTGGAGGTCTTTCCAGTCGTTGTTGGTTATGGTGGTTCTGTGGCCGTTGCCGGTGGTATTGTTACCTTTGCTGGTGTTGTTGCTGATGCTACTAATGCAGAATTTGGTGCTTCTGCTGTTGTTTCTGGCTGTTGCAGTTGCTATTGAGGCCCCAGCGTCGGCAGCAGCGGAGACCTTCGACCCTTTGCATTTTTCTGTAACTGAGGGCAGAAGGCTTGCAAGTGTGTTGTTTCGCCGCAAATGAAGCAGTGCGACCGTTTGCTCTCAGTCATTACTTGTATAACCGTCCCGTTTTGGAGACGGATCTGCTCCGGGATTTTACTTTGTTCTTTGATTTGGAGATACTTCTCCTGATCAAGCCCGGACCAGTTCTCTCTGTCTCCTCTAGTTACCTCTATTGGGACGACATATGTACCCTCCACAATCTCGCATCCCAAGAGCCACCACATATCTAGCAAATGAGCACCAAAATAATAATAATAACAATAATAATGATATTAATAATAATTGTTTCTACTTTAGGCACAAGGCCAGCAATTACCCAGTGCATTACTGGTACTTTATTTTATCGACCCCGTAAGGATGAAAGGCAAAGTCAACCTCGGCGGGATTTGAACTCAGATCGTAAAGGGACGTAACTATGCTGGAAAGCATGGCGTCCGACCCTCTACCGATACTGCCAATCCACCGCCTGATATTAATAATAATGACACTGAAGAAGGATACAAGTAGTTGGGTGTTCTGGAGGCCGATGACATCAAGAACAAAAAAATGAAGGAATTGATAAGATCTGAATACATTCGGAGAGTAAGGAGCGTATTAAAGTCACATCTGAACAGCAGAAATGCCATAAGTGCAGTAATTACCCGAGCTGTGTCTATTATTAGGTACAGTGCGGGAATTCTGAGATGGAATCTTGCTGAACAAAAAGAAATGGATAGGAAGGCTAGGAAGCTATTGACTATCTACAACATGTTCCACAAGAGGAGTGATGTCGATAGACTCTACTTAAGGAGATCTGAAGGTGGAAGAGGTCTTATCAGCATAGAGGACTGTGTTCAGATGGAGAAAAACAACCTACACAAATACGTGACTGATAGTAAGGAGCCAATGCTCAGAACTGTACTGAAGGAGGGGACAATAGACCAGGGGATGTCCAAGGAGGAAATAACATCAAGGAGAAAGAGCAGCCTTCAGGAAAAATCCCTTCATAGTACCTTCTTTGAGAAAACTGAATTTAGAGATCCACAGACATGGAACTGGTTGAAAAGAGGAGACCTTAAAAAGGCTACAGAAGGAATGTTAATGGCTGCGCAGGAGCAGGCCCTCAAAACGAAGTGGTTGAAACACCATATTTACAAGGAGGAGGCTAGCCCACTGTGCAGGATCTGTGGAGAGAGAGAGGAGATTGTGGCTCACATTGTATCCGAGTGTAAACACCTAGCCCAGACTCACTATAAGGGCTGGAGACATGATGTGATGGGCAGGGTGATCCACTGGCACCTGTGCAAAGTAAACAATTTACCGCATTCTGAGAAGTGGTATGAGCATAAGCCAGAGTCGGTGATAGAAAACGATCAGGTGAAGGTGCTGTGAAATTTTAGGATACAGACGGACAAGAAACTGGAACACAATAGACCTGACCTGGTGGTTGTGGACAAAGAAAAAAGATCGTGCCTGATTGTGGATGTGGTCTGCCCATTCGATACGAGAGTGCAAGAGAAGGAGAGGGAGAAAATTAACCGATACCAGGACTTAAAGTGGGAGGTAAAAAGGATTTGGAACTGCCATGAAGTCAAAGTGATACCGATTGTCATAGGCGCACTAGGGACTATCTCAAAAAGTTTCCAGGGATGGTTAAAGACAATTGGCCTCTTCACGCTTTTTGGAACGCTTCAAAAGGCCTGCTTGCTGGGAACAGCAAGAACCCTCCGATACGTCCTGAATATCTGAGGCTGCAGGTAGTGGCTTGATATTCATTTCAACAAACTTTCCAGTTAACTAACATCAATGACTGAGACTCAAAGAATAATAATAATAACAATAATAATTGTTTCTACTTTTGGCACAAGGTCACAATTACCAAGTGCATTACTGTTACTTTATTTTATCGACCCCGTAAGGCTGAAAGGCAAAGTTAACCTCGGCGGGATATGAACTCAAAATGGCAAGGGCCGTAACTCTATGCGTCAATAATAACAATAATAATAATCCGCATGATTTGGGAAAGAAGCAGATTTCAAAGTAACTTTCAAATAGTAATAATAATGATAATAGTAGTATTAACCATAATACCATTTCCAGTTCCATATAAAATATATTTTCCATTTTGTGATTTCTTCTTACAAGCATAAAATCTCGAGATAAGCGAATGATCCGACTAATCATTTCGTAGAAAGCTGGTCAAACAAAAATGACCATCGAGATTTCGTGTATTAACCGTCAGCAATACAATGCTCGACAAAATCTTTAAATATTCTGCCTTGCATTGGTCCATTCATATTTAGTAAGATTTACATAGTTATTATAAAGAATGTCAAAAAGCAAAATGCTCAACATAAGAAAAACCTAAGATTCTATGTTGTATGTATGGTAAAAAAAAACATACAAAAAAAAGCAACAAAAAAAATGACAAATCAACTGTCCAGTGGAGAAAAGACCATTCTCTGAATATAGGCGCAGTAAAATTGAAGTACTTGTATCCAAGAGCAGTTTACATATTATTCGCTTAAGTACAGCCATAAGAGATTATTACACGCATCTGAACGGCAACTGGACAATGAAACGACGTAAAGGCGCGCCATTATTGACTCGATTCTTTGTTTTGCGGTATATTTTTTCTCTTTATTTTCTATTTTATATTGTTCATGTTTATCCTTGGAGGGATGGGGGGGGGGGGGTGCGTTGTTCTTATATTTATCTATTTTCTATTATTGTGAAGTATCTTGAAAAGAAGAGAAAATGATATGAAATGAAAAAAAAAAAATCGAGAAGAAATCCTTGTTTGCCGAATAAAGCTATTTTCTATACACGCCAGGCGTACAAACTTAATTTTCTTTTATTCCTTCATAAACATTAGGTCTCACATGACCTTGATTCAAGACTACTTGCATTTTCTCCCCATATCTCTTTTACTCACTCAGATTGTATATATATACTGTATATACAGGTACATATATATATATATATATATATATATATATATATATATATATATATATATATATATACACATGTATATATATATATATATATATATATATATATATATACATGTATATATATATATATATATATATATATATATACATGTATATATATATATATATATATATATATATATATATATATATATATATATATATATATATATATATATATATATATATATATTTATATATACATGTATATATATATATACATGTATACACTGAGGATGAAAAATTCAGAGCTGTATGGGAGACTCCCAAAAGTCAGCTCAAAAGTGACACAGAGGAGATTGAGGTTAGCATGACGTGCTCACCGACATCCAGAGTTGACATTGCACTCAGTGCTCCTGTGGGAGCCCCTACATGGACACACTGGAAGAGGAAGACCAAGGTTAACGTATGTTGATGCCCTAAGGACAGACACTGGTCTGTTGGAGACGCAGGACATGGCAGCGATAATGAGGGACTGAGACCGCTGGAGAGAACTCGTCCATGGATCTCGGGAATTTTACCCGCCCTAGATGTAGATGAGATACATGTATATATATATATATATATATATGTATATATACCTGTATATATACATGTATATATATATATATATATATATGTATATATACCTGTATATATACATGTATATATATATATATATATATATGTGTATATATATATATATATATATATATATATATATATATATATATATATATATATGTGTATATATATATATATATATATATATATATATATATATATATATATATATATATATATATATATATACATGTATATATATATATGTATATATATATATATATATATATATTATATATATATATATAGAGAGAGAGAGAGAGAGAATTAGCACATTTACCAACATATGTGTACAGATGTTCACCTATGCTAGCAAATATATAAGTTATGTCTTAGTACCTTTGTGGTTCTATGCAGGGGGATGCAGAACAATTATATGAAAGACGTAAAAAAGAAAATTAAAACAATTAAAAATCAACTTACTAAAATTTTCCCTCCAACTAATTAGTTTCTGTAAGGGGATAAATATAGTTACATAATATAACTATAGAGAATTCCTTACGTCATTAGGGAGTCTATTCTCAGCTAAGTTCCCAGGCGATGCGCGGACACTAGGAACCCATACAAAATAATAATAATTCAGTGGATGGAATAAAGCTAGCGAGGACTAAATTCCGGAGCACTGAAAAAATTCACTGCCTCTGGTTAGTGGCAGATTCTAAAGAATCAATCACGTGACACTGAGGTTAATCAGTTAGGAGCGGGGTGGTATTATGACAAGAGCCTACTACAACCATGAATCAGCAGTAAATTTTGGCAAGTTTTGCTCAACAAATAATTTGGAGATAAATATAGAGAATTAGTACATTTACCAACATATGTGTACAGATGTTCACCTATGCTAGCAAATATATATGTTATGTCTTAGTACCTTTGTGGTTCTATGCAGGGGGATGCAGAACAATTATATGAAAGAAGTAAAATA
The DNA here is from genome assembly GCA_964016885.1 of Eledone cirrhosa. Lineage (NCBI taxonomy): Eukaryota > Metazoa > Mollusca > Cephalopoda > Octopoda > Eledonidae > Eledone > Eledone cirrhosa. The sequence goes on from OZ024740.1 coordinate 345,943,091, forward strand.
AGAAAATTTTAAAAATTCAAAATCATTGTAGTAGTAGGCTCTTGTTATAATACCACCCCGCTCCTAACTGATTAACCTCAGTGTCACGTGATTGATTCTTTAGAATCTCCCACTGATCAGAGGCAGTGAATTTTTTCAGTGCTCCGGAATTTAGTCCTCGCTAGCTTTATTCCATCCACTGAATTATTATTATTTTATATGGGTTCCTAGTGTCTGCGCATCGCCTGGGAACTTAGCTGAGAATAGACTCCCTGATGACGTAAGGAATTCTCTATAGTTATATTATGTAACTATATTTATCCCCTTACAGAATCTAATTAGTTGGAGTGAAACTTTTAGTAAGTAAGTTGATTTTTAATTTTTAAAATTTTCTTATTTTACGTCTTTCATATATATATATATATATATATATTTCATATATATATATATATATATATATATATATATATATATATATATATATATATATATATATATATATATATATATATATATATATAGAACTACTGGACTAACAACCTACCAGCTCCCTCAAGCACTGATGATGATTATCGCTAAATATTGATGTTGATTTGGTTATCAATATTAATATTATTGGGCACCCACTGAAGAATTGTAAGATCCCACTTGAATAGTATCTGTTGATCTTATACAAGCTTCTACATAAATTGGTATAATTTCACCCAACTTGTAGAAATCTTATAGTGAAACGTGACGTCCGTCTGGGAAGAGATATATTTGATATATCTCATGAAATGATACAGCCAATTTTCCACACAATACAATTAGTTAGTACCCCGAACGTTTAATTAGGAATATACTCAGGTATTTCCTACTGTTTGTTGAGTGAGTTGGAATTTGGCCGGAGTATCACTCTTAGCTTTCTCCGATTATGTATTCATATTTATTTATATATATATATATATATTTCGTTTCTGAATTTGTTTAGCAAGATTCTTTATTTGAAAACGTGTGTTGAAACCGATATTATTATGCTTTGGGAGGGTCACGTTGTCAATAAGAAACACACGCACCAGTTGCTTTCACTCCAGTTTATTATAAATTAAATTCATAAAGTTAAGACTTTATAAATTTTCGGTTGGTTGGTTGGTTCCATAACCGGACGGTTGTTCATATACTGTCAAAGTTCTTTCGTCACACATTATGTGACCTCTTCAGTGACTGGGGATTATTTTCTTTGTTTTTGTGCCTCTCCTTTGTTCTGTCATACGCCATCTTGTTTTTGTGTGTGTTGCGTACTTAGTTTGCGCATGTGTTACATCCCGGTGTCTGTGTGTGTTTATATTTGTTTATTTATTTGTTTATTTACATGTTAATAGTTGGTTATTTGTTCTATGTGTGTGTGTATTTTCATTTTGTCCTTAATTGTAAGTTGTGATGTTGCTATTCCATTCATGTTTTCTATTTACTTTTGGTTGGAGTTCATTTATGTTTATTGCCTCTGTGATTTGTCTAAACATTGCGTCTTTTCTGTGTGTAGATTCTATTTTTATTTCTGTTCTCTAATTTGCCCTCATGTTCTATTTTAGCAAGTTGGTGGAGTATTGATGATTCTTTTTTATCTTTAAGTTCTCGCCAGTGTTCACTGAAGAGGTCACATAATGTGTGACGAAAGAACTTATACAATATATGAACCACCGTCCGGTTATGGAACCAACCAACCGGAAATTTATAAATTCTTAAATTTATAAATTTAATTTATAATAAATTGGAGTGAAAGAAACTGGTGCGTGTGTTTCTTATTGGCAACATGCCCCTCCCAAGGCATAACAATATATATATATATATATATATAAATATATACATGTATATGTATATACAATATATATATATTATTTATTAATAAATATATATGTTGGAGGTGGGTGAAGGGTATGGCGTGTAACATGAGGATGAGAAATAGGCAAATGAAAATAGTGATCCGTAGATAGTCTTGTCTCTCTTTACTGTTTACTGCTTAATTTCCATTTCCTTACTAAATAATTCACTCTGTCTTTTTGCGAAAAATATATTGATCCTCTAATGTACTGTATTTTCATAAATTTCTGTATATTCTTCATTCTTTCTTACAATGTCCCACACCCCATCAATCTAGTGATCCTTCGATCTTATAGTTTCAATTTGACTGTCTGTCACTAAAACATAACAGGAAAAGAGCCTTAACATTTCGAACACTGCTCCTTCACCAGAGGATAGAATGAGAAATAAAAGATGAAATAGTAAGATAAAAATTGAGAAGAGGAAGGAAGGGAAAATATGACAAAACACGTACGTATTTGTCTAGCCTTACAGATTGCACGTTAAATTTGCATATAAATGACTTAGCCTTCCACAGACTTATCTATACGACATGTAATTTTCTCGGAGATTAAACCCAACCCTTTACATGATGCGGTTGGTCCTTTATTACATTATAACTTTTTATTGCCACCTGAATGGAATCGAACAACATGACATAAAATCACTTGCTCAAGGAAACAATGCACCAGCGTGAATCAACGCACGACTTTAGGCTCATGAGACAAACATCGAAACGAGTAACCCATTTGTGTTCATTATGAGAGGTATGACGATAATAGGTCAGTTTGCGTGTACACTGGGTGATAAACCATTACTGGCAGGTGGTTAAAATCATTGTTAAATCATGGGTAAACTAATTGGCAAATTGTTTCTGAAATTAGAAGTTTGTTAGATTGGGGACTAAAATGTCGGTAACTTAATCCATTGAGTTTAAATTCGCTTTTAAAATATCGTTGTTATGGTCGTGTATAAAATAGTGAATGTTTGGTTTATTGTTAAGTCAATTGTTAGGTTATATATTGGACAAACTAATAAGTCTCATGTAAATATAATGTTAGATGTTTTACAATATGTTTTGATGTTGGTATAGTCGATGAGATAATGAATAAGTAAAATCATAATTGTTAGGTAAATTTGTGGTAGGACATGTATAAATTAATGTGTAATTTAAAACCTTTAGTATATTTGAGTTTTAAAATGTATGTAAATAGTGGAGTGAATGTTAATATGTGTTTATGGATTCTTTGTAAAATGGTGTGTGAATTTGTCGAGTATATTTGTAGGCAAAGCATTACTAGTGATAGGGAACTAGGTGGGTGACATGGGAAACGTAACAGGAAAGTTAAGTTCATAGGAATATCTTTCATTTCATCGATGTGTATTAGGGAAGGAGATAACCAGTTCTGAAGAACAGGAACTTTGAAAAAACGTAACTTGCAATCATTTTTTACAGTTACATGCGCAACATATTTGCTATTGTGATCAAAATGCAGTGAATCAGTGATTCTTCTGTTGAAAATCTGCTTAATCAACAGAGAATGTATTCACTACCCACAGTATGAATAATGGTTTCTTATATAGGCATAAGGACAGCAATTTTTTTTTGGGGGGGAAAGTCGATTAAATCGACCCCAGTGCGTGACAGGTACTTTATTTTATCGACTCCGTAAGGATGAAAGGCAAAGTTAACCTCGGCGGGATTTGAACTCAGATCATAAAGGGTCGTAACTCTCTGCTGCAAAGCATGGCGTCCCACTCTCTACCGATACACGCAGTATAAATAATACAATATATAATTAAGTAGCACTCACATCTACACAGCAACTATTTTCTATATTCATATATATATGCGTAATTCGTCTTTGTTGAGGAATCACATCTATATATTGCTTATAAATTTTACAATATACTATGTTTAGTGAATTGAAAATAAAACGTTACAATTATACACGAATATGTTTAATAATTACATATTTAAGCTTATATGCACACACACACACCGACACACGCATATATATATATATATATATATATATATATATATATATATATATATATATATATATATATATATATATATATATATATATATATATATATATATATTGGTAAATGGAAAAGAAAATGCTGACAAATTGTTCACAGTGAAAAATAGTTTAATTAGGAATAAGTGAGAATTAGTAATAGTATTGGTTAGTATTCAGTTTAGTATTTAAGTTTTACCGGTCGCGCATTTCTAATGCTTTTCAAAAATAATTTTGAGATAGAGCGTCTGTGATGTTTGCTCTAATCTATATATATATATATATATATGTGTTTGCTCTAATCTCTCTCTCTCTATATATATATGTATATATATATATATATATATATAAACTGTATATATCTATATCTATATATATATATATATATAAAAACTGTATATATCTATATATACTGTATATATCTATATGCTCAATACTTCATGGATATTTCATTACGTCTATACATACATACGCAAGCTCGTGCATATATATTTTTTCTCTTTCACTTCCTCCCTTCATTCACTTTCTCTATTTTTCCTTCCTCCTTCCTCCTCTCCCTCTTTCACTGTCTCTTTCTCTCTCAGTATATATATATATCTATATATATTGACGGAGTAAAACACACTTCAACAAGATGTGTATCAAATTAAAGGTGTAATACAACGTAGTGCAGAAGGAATGGATATTTTCGCTGAAGACCTGATCGACGAAGCACCTGTTTAACAAGTTTGTTCTTAATACAGTGTTAATACATACCGATGTGTTTAAACGACGTGTACGCATAAAAACCGAAGAAAATGAAATGTTGAAAAGAGACGAGATATTTCGTGGCTCGTACGTGCATCTTCTGTCGAATGTTGCATTAAAATATCAAAAGAGACAAACTAGTTACGATCCACCTACCATATCACTGGGGTGTGTCTCCTTAAATTAAGAATAGTTGATGGGAACATTTGATTTCTAAGTAAAATATACAACGAACATTTCTTTCCTTGTGATGTGTGGAAAATCAATTAGTATTCCATGGTAATTATTTTATCGACATTATCAAGGAAATGCAAGGTTAACAGCATTTTGTTATGAAAGGAAATATAAAACAAACGGAACAAAATAGTGCAAAATGTCATACCCAGCGTTCTACATGGGATCAGGTATTTTTGTGTTGTCAAGGAATTCACTTTTCCCAATTGAATTCCAGGCCATGATTTTCACATCTCATCCCTAAACATGTGTAAATGAGTTCTATAACCATGATTTAACAAAATATTTTGAATAACAATCATTGTATGAAACTTTGAAAGCCTGTTGGAACCACCCTTCGTAACTGCCGATGGTAGACCTAAATTTGCGCTATGATTAAAAGCACCAAATGTCTATAGGACCAAGTAGCAGAGCCTAGTCTTTAGATCTGGTTTTGTAGGAGCTCTAGAGCACTAGTCGTTTAGTGCAATAGGCATGTGTTTAGTGCTGTAGTATCTTTTTTTTCTTTCTTTTTCTTTTTTTCTTTTTCCTTTTCCTTTTCCTTTTCTTCTTCTTCTTCTTCTTCTTCTTCTTCTTCTTCTTCTTCTTCTTCTTCTTCCAGAAATGTTGTGGGTGAACATTCCTCAGAAGGGTCCGATCAGAAGGAACCATTTCCAATTGATACGGCTGAATCTCAAGGAAAGACAAGATTAGAATATGGATGTCCGTAATTTCGGGGCTTTGATTTCATGACTGGGAAAATAGTGGCTCTAGCTGAAACGCCTCGCTTCGCTGTACTCCAATCCTGACAATCTAGATAGAGCATATCTTGAAAAATAAACATTTTATCTAGAATTTATTTTTCCAACTGTCCTATTTTCACGAAAGTTTTAACACCTCCACGTGTATATCTATATCTATATATATCGGGTGTCTCGTCATTGTTTTAGCCAGTTCTCCGAGCGTCGATTGTGCCCTACCTGATACATGTAGCTAGGGGCGTAAATCGAATGTGATTCACGACTGAGAGAAATGAGTACTGAATCTGATAAAACGATGATGAAGAGATGAAACTCCAGAGTAATAAAATTCACTATTTAGCCTCGATAACATATATATATATATATATATATATATAAGCAATGAGTTATTTAGTTTGTTGATTATTTAACAAATTTAGTTTATAACAGCTTAGAAGCACTCTCTCTCTCTCTCTCTCTCTCTCTCTCTCTCTCTCTCTCTCTCTCTCTCTCTCTCTCTCTCTCTCTCTCTCTCTCTCTCTCTCTCTCTCTCTCTCTCTCTCCACACACATATATATATATATATCAGTTTGATCCGTCTTGTCTGATGGTCTTGTGAATACACAGTTCAAAGTTAAGACAGCATCCCTTAACCATAATATATATATGTATATATATATATACGTGTATGATATATATATTGATATACACCACTTTGCTCTCCCTTTCTCTCTGCCTATCTCACACTCTCCCCTTGCCTCTGTCATTTTTTTCTGAATCATTCTCACACCTTCATCTAAACAATGACCCTTTTTTCCTTTCTTTTAACAGACACAACAACAGCACAACTAATTTCGTTACAAAGCATTTTCCTCTGTGACATAAATCCTCCTTATTTCGTTTTACCTTTATTTTCTTTTAAATTATATATATATATATATATATATATATATATATATATATATAATTTTCACACACGTACATACACACATACGGAAACATATATTCACATATAAGCACACATTCATACATATATATACCCATACTCACTACGCCGGCTCACACTTCTACTAGGTAATGTCTACATAAATCGTGACTATTTGAGTCTCGACAGATTCAGGCCGGCGGTCCACTAGAATGATTTACTTCAGAGACATTTTGACAACAACGCCGACACAGGTGTTAACCGGAAGGTGATAAATGGAACTTACTTTCTATGCTTGGCGCTGTTATTCAGGTTTCGCTGTGTTAGTAGTAAGCGACTAAAAGCACGTCTACGTTTGATGTAAATGTCAAATAGCTGTAAGATTCTGACAAAAAGTCTTGTTCACTTTAACCTTGCAAACACTATATGATTGTTCGTCTTTGTTATATTCTTTGGTCTTTTTTGTCTTGTTTTAAATGAATTTTGACAAACATTATTCTTTTCATTACACATTTGCTTTCTTGTTTTGTTTCGTTTTTTTATTCGCAGCTAATTCACTTTGTTTTGACTTTGGTTTGATATTTATTGAAACTTTCTTTTAGATTACTACGATATTTAAAAAAAATTAAAACATACATTGAGAATAATATTTTATTCCCATAGGTTGGAAAATACGGTCTTGTGTCATGCGCGGTATAGCAAAACTCGGATTGAAGAATCCCTTACCTTTCATTAGAGCATATCTTTGGAAAATCGGTACTCTGTTATATAACACGGAAAAATTGCGACCACGTATAGAATATATATTTTATAACATAAAATATAACAGATGTGTATAGAGAAGCATCCAAAAGCATATGCAATATGTACAATAAACATACTAAAAATATTTTAGGCAGTGAAAACTATCTCAGTATCCCTGTGAGAATATGTCAAACACGAGTTTCTGGATTTTACACATTTTCTTTTTTTATTTTTATTATTATTATTATTATTATTATTGGCAGTATCGGTAGAGGGTCGGACGCCATGCTTTGCAGCATATAATTACGGTCCTTTATGATCTGAGTTCAAATCCCGCCGAGTTTAACTTTGCCTTTCATCCTTTCGGGGTCGATAAAATAAAGTACCGGTCACTCACCGGGGTCGATTTTATCGATTTTCCCCTCCCCCCAAAATTGCTGGCCTTGCGCTTATATAAGAAACCATCATTATTATTATTATTATTGGCAGTATCGGTAGAGGGTTAGACGCCATGCTTTCTAGCATAGTTACATCCCTTTACAATCTGAGTTCAAATCCCGCCGAGGTTAACTTTGCCTTTCATCCTTACGGCGGTCGATAAAATAAAGTACCAGTAATGTACTGGAGAATTGCTGGCCTTGTGCCAAAAGTAGAAACAATTATTATTATTATTAATATTATCATTATTATTATTACAGAGATATAAAACTTACAGAAGCAAAAGCCAATCGAAACCAAACAGTGAGTGTGTTTTATTATTATGATATCTGGCAATATTATAAAAATATGACCCTCCCCAAATATAACAATATATATATATATATAATTAATACAATAACAGAGATAGTTTAAAGCTAAACTCTGGCTGGTAACCATCTCACTCAACAAACATTAGGTTATATTAAAATATAAACCCAATTTAAGTGTTTGGGGTGCTAACAAAATGTATAATGTGGAAAAACCAGTTGTATTATTTTATGAGATATAATTATAGTTAAAGTATATCTCTCTTTCCAAACAATTGTTTCATTATAAGTTTTCTACAAGTTTGGGAGAATATTTCCAGTTTATGTAGAAGCCTAATATATATTCATGTAAGAATATATTTAGGTGGGCATTTATAAATCGTCAGTGGAAGCCCATTAAACATTGATATAAGAAAACAAATTTCTTACCGCTGTCAAAAATCATGTCCGTAAAGTAGCTCTCCCTCACCTCGAATGACCGCCAAATTTGAAATCCCAGCAGTTTTTGACTGAGGAAGTATCATAGCGACACGAAGCGGGAAGGGGAGACAACCCACGAAATGAGGAAAAAAAATAATATACACGCGGGTTAATTAGTTTTTTTGAAAACATTATCAATCCGACGTGTTTAAGAACTCAATTGAAAATAAAAAAAATAAATATATGCTTGTATAAATTACACACGCATATAGATATTTTCTTAGGCTAAATCAGAAGTAGTACCCGAATAAGAACCGCTTCTCATAACCGCAGTAAATGCAGAAAGTTATGCTATAAAGGGCAAATGGGAATATAATTCTCCGGCCGAAATATTAAGAGTAAAATTTAAAACACACGCGGGTTAATTAGTTATTACAAAACCAATATTAGTTCCTCGTGTAAAGAACTCAATTAATAATATAAAATAAATACACATATGCATGTAATTCTATACGTAGGCATATATATATATTTTCCTAGGCTAAAAAACAGAGAAGTTACAACCAAAAAAAGCCACAATATTTCACAACAGTAAAATACGGAAAGTCAAATTCATAAGGTACCTGGAAATAAACACCTCTGGCCAATCAAGAGTAAATATTTAATACAATAACAGAGATAGTTTAAAGCTAAACTCTGGCTGGTAACCATCTCACTCAACAAACATTAGGTTATATTAAAATATAAACCCAATTTAAATGTTTGGGGTGCTAACAAAATGTATAATGTGGAAAAACCAGTTGTATTATTTTATGAGATATAATTAAAGTTAAAGTATATCTCTCTATAAAGGTGCAAATTAAGTGCGTCCGTAGGCGGTATGCCTAATGAGCACTCGATGCTCTTGGGTAGTAGAGTATCAATAATATTAATATATAAGGGAATCAGTGTTGCATCATATACATATTTAATTGCATATTACATATGCATATGATGCAACACAGATATTTTGTTCCCTTAAATACTAATATTATATATATATAGACATATATATAGGCACATATATATCAATGTTGTGCAATCAATGCTTTTCATCGCGTAGCTAGGTCTTTAAGAAAGTAAATAACTGAATGGGCTTTTTGTTGCAGAAACTGCTGGAAAACGCTATTTGCTTTAACGTCATTACAGCCAGTTAGGTAAAAACATCTTCCAACAATTAGTAATACAGATACGCGCTGCTTTAAATTGTACTTGAGAAAATTCTGGATATTTTCGCAACTTGTGGTGACATATTAGAAATGTGTTGCCAGCGTGTAATAATCGAATTTCATTTTTAATTTACTGTTCTTTTTATTTATTTACATTCTTTCATTGGCTCTATTTCCTTTTCTACTCTTCTTTTTCTCCGACACTATACACTCACGTTCGGCCTGACTCTGTATTTTTCTGTATATTTGACTCTCTATCTCGCCCTCACTCTCTCACCGCATGTCCGTACGTCTCTTATTCCATGTCCAGTTTTCTATTCACAGCACGCACTTTTAGCTATGATATATCCTACGTGGTAATTCACAGAAAGATATATAGTTATTACGATATTTCTCAACCACATGTATATTGTCTATCATACACAAATAAAAAAAAAGAAATATACTGGACACCCCTATTAATATATTGCAAAATCACGCTGCTGATGCGAAGGCATTACCCAGAATGGATGCTGCTTGAATTTTATACCTAAAGGACATGTCTGGACGTGTCATATACAGGAAGAGTATGGACATTCCAGGTCCTCCATTAATATTCATTTCACTGACCAATGTTGACCTCCGTTATTCGGTTACATGAAAGGCCAGTTTTGTAAACACAACTGACTTCTATAGATTTTTTTTTTCCTTTCGAGATTTAGTTAAATATATTGCTGCTAAAGACTGTTTCTTTTCGTTTCTTTTGTGGTCGAAATCCTAAAACATATTCTTGAAAATTGTAAGTTAGTAGAAGAAACGCACTTGGGTGTTATCTATTATACGAGTGTCACACTTGTACACATATATATTTAGTTGGATACTGTGCAAAGTTCAATACTAAAATTCGGAATCTGTTAACTGCACAGATACATACGTAATGATGTAAAATTGATAATGGTTTAATGAAAGTTCAGTAGTGAGTTTAAAATCACATCACACGGCTTATTTAAAAGAGGAATTGTATCGATTAAGCTGGGTTATATCTGATCTCTTTTAAAGCAGATTACTTGAGAAGTAGCTCCAAGATCGAAAAGTTATATATATATATATATATATATATATATATATATATATATATATATATATATATATATATATCTGAGTGTGTATGTATGTAATATACCGTACCGAGAGAGAAGAATCGGAGACAGAGATGGTGCAGGTGAGAGCAGTATGAAAGTATTGGGTGAAGGAGAGAAAGCAATCGAGCTGTTCGCGAGGGAGAGAGTGTGCACCAATACAGTCATCGATATAACGACAGTATAGCTCAAGAGTAGTTCCAGTGTACTGGAATATCTCTCTCTCTCTCTCTCTCTCTCTGTATATATATATTGAAGGTAAGTGTTTAACTAGCTGAATACATGGAAACATTGCAGAGAAATAAGTGAGTAGTAAATATACATGTGAAAAGAATATGGTTTACTTTCCTGGATAAAAGATTCTGCGCCCATGCTTCGTCAGAATCTATAGATATATGTAGATATTCTCCAGTAATTTGAAGGGGAAGGATTTGAACTCAGAACATAAAGGAGCGTAATTCTCTGCCATAAAGCATGGTGTCCGAGGCTCTAACGATGCTGCCAATCCAAGACCAACATACAGGGGACAATACAATGGACAGGGACAGTGGGGGCTTAAAGCGAAATCAAATCGAGTACAAAAAAGATAACAAAATACACAATAACAACAAATTTCCCAATAGGTGTGAGGAGCAAAATCTTAAACTTTGTTTTTAACACAATTATAGGCCTGTAGATGACTAAAACTCCCTCTTGTTCTCGTCTTTGATCATCAGCGTTACTACTCCACGACTTCCAGATATGGGAATAGTCACGTTCTGCTCTCAGATGCAGTAAATAATTTCGAGGAGGTCGGAGAACAAATCTTGCATATCTAATTAAAACTCGTGGGGTAGACCATCCAACCTCATGCGTCACACACTCAGCAAGTTCATCCCGAATCAGGCTACAAATTTTCGGCAACACTCCGAACAAATCCCGAGTCTCGTGGAAGCTCATCGAGTTAGGATCTGACGCCCGCTACCTTCTCCTATTCCTCCACTTTCCACAAAGAGTCGCACAAGTGATGGCGAACGGCAGCCCACATCTATCTTGAATCAACCAGCACGTGTTCGTTTCGGCCCACCAAAACCGAATTATTGTTGCGTTACTAAGCTGCATCTCTCCCACAGGAGCCCACCGAAAAGCATTTGTTCCCTCGTTTCTTGGAGCACACGCCTTAGCCCTGATAGAGGAGACTTCGTGTTTCACACTGAAGAAATGGTTGAATGCCATTTTCCCACTAGCATGCCAGTTGCAGTGCCACTTTTAATCGCCTCATCTAATTCAGCTACTGTATCCCCCTCATGTATGTAATTGCTCTTACTACTTCTTTACTATTAACTATTGCTTCTACTCAACTCTTTCTCTTTCGTGCACCCTACCCTCTGATGTTGACCACCCCTCCCCCTATCTACTTACACTTAACTAAGTGATGACATTGTCCCTGTAATCTTTACGTGCCTGGAACGACATGTTAAGCTTCCAGTAATCAGGTCTTAATTTATATCTTCTATGTAGGTCGACCATGCAGATAACAAATTTGTGATCTGTATAGGTGACTGTTTGGAAACCTAATGAAAAGCCTATCTATATGAAACTATGGTCCAGCTCCATACTGGCGCATTAGTGAAATAAAGTTGGTTCATGGCAGACAGTTTGAACGTGAGAATTTTGCATCTCCTGTTTCTATCTGCAACTCCCACACAATCCCACCGTACGTCCAATATGCCTTTTCAGTCCCAATCTAACAGTTATGAGTTGGACGTTCATAAAAAGTCTTCCAGATGCCTAAATCAATCGAAAAACCCAGAGGGAAAGGGTGTATTTATGTATAGAGGAGACGAAGTGTGTGACTCGAACAGTGAAAACTTTTCTGACAATCTCGCTGGGTGGTTTTCTTGGAGTCTGTTGTTGTTAATGACGGTGGATCGGTTGTTGTCATTGCTGCTGATGATGGTGTTTTTGGTACGGTAAGTGCTTTTCTTGTTTGTTGTTGTTAAGGCTCCAGTGACGGCAGCAAAGGGGACCCGGTGATTCCTTGTTTCTTTTGGTGGCAAATGTGTCCAGTTAACTGGCTCCTCGCCATCTGGTAGGCGAATTAATTCTGGGATTTGTTCAAACTTCTGTGGTTTGATCTGGAGAATTATCTCCAGAATTATCCCAGATCATTCTCCCTCCGGAGCTCTTTAATCCCCTTTAAAGCTAAACATATTAAAATCCATACTAGTATCTGCTGTTGCAATTGTCACTGCTTCTGCCACTGATATTTCTTTTGTTTTTATTGTCACTAATGTTGTTGTTGTTGTAAATGTTTTAGTCATCGGTGCCGTTGCTGTTGTTATTTGTCTTTGTCGCTGCCGCCGATGCTGCTGTTGTTGTTTTTATTGCTGTTATAGTTGTGTTGGTGGTACTGATGGTGTTAGCAGTGGTTGTGTTGGTGACTGTGATAAACAGGTGGGTAAATTTGGCAGCTGTTGCGGTAAAAGTATTGATTCTATTTTCGGTAACGTTTCTCTTACCACTGGTGTTGTTGTAGTTGCTGTTGTTCTTATTGTTGATGCATTCATTGCTCTGTGGACAGCCGGCAATTCTGTTTAGTGGACGCAACATTTTCTTCCGCTTTCTTATATCCAACTGAACATTTAGGTGCGTATTTGGTAAACAAACACAGACTTAGCCCATTCGAGTTACAGGTAGAGTTAAACAAACCAACTCACTGAGATACTGTTTAGTTTAACTGCAAAATACTAACAAACGTTCAATAAGTTAGGTTGAATAATAATCTCAAAATGGACCAACTTTACGGAGCGATTTAAGACGACTCGTGATACGAAGAAGAAATAATGATGGTTTCTGATTTAGGCCCAAAGTAAACAATTGTGTGGCGAGAGGAAAGTAGATTAAATCATCCGCAGTGCGTTAGTGTATTTATTTTCTCGAATCTGTAAGGAG
>OZ024740.1:345964230-345966730 GCA_964016885.1 Eledone cirrhosa
ATACAAAAGCTGGTGCCAGCGCGCCGCTACGAATAATTGAAGTCTGTATCTTCCAGATACTTGCTAGGTACACTAATCATTGATTTAATTTCGGCGCCTGGGCTTCCTACTTACAAATAAATTTCCACATCAAAATTTGTGCTTGACACACGATTTTCGTTTATATTTTGAAACGCTGTGTGATTTCGATCCTTATTTAAGAAATAAGATGTTATATGTTCCGTAACTCAGTTGTTGGAAGACCTATCCAGTATCTGGTAAATTCGGAGTTCGGTTTTCGTAAAGGCCGTTGGCAATATCCTTTTTTTCAGTTACTTATGTTCTTTATCCAATTTTTATAAGCTACTAGCAGTGGTAGATGTTGCACGGGATAAGGTATTTTGGAACGAGGCCGCCAACAGACCTAATCGTGGAAAACTGCATGCCTGGACAATATGTAAAGGATATAAACCCAATACTCTGATGGCTGGATAATCTTTAAGATTTTCCTCGATGAAGCAGGAAAAATGCGGGTTTTCACCTAATGCGGGCCTTAGTCCATAAAAAGCTGGATTTTCTTTGCTCACGGCATGGAAAGGAGACTGCCTAATAGATAGTTACAATTTCAAGAAAATCGGTCTGACGTAACGCCTCAAAAAACCCATATAAAGCTGAAAAAACGCAGTTTTTCACCTAATGTGAGCCCTAAGGGATGAAAAAGTTGAAATTGTTATGTGCATAACACTCCGTGAAACATAGGTAATACACATGTAAAGTTTGAAAAAAATCGGTTGGGTACTTCTCGAGTTTTAGGGATTCAAACTCACAGACAGACATCCTCAGTTTTATATATATAGCTGTTATAGCAGCTGATTATAATTGCACTTATTTTCTTCAGCTGAGCTTTCTGTATCTTCTTATAAATGTGTTTCCTCGGCGCTTAGTCAGTTCGAAAATTCGAGCTTCATATATGACTTTTGTTTATATAAACGGTGTATGTAATATTGAAAATTAATCTAACTTTGTAAGTATATACGTATGTATGCATACTTATAAATTTATTCATGTAAGTGTATGTATGTGCGTATGTGTATATATATATATATATATATATATATATACAAAACAACATAAACTCATGAAATAACAAGTTCCTAATACTTTATTTACCTTCCTTTATTTAGTTACTATGCCCCTAAACTCATGAATAAATACGGGTCATTTGTACCATTGTCAATAAAAGAGACAATCAAAGATTTCAGAATGTATAATTATTTAATATTTAAAGATCAACGTGTATGTAATCAATTCGTTTATTTGAGTTATAATGTTGGTGATATGAACCTACATATTTTCCGTAAATTACATAATCGATGACTGGACATGAGGTTTTATGTTTGCATCGTCCGAATTTCCAGAGTAAGACTTATCCGCGTCGCTATCACACAGATTGGAGAGCCACTAACTTACAGGAGCGTAGACCCTCAATAAAACCAAATAGTATATAATAGATAAAAATAAATAAAAACAAATAAAACTACACATATATAAATATATTTATATATGTATATATCATTTAATCTTTTTGTATACCTCTTAGTTCTTATGTCTGTGACAGTTCATCTATCGTTTTCGGTCCTTCTCCCTGAGAAATTAAGCAAGCGTCCTCTGCTATCATATCAGATCACATCAATATTTATGAGTGACGTTTACTAGATGGAAATTCTATGAAAGCTCAATGAGAGTGTCTTACTTATCTTTGTTTGAGTAACATAGTGCATCACCTGCTTCAGCATGAATTTTGGATGCATTTGGCATAGTCCACTTTTTTGCAAGCATTGAAGCAATATCACCGATATGAGTATGACATTTACTTTCAATCTAACAGCAGGCCAAGAACATAGTCATGCGCACTAAATTTCGGTCTCAATCATTCGAAAATGAAACAAAAGAACGTACATTAGTTATTGTCTAAAATATATTATTCCGTAATGAATTGCTTGGTTATCATACTTGTATATCGTTTTGAATAATTGAATTTGTTTATACACGAGAGTCAGAAGGACAAACTAGCTGATCGCGAAAATGATGGCTCCGTTATGTGTACCATGATTTAATAAATACCTTAAGAGTTACAAACATTATGTAGGGCATTCCAGCCTTGAACATCTCAGAAGTTGGTTTTATATGAAGTTTGGCTGCTATTTCTTGTAGACCGAACGACTACATAGAGTCTCTATCGATTTATCGAATCATAAGTAATGCTTTTATAATAATCATTTAATATCCATGCATGCGTTTGTTGTTGTTTTACAGGGATGGGTGCTGTTCAAACAGACATAGCATTGCTTTTTCAGTAATGACCAATCCACCGAATACTACCTTATGCATAGTATCAAACATTTTTGTGAGAAGATAAGTTTGTGCTCCAACTAAGATATAAGAGCTAATTACTGCTGATCGCGTGGACAGGGAGATTTTTCCTTATCGATTTTCACTTCAATGCTTTGCTTTAATATAT
>OZ024740.1:345971730-345991730 GCA_964016885.1 Eledone cirrhosa
GCTCCGGACGCCCCAGACCCGTTTATCGCCCTGGGCCGACGACCATATTCTTGGACGCTGGCCCCAGGGCAATTTAGCACCCTGGACGCGTTCGTCGATGCCAGCCGTAGCGCCGTAAATCGTTTCGACGTCCGACATCGTTCCAAACGGAATAATATCTCACGGGGCGAACTCCTCGCTCTCCGCTCCCTCCGTAGCCGAGATGACATCGTCATCAAACCAGCGGACAAGGGAGGCGCCGTGTTGGTGTGGCGCGCGGACCTCTACACGGCCGAAGCCCTCAGGCAGCTCTGTAACCCCCTCTTCTACCGCCCTCTACCCTCTGATCCCACACCCCTCTACCAACAACAAGTTTCCTCCACCATCCAACACCTTGTCTCCTCCCCCCCCACCGCTTCCCACCTCATTGTCCGCACCCCCCACACCCCCACCATCTACTTCCTCCCCAAACTCCACAAACCCGACAAACCCGGCCGCCCGATCGTCTCCGCCTTTCTCGACTCCATCCTCGCCCCCCTTGTCACCACCCTCCCCTCCCACATCTCCGACACCAACTACGCCCTGCGCCTTTTCGACTCCTTCACCTACCCACCCGGCCCACAGCCCTTCCTCTTCACCCTAGACATCAAGTCTCTCTATACCGTCATCGCCCACGCCGACGGCCTACGCGCCCTCAAACATTACCTCGACCTTCGCCCCTCCCCCATTCCCTCCACCCCCACCCTCCTTCGCCTCGCCGAGCTGGTCCTCACCCTCAATTGTTTCTCCTTCTCGGGTGAGTTTTACCAACAGGTCACGGGGGTAGCCATGGGTACAAGAATGGGCCCGAACTATGCCAACCTTCTTGTTGGCCATGTTGAGGCCCAAATCTTTGCACAGTACACCGGCCCCACGCCCGAACTGTACGGTCGTTACATCTACGACTGTATCGGAGCCACGACCCTCACCCGAGAACAGCTCGACTCCTTTCTCTCCTTCTTCTGCTCCTTCCACCCCTCTCTCCACTTCACCACCTCTATCTCCACCACCCACGTCCACTTCTTAGACATCTCCGTCGCCTTCAACCCCTCCCACCACTCCCTCGTTACCTCCGCCTTCTTCAAACCCACCGACTCCCACTCTTACCTCGACTTCACCTCTTCCCACCCCCACACACTAAACACTCTATTCCCTACTCCCAACTCCTCAGGATCCGCCGCCTCTGTAGCCGAGATGGTGACTTCGAGTCCCAGGCCCTTTCCCTAGTCAGCCATTTCATCCGCAGAGGTTCCCCCCCGCCTCTCGTCCACACCGCTCTCACCCGCGCCCGTGCTGTCCACCGCTCCACCACCCTCACCCCACGCCACCGCACACGCACCCACCGTCTCCCCTTCCCCATCACCTACCACCCCTCCACCTTACCCCTCCACCGCACCATCCGCCGCCTCTTCCGACGCCTCCAGTCCGACCCCTCTACCTCCCACATCTTCCCAACCCCACCACTCCCCTCCTTCAAACGCGCACGCAATCTCCGCACCCTCCTCGTCCACCGCTTCCTACCCCCCAACCCACGCTCTTCCCCCCCCCCCCAGTTCCTTTCCCTGTTCTAGGCCCCGCTGCAACACCTGTCCAACATCACCAACACCACCACCGTCCAGGGTCCCAACGGCCACTCTCTCTCTGTCCGGCATGCCTTCCGCTGCACCTCCTTCAACCTAGTCTACGGAGTTACGTCGGACAGACGGGACGTCGTCTGGCGGACCGATTCACTGAGCACCTCCGGGATATTCGTCTCGGTCGTAGTTCCCCCATCGCCCGCCACTCTGGTGCCCCTGGACATTCCGCACGCCATCTCACAGTCTGTGGCCTACTCCAATGCCACGGAACACCCGCCAATCTCCTCAGAGTTGAACAAAGAACCATCTTCATCTTACAGACCCACACTCCCCCCGGCCTGAACTCACCACCCTTATTCTTTTAGCCTTCGACCGCCCCCAACCCCCACACATATCCCCCACTAACACCACTAACACACCCCTCTTTTTCACCGCCCACCCCACAACTAACAATACTAACACCTCCACTCCACCCCTCATCCGACCACCTTTCTCCAACTAACATACTAACAACCCTCCCTTCTTCTCCTCCCCCTCCTTATCACACGCACACAGCCACCGGCACATATATACACGCGCTCACACTAAACACACACCCTACTACCACCACTAACCCTCACCCCCACACATCCATCCCACCACCCCGCAACTAACATCATTAACACCCCCTGACCCCAAGCACACGAACACGCGCACCCACTTACACCACCCACCCCACACGCAACTAACATCACTAACACCCCCAACCCCACGCACACGTACCCACACACCCTCGTACACCACCAACTCTACACACCCTACCACCAATAACCCCCACCACACCTGCATTCAACCCTTTCTCCACATCCCGTATACTAACACCCACTAACACACCCTTCAACAAACTACACACACACCAGTACACCACACTCCCTCCATCGACTCCCACCCCCTTCTCTCCCCGCTCCACCCACACCCTTTCTCCACACCCACTCATCCCACTAACACCTCTACTAATACACACACACCCTCCTCACTCCAACTTTCACACCTACCCATCCTCGCCCCTTCACCATTCTACCCGACTGCTGCTATGCCTTCTGACCACCTCCCAGCACACACAGACACACAGCACTCCTACCGCCTTGACCACTTCCTGTTGCGCGCGCACCCCACATCTCTCCTCTTCCGACAATCTCTCCATGGATTACTCGTATGTGGAGCTTGACCGCGGAATCAACTACCATCCTAGGAGTTTACCAACCTTTCAACCACATCTTCTTACGGAATCACCTTTATAACTCACCCGCACACACACCTCAAAAAACATTTTTTTCCCACACGCCACCTACACCTACAACACGCTTAAACCCCACACACACGTGCTTTCCACCACATATTTACACCTTCAGCCCTCGGATTCCTCTCCCCCCACCCCTCTATCCACACACGCACACACACTCCGACCTACACTCCACCCCACACACACCTCTTCCTGAACATGCGACCCCGTTCTTCCCCCAACCCTTGCTTTCACATACACACACACACACACACGTACACATACACACACACACCACCTTCAGCCCTCCCCGCTCGAACACCCCGTCTCCCTCTCCCCACTCCACCCTCCACCACCCCTACACACCGCACACCCTTCCACCACCTGTTTTACCCCATTTTAATTTTATTTTATTTTGATCATGCTTTATATTTTTTTTTTCATTCGCACCGTTTCCTCCCACCCCTTTTCGCTATATGTCTCTCCACCACTCCCCTACACACCCTTTGAACTCTCTTTCCACACACACTTTTCACCTGAAGAAGGGCTTATGCCACTCTCCAGAGCGTGAAATTAATAAACATTCGTTGTACTGCCTCTCTGTTTTGTTCCTGTTCAAATTTTCCATTATATATATATATATATATATATATATATATATATATATATATATATATATGTATATGTATGTGTATGTGTGTGTATGTGTGTGTGCGTGTGCATGTGCGTGTGCGTGTGCGTGTGCGTGTGCGTGTGTGTGTGACTGAGTATGAGCGTGAAGTTATATGCTTATGTGTGCTTTTTCGGATTTCACGTACGGAGTTTTCAAATTAAATGCTTTTAAACCCGTATTAAATATATTTTGGCCGATGAAGAAATCAGAATCAACATTTTTGTTTAATATAATAGATGACAAAGTTTTTAAAATTTCACCCGAATCAGAATATTACACACAATTACGATAAAGATTGTTTTACGTCAGATAATTTTAAAGAACAATGTGTATGACAATATTATTTTTATCTAAAAACAGAAAAATGGCGAAAATAATTTAAGTGTTTTATTTCAGAGCAAGATAATATTTCGAAATTTAGCATTAGCTGACGGTTTAACAACGTATAGCTACAATAGTTTTGTCCTTGTTCATTTTCGTTTATGTTACCGCTTCGTAAACTCCGAGAGTGGTCCTATTTCTCTATGTATTTGGTGTTCGCCACCACTACGGCGATGTCGATGGCATATGGTACGACAGATCTTCCACGTTCTAGTTTGCCCGGGATGCCCCTCAACATCTCCAATGTGTGTAGTAATAACGAAAGGGACGAGTGTGAACACCCATGTGGTGGATGATGGATGGTTCCAAAAAGAAATCCTTCGTTTTAAACCCAGAGCAGATACCTAATATTGTAATATAGTCCCCATTGTTCCGCTCCTTTCTCGATAGTGCCATCGCGCACTCGACTCACAAAACTGGAAATTCTCTCAAGATGTTGCCAACCAATTCTGGATTGTTTGTGGATGTAGGACTCCGCTCTTCGTCAAGCAACCAGTTGTTCAGTACTCCGTGTCGTGAGTCGTACCTAAATATCGATACTTGTGTTAGAGACTCCTCAGCATATTCTGATCAGTTAAACATATTGTGCAAACACACTGCTTCAATTATGGAGATATGTCCCTGTCCACAAAGCATCGATTGTGCCATGGTATCTCCGAACAATCCCATTTTCAATTGTTCTTTACGCCGCCCGCAAAACGCGGCTCACATTCCACTATCAGCAGCTCATCGACAGAGTCCCGCTTCAGAAATATTTTGTTCAGCACTCATTCAAATTACCCTGTAATCTCCATCTCTATTTCCCTCCCTATTGACATCCACCCATTTAGCTGCTGACTATCGAAAGATGAGTTCTCTGTCGGTTGTTCAACTCACTCACTACATATCGTTTCCATTTGTGTGCCTTATTTCGTGCGCATCTGGAGCAGTCAACTTTCCAAGTTAGGAACAGACTCTTATCCCCTTCGCTGATATTCATTCATGATGTGCTGGCCAATCCTGCCGACTATAGTGCTCACATCCTGTCCGGCAAGCTCACAGGCAGAAGGAACAGCAAAAACATGATGTGGACATTTTGCATTGCAGTTAAAAATATAATATATGATCTACATGTCACCTCAAGTTTTCGAATTGAAGACATCTTATCTGATCAAGGAAAATATTATCTTGATAGTGTTGTATGGAATCCCAGTCTACTCTTTCCTACCATGCAAAAGGAGTACCTTTAACCTGGAAACACTGCCATCAATGAATAACACCCAATCTCTCTTGACACCAAAAGCAATTGCCTGTGTCATCATCAAACCAGTAATGCTCTTGCAACACACCAAACCTAATTCATGTGTGTCGAAAAGTTCAACAGATCCCATCTCTCGGTTCCTGTACATTGTGGTGTTGGTTCTTTGGGCTACTGACATGACCTAATAGGCGTTATATCTTCAGCTCTCTCATCAAAGGTGGTCTCAAAAAGATAAATCAAAGGCATTCTTAAAAGACAAATAGGAACACTTGATGTGCTGCGCGCTACATACACATGTTTGTAAATTTGGTATATATGGAGTATCTTGTAGATGAAAATATAGATGTGATGTAGCGGAACTGACATCATATTCAGAAAGAGCCCCGTAAAATTATATAATTATCTCTTGCTGAAGAAATCTTTTTTTTTTTTTTGTTATGTAGTGTAACTAGTTATAGTTGTATTAGCTTCCATATAGAAACCTTGTACTCTATTTTTCCCTCTCCAATTCGTCATTTTGATAAACGTTTCCGAATTTAATTTGAAATTCTCATCAAAGGAGCCAAGTATATATGTATACATACATATATAAACAAGTGGGGGAATTCTAGGAAACATAGAAGGCGGAAGAAACAATCACAAGGACAATTCCCGTTCATCGACTGTCTTTTGGGGATTCATTATAATTTCGGATGCTTTATTATACATATGGATATATAAGACTGTACTGCTGCATGGATGTGAAGATTAGAGGAAAACAAAGAAGAAGCAGCAGAAGATCCAGACATTCATCAACACCTGTCTAAGGAGCATTTACAACATCAAATTGCTGGAGAAGATCGGAAACGAAGATCTGTGGAAGAGAACGGGACAGGAGCCACTAGCAAATCAGACTCACCGGGGGAAGCGGAGCTGGACTAGACATATACTCAGGAAACCAGCATCCAACACCACATACCAAGCCCTGACATCGAACCCATAGGGTAAGAGAAACACAGGCCGGTCCCGCGGCGATTGGAGGCGTGAAACTGGGGTAGAAATAAGAGACTTTTAAGCCAACAGAAGTGTTTTAAGCCAAATGGAGTGGCGAGAACAGTCCAGGTTCGTGTAAGGTGTACACACACTCTTTCCTAATTTGGATTACTCCCCAAATGATAAACTTTTTAGAATTTAATTTGAAATTCCCATCAAAGGAGCAAAGTATCGTATGGCTGATGTGTGTGTGTGTGTATATATATATATATATATATAGATAGATAGATAAATATACACGGGTGTGTATGATTGTGTATAGAAGATTATATTAATAAGAGGAATTCCAACTTTGTCTGATTTACTCGTTTTATTTACAATCCTTTAAAATTTATAATGGTATTATAATGAAATAGTATGATAGAATATTAAATTCTAAGTGTTAATTGAACAAGTACTTTAATGCTTTCGCAATCTTCAGGTTCATAATATGTGGTGACAGTCAAGTTTGCAATTTTCATGCAAACTTGACTGTCACCACATATTATGAACCTGAAGATTGCGAAAGCATTAAAGTACTTGTTCAATTAACACTTAGAATTTAATATTCTATCATACTATTTCATTATAATACCATTATAAATTTTAAAGGATTGTAAATAAAACGAGTAAATAAGACAAAGTTGGAATTCCTCTTATTAATATATATATATATATATATATATACAATAATTGTTTCTACTTTTGGGACAAGGCCAGCAAATACCCAGTGCATGACTGGTACTTTATTTTATCGACCCCCGTAAGCATGAAAGGGAAAGTTAACCTCGGTGGGATTTGAACTCAGAATGGCAGGGGCCGTAACTCTATGCGTCAAAGCATGGCGTCCGACCCTCTACCGGTACTGCCAATCCACCGTTGTATATATATATATACAATAATGAGAGGTACACAGATATATGTGTATACATACATATACATGCATATATACACATACATTTTTCATAAGTATCTGAGATTGTGTGTTGCTAACCTTAACCAGTGTTGCTCTATGACTATGAGAGACAAGATAATTGGAATAAATCAATTGACTCTATATCAGAGCTGTGTAATACATTATAAAGAAAGAAGAAATATTAGACATAAATAAATACCCATTTTTTCTTCAAATTCCCGACAGTACAATTTCGTGGCTACTATGCAAATATCCTATATCATAGAGATGTAACATTTTTGTCAGTTTTGCCGAAAAATGTATGTGTATATATGCATGTATATGTATACACATACATCTGTGTACCTCTCATTATTGTCTATAACTCCCTCATGGTAGAGTAGCCACGGAAGTATAGTGACTGCTTTCTTTACCCTCTCTTCTGTAGTCTCTGCATCGTATTAATATCAACTTAGTCTTCTGTGATATTTTTCACTGCTACAAGGGATTTAGCCCCATTTCTTGACCATTGTATCACGTGATAGGGTATCCCACCGCCTTCTCGAGATTCTTTCGCGCGATGCAGACCTGTTTTGAAATTTTTCCCTGAGGTGTTCCCTTGAAAAGTTGGCAAACCTCACAAAAATGTTACATCTCTGTGATATAGGATTTTTGCAAAGTAGCCACGAAACTTTACAGTCGGGAATTTGAGGAAAAAATGGATATTTATTCATATCTAATATTTCTTCTTTCTTTATAATGTATTACATAGCTATGCTACTGAGTCAATAGTCATAGAGCAAAACTGGTTAAGGTTGACAACACACAATCCCACATACTTGTGAAAAATGTGTGTGTACATATGCATGTATATGTATGTATGTCAGGTCACCAGTTGGTGCTACTGGTAACATGTATCCCAGTGCAACCTGTCTCATGGTCGGGTCGTTGGCGACTAAACTGGCAACCCCACCAAGGTTTCTTGGTGAGGAGGGTGACTTTGGACATCCTGCAGGACTAAAAACAAAACCTGTCAAATGGCAAAGGAGCTCTTAAGAGTCAATGGCCATCCAAAATCACAGGGAGAGATGACCCCTTAGCCTTTGTCAAGGCAGAATTCTAGGAGAAGGAAAACTCTGATATAACACCTGCAACCCTGATGGTATCCAATGATGTTGACTTGTTCTTCTTTTTGGTAAATATCATCTTGGTTAAGGGAGTGGGACTGGCTTTGTGCAGTGCCTTTGCTCACTATAAAAGCTTCACGGCACAGGCATTGCTTTATATCTGGAGATCTCTCTGCACTTGTCCTCACATGGTACCATGGGCCCAGCACTATGTGTCAATAATTGTCACAAGTGTAGTGTTTGTACCAGAGTTTTCAAGTCGCTGGCTGGACTAAAAAGTCACACTCGTTCAGCGTATCGGTAGGGGTTCTCCTACATGGATATAAAGTAGTGGCCGTACTCGAAGACGAGTTGGCAGCCACCATATGTATGTATACACATATATATGTGTACCTCTCATTATTGTCTATAACTCCCTCACGGTAGAGTAACCACGGAAGTATAGTGACTGCTTTCAAGCTAATACTATATACACTTCAAGTCTGCCTTAACCCCCCCCCCGCACCCTTATGTAGCCTCTGCATCGTATTAATATCCCCTTCGCCTTCTGTAATATTTTTCACTGCTACAAGGGATTAGCCCCATTTCTTGACCACTGTATCACGTGATAGGGTCTCCTCCACCTTCTCGAGATTCTTTTGGGCGATGCAGACCTGTTTTGAAATTTTTCCATGAGGTATTCCTTTGAAAAGTTACAACAAAAATGTTACATCTCTATAATATATGATTTTTGCATAGTAACCACGAAACTGTACAGTCGGGAATTTGAAGAAAAAATGGGTATTTATTTATGTCAAATATTTCTTCTTTCTTTATAACGTATTATATATATATATTTATATATTTATATATATATATATATAATGATAATAATAATAATTGTTTCTACGTTTTGGCACAAGGCGAGCAATTATCCCAGATAATAATGATAATAACAATACGAGCCTGAAGCCTAACCTATGAAAGTAGTGTAATTATTGTATCGCAAATTGAAACACCAGTATCCTCCTAGTTTACCACAAAACAATGCACCGAAATACAAACATCCACATATAATCGGGTACATTACTGTTTCGAATTCCGTGGAGCATACGCCGGACATTGATTAATAATAAATCAATAACTAGCAAATTCCTGACAATGGAGTTCTCATTAGCCAGCAAGTCCATTGAGTGGTTTCCAAAAATCGACCTTACTGCTAAATTTGATGCCGGTATCCTACGTGTGGCATTAAATACTAGTCGGTCAGCAAATAATGACAGCAGCGACAGACTGGCTAGGATTGTACAGTCTAAGGATTTACAGAAACCCATGAAGCTAGATTTAACACCTTTCTAGTGGGTCCGGGTATGATTTTACATTCATTTAAATTATTGACGTATTGTTTTATTGATATTTTTTATCTGTTTGGCCCGAATCTTCCTTTATCGATTTTAAATCGTATGGTTGATTGTAGACTTGTTCTATATGTGACGGTATTTTAACGATAGTTATAGCTCTGATTCATCTGAATTATTGAGCCCTCTGCCGCTCATATCGAATTTCGTTTTTCGTGAACTCGTGCGCCGATTTTTCGATACTCGATCTTTCTAATATATATATATATATATATTGAAAATAGAATTAGAATCTATCACCGTATACTGAATGCAGAAAATCTTCTGATGTTAGTGTACACGAACCTTCATAACGGAAGGAGATGGCATTGGCGCGCATTCTTTCCGTCATGGGGCTCATATTTGGCTATTTACTGTAGTGAAAATAAGGTGAGAGCTTCTAATTCTGTTTTCAAAATGTTGAATCGAAACCGTATTCCAATTCACATGTTTGCACTCTTTCCACTATTAATTTATAACCTCTAAATTCAACGGAGTAAAATAAGTTTGACATGTTGGTGTAATCCACCTTTAACACTTATCGTGAGTATATGAGGTTGGGTTCAGACTTGCGCCATTATTTATTTATATTCTCATATAATTTGTGATCATATGTCTGTTAATGTATAGATGTACAGAAGTACTAAATTTTGATATAACATTTTAATACCGCTTTTGCTTTGCTATTGCTTTTGATTGCACTTGTAATTTGCAATATGTATTATTTGGTATGGTACGAAACTCATCGATGGTGTCGAATTATCTCTTGTATATAATAGACTTGAAACATCAAACAATATGTAAATCCCTGATGATATATAGAGGTAATGATAACTCCTCGTACGTATCATGGTATAGCCCACCACTCTACATTGAAACATATGTATATATGAGGAGGAAATTGTACTTTACTCGAAGCATTGCGTAGTGAGGTATACACGTTTGCAGTTAGAAGGCTAGAACAATGCACGTATGGATATATAGAATATAAATACAAATTCAAAAGATATTGCTGACAATTAGTCTTTTACCTTAAATTTATTTTCGAGATAATATCTCTTCTCCGGAGGGAAGTAAAGGGGTTAATCTGGTGTTCTAATAAGCTTGCCAAGTCATACTGACAGGAAATAGTATAGAAATTCCATTCTATTTCTAATGTGAAAGAGCGAAGGTTAGGTGGATAAGTTGGTTGTCTCCCTTTGAAAGTGTTTGGACATGTATGTCTAAGTTGGTGTGGGAGAATACGTGAAGGTGTAAGCATGCGTGTGTGTGTATGTGTGTGTGTGTGTGTGAGTGTGAGAGGATATGTTTATATGTAAATATGGGGGATAGATGCTCTATCATTTTAAAACTGGTCTACGTGTGTGTATGTGTTTGCGTGAGAGAGAATAAGGGAAGGTGTAAGCCTGTGTGTGTCTGAGATGGTGCGTGGAGGTGTACGTGTGGGGCTACGTGCTCTATCATGTTAAACATTGGGTGTTGAGTTCTAGTCTGTTATTGATCGTTGCTTGTGTTTTGTCTATAATTAGTGCGTCTTTAATTCTAAGATTGCCGAGGTTTCTTTCCTTCGCTTCTATCCTAACTAACATGTTTTTGTCGGTGTTTTTGCATTTCACTAGGTGTTTCTTAAATGAGGAAGCGTTAGTGTTGAGGTGTTCTTTTATTCTAATGTGAAGTGGTCTGGTGGTGCTACCTATGTAGAAATTGCTGCATTTGCCGCACTCTAATCTCTATACGACGTAAGCCTGGTGGCATAGGTCTGTGTCGTCGATGGGGCAGTTGGCTAGGCTGCAGCGGCTGTCATGTCTGGTGGAGTATCGTTTGGTTAGCAGTCCGTGTAGAGAAGGTCCTGAGTGGGCGAGCTGGATATCTAGTCCCTCTCGTCTGATAGCTCTGCGGATGGCTGTTGTTGTTTCGTCACTGAAGTGTGGGAGCTTCAGGAAGCAGGTGTTAGTGCCTCGGGTGTGGTGTCCTCTGTTGTTTCTTGCCCGGTTCGCGGTGGATGTCGGGTATCCATTCAGTTTAAGAACTTCCAGGAAATGTGTGGTGTGTGTGTCTTGGTCTCTTGCGTCGGTGCATTTGTCCTGGATACGTGTAGTTCGCTCCTTATGTATCCGAACTTAGCGCTGACTGGGAAGACTGATCTGAAATGTACGAACAGGTCCCTGCTGGCGGCTTTTTTATAGAAGCAGGTGTGGATGTCGCATTTCTTTGTTACCCTGAGTTGGAAGTCCAATAGGGATAGGGATCCGCGGTCATCGATCGGGGTGTTCCATGCTGAACTTTATAATGGCGTCTATGCTGGAGAATGTCATGTATATTTTATCCGCTTCTTTACGGAATGATGTAAGGATGAGTATGTCATCTTCATATCGGGTGAAGAAGGTATAGCAATGGCAGGTGTTGAGGGCTCGGCATTCCAGCTGGTTCATATAAGTGATGGCTAGCAGGCCCGATAGGTTAGTTCCCATGGGTAATCATGTTGTCTGTCTGTATGTGTGGTGGTGGAAGGTGAAGTACGTGTTATCGGCTGTGAAGGACAAAAGCTTGTGTATGTCCGTCGGATGGAGGCCGTAGCACCGGACGTCTTCTGCGCCACGCAGACGTCAATAAATCGACAGCTAGATGAGCGCGGACTGTAGTGTAGAGGGGAACAACTTCGAGGATAAAGTCGTATCTATTTAATTTAAGTTGTTCTGACTGGAGTTGGTGCAGTCTACGTATGACCTCGTCGGAGCTACTGACATGCCCGGGCATATAAATATAAATATAAATATATATATATATATATATATATATAAATTTAGCGAGAATCGCATTTCGGCGGGTAGAAATTAGCGAAACGCAACTTCCGTATTGTGCAAACAAGCGTTCCATGGATATGAAGATACCAGAGCTATAAACATAAATTAAAATGGTCAGACACACTGAGACGATGGTTAAGAAGCCATTAACCACCTTAGCCAAAAGAGCGAACGAGCTAAAAGGGTCAAACAAAATAAGATATGATTGAAATAGTTACCCGGACCCTCGGGGAAGATGGAATACTCCGAAATTGGGTTTCTGCAACACCTAAATCAATAATACTGTTTGCTTATAAAAAATAAGCTTTTGGTATAATGATCTAACAAGGCATCGCTTTCTCAACAGGCTTTTGTCCTTCGTGCGCCAGAATCTCACAGGTTATGAAAGCACATGTGAGGTTCTAAGGGGAGAAAACCCCTATTTTGGCCAGTGAATTCAGCATGTGTAGTTATTGTAAACATTTGCAAAAACCGCAGAAAACGAATTAAGCTCTCGACCGAGTTGTTTTTAAAATAAACTTAAGCGATTAATCAGTCAATAGAATTAACTAAAAATCCAAAAGAAAATTAATTGGTTAATCACTTGACTTGGGAGATTAGTACAAATATAAATTTAGCGAGAATCGCATTTCGGCGGGTATAAATTAGCGAAACGCAACTTCCGTATTATGTAGACGAGCGCTCCATGGATATGAAGATACCAGAGCTATAATCATAAGTTAAAATGGTCAGAGAGAGAGAGAGAGAGAGAGAGAGAGAGAGAGAGAGATAGAGATAGAGAGAGAGAGAGAGAGAGAGGGGCTTAGTTCGGATCTAGCTGTCAAAATGGCCGGAGTTCAGACCTCAGGGGTCCTGAATCTTTTCATATATATATATATATATATATATATATATATATATAATTGTGTCTACTCTTGGCACAAGGCTAGCAATTACCCAGTACATTACTGGTACTTTATTTTATCGACCCCGTAAGGATGAAAGGCAAAGTTAACCTCGACGGGATTTGAACTCAGACCGTAAAGGGACGTAACTATGCTGGAAATCATGGCGTCCGACTGCTAATCCACCAATGAAATTGGTTTATAATCCAATTACTATGTTTCCTAAATATTCGTATTTCCTCTCCTCCTTTTATGGTTAGATATACAACAATTTGAAATTATGTTTGTGTTAGATATCCCACTCATAAATATCCCACTGATAGATATCCCACTGATAATTACCCCACTGCTAGATATTCCACAGTTAGATATCCCACTGCTAGATAAAACTCTGCTTGTTATTAAAATATCAAGTTGAGTTGTGTGTAAAAGAACTCATTTAATCAACTGCACCCTGCTCAAATAAATATTATCCTTCTGCCACAGCTAAACACCATAATAATTTCGTTGTTAGTTGTATTTGCTTTTATTCACATTGCTCACAGGGATACTATATTATGTGAAAGTAAGTAGATTTTAGCAGATCGCTGTACGTTAGATCTGCCATCAATCAAAAATTAACAAGACTATTTGTTACACGCCCTAGCAAATTGATGTTTGAAAGCAATGCTGAGAGAACTGTTAGTGGTTTAATTATAGTAATCGTATACATTTTGATATTTTTGATGATAATTGTTTCTACTTTAGGCACAAGGCCAGCAATTACCCAGTGCATTACTGGTACTTTAATTTATCGACCCCATAAGGATGAAAGGCGAAGTCAACCTCGGCGGGATTTGAACTCAGATCGTAAAAGGACGTAACTCTGCTGGAAAGCATGGCATCCGACCCTCTACCGATACTTCCAATTCACCGCCCTTTATTTATGATGATAATGATTATGTGAATGAAGGAGTAGGGTTTATGCTGGAGTAGGCCTTGTAGTGGGATGTATGATATCAGTGTCGATGTTGTTATTTAGTGCAACGTCGACTGAATTATGATCAAATGCATTCCAGCAATGACCATCTAACATTTTTCTTTTATTTCAGACAAACGCAGTGTGTATTTTCTATTTCAAGATAGTTAGGTATGATTATGCACGTATATTTTGTATTCTGTTTAATTGTTGATATCACGCCCCACATCTGGTCTGTTTAGCAAACATATGTCCAAATATGTCCAGTATTTTGTATAGACAAATCTAAATTACTATAAGGTATCTTTGGATGATATTTGTAGTAGAACAAGCCATCATTGTACGTATCCTCATTGGCTCTTAGATAATTATGTAATTGGTCTTGACGATGACGATTTATAAGTATGCGTTTAATGTTAGCGTTTTTGTTGTTTTTATGATGTTTTTAGTCGCAGACAAGCAGATATGATACAAGTCGTTCCGAGGAATGTGAAGAGATATAAAGAAAGGAGTAATTAATGGCATCACTTCCCCCAAATTCTTGTACTTGTGCCAAAATCAGAAACCAATATTTTACCGGTATATTATTCATTGGCCTCAGAATGACTATAATTCTCAGCAGAGGAAGCTCGAGCAAATAACACCAGACATTCCATCTGACGGTATAATGATTCTCCTCATTCCACATCTTAATTGTCTAATGATTAAAAGAAAAAAATATAAGAGGGCGGGGTATTATTCAATAGTGGCTTGGTTGATGATTCTAGCACATCAAAAGCGGTGGTATTGAGGAGAGGGTCAAGGGGACATGCTCCCCCTCATCACAATAATTATATATTTCTCCCCAAACTATAAAAAAACATATTTTTATATGCGCTACAATCTAAGTATATGTTATGTTTATCGAATATCGAAGTTATTTTTATATCTTAGTTCAGATTTAATAATAGCATCAACATTTAGAGGAAAATCCCGAAATTTTGAGGATTAAATGTAGGGCTTTCCCTGTGAACTTTTGCTGCTTTTTTGAACGAACATGGTCTTCAAAATGTTCGTGGTGCCCCTACTCCAAAAATAAGACCTGGCATGATTTTTATGATGCTGTACATTATAAGCCCTATCCTGAGATTAAGCCCTAGCGTATTTTTGCGAGGAAATTTAATATAAAAAAAATAATATAAAACGCAGACTTCCAGAGTATTTTTGTTTTCTGATTAAATTATTTTAACGATATTGGTTTTTGACATCTGTATAATGATATTTTTAGCAAAAGTTTCGCGCTGTTGTTTGTGTAAAAATATAAGCCCTACCACGAAACTAAGCCCTAGAGCCGTATTCTTTTTGGGAAAATGATAATAAAACTGTATTAGAGAAACAAGGTTATTCTCTATGTTTCACAGAAACCCCTTTCTCGTAGACGAGTGTAAGGATTAAAATTTACAGACTTAATTAAAGTTTAGTGCTCACCACAACTTGAATTTTTGTTCAAATAACTTTCTATTCTCAGTAATATATATTTTAAACTAAGAAATATTATTTTGTAGAGATAAAGTCCTTTTTCTTTCTTTTTTTTTTTTCAATTATATACACTGATGAAGTTAGATTACTAAAATAAAAAAACCCTTTCCTTCACTTCACAACTCCTAGTTGTAGAAATCCTATGACATTTTCAATATTAACTATTATTTAGAATAAAGAAATACATTTACTATGTTCTGGCAACTCTTTCACACCTAGAGGGACTAATGTATAGATTGAAGACGATTTGGAAGCTATTTCTAGCATGTTTAACCTCAATGTAGGAAATAGTTTTCGTTGGTATATAAATAGATAATACAGCACCATGTTTTGAGTGGGGAATTGGTTGCTATTTCTGACAGATCTAGCTACTATGTAGAGGAGGATTTACCACATTGAGTTATACACATATAAAAATAGCTCCCGAACAAAGCACCTGTATTTATTTTGAGGGAGATTTGGCTGTTGCTTTTAACATGTGTAGTAACCATTAGCTTACACAAACATGACTGTAGGGTGTGATTTGTTGGAGAATTAGCTGCTATGTCTACTATGTCCAACTCTCGTGTAGTGGCCCCGCTCTTTTGTCTGGTACACACAGACACACACACACACATATATATATCGTTCTTTATTTGCCACAGGGGCGTACAAAAATGGGACATTACAAGACGTGACGGCGGGGGTTTTACATAACATCTTTAACAATAATAAATAACAATAAATTATATAAAAATAAAACAATTGAAATCCCCATAGGTGTGTTAACGCTACTGCGGGGTTGTTTTACAGCCCATGGATCGAACAACCCTCAACACCAGGAACACATTTTGTAGGTGTTGCCGTTTTCCCCCTATTTATCTTCCTCAATCTACATGTTTATATACAGAGAAGGCGCATTCACCCGGGCAATTTTCGCCACATTCATCCACCGTTCAGCGAATTCCTTCTGAAGTGGTACTTAAAGAAAGGGATGATTTGTCCGGAGAGAAAGGTGCTTGCCCTCAGTCCTTTTAACCTCGTCCACCATAATACCTCTTTCGCCATAGCCACCAGACAGAGGAAGAACGCCTCTCTTTCATTCTTAAATGAAGGCAGCTGGATGATCCTCACGATGGACTAGGCTGACAACTAGATGCGTCCTACACGTGACAATAGCTGTTCGACATAATTCCAACGGTCGGTCACCCCTGTGCACTGAACAATTGCGTGCAGAACGGTTTCGATGTCCTGCGCGCATCTTGGACAGGTCCTTTTGGCAGGATTCTGCCAGGGCGTCAGTGCCAGTAGATTTTGTCTCGAACTGGTAGAGCTCCTCGGTAGCACTGCCAGGCCAGAGACCTCTGGAAGCTATCCATAGGCCCTGGACAGATAGTCCTCCCGAACAGACTGGTCAGTTCGTCTTCCTCGATGCCTAGAGTTTCCTCGAGAACGTCGTCGCACTTATCCTCCACTAATCCCCTATAGAATGTCGAAATGGAGTCTCTGCTGATTGCCGTTTCCGCTTGGTAGAGCGGTGTGAGCGTCTGAAGACAGTCGAGGTGCCAGGTGCCCATTTTCGGTTTTCGCTTGACCCAGGACTGCAGCTCTGTTAGTGAGACGAGTTGTGGAAGAGCTCGTCTCACAAACGACAGCCACACCGGTTCGCCGGTCAGGAACACCTGTAATGGCGCAGCCTCAGCGCGTGTTTGCGCATCATCAGCCACGGCAAGCCCAGCTCTCCGTTAGAAGGGTGTTGACAGAAGATGGATCTCCTCACCAATGGAGCCTGTTTCTTCCAGAGGAACTTGAAGAGTAGGCGTTCCATTTTGATGAGGTATTCGCGGACAAGGCAGTAGTAGATGACGGACGCTATTTAAGCGTTCGCCACCTCCGCTTGACCTTTCAAGGAGAGTTTGCACTCAGCCCACTTCTGGGTGAGTGCAAGCACCTTCGCCATGACCTCGTTCCAGTTCTTGTCCACCTGGAGGTCTGGATCAAACCAGACCTCGAACAATTTCACCGGTCCTTCCATCCAGCGTCCAACGGCAGTGTCGGAAGGTATGGGTTTGCCTCTCCATGTGCCGAGTTGCAAACCGATAGACTTGTTTGGATTTAGTCTTGCTCCTGTCAACGTTTCGTATCCCTGTAATAGGTTGCCGATTACCATGATGTCCGAGGTTTTCGACACCACTACGGTTATGTCGTCGGCATAGGCCGACGCTACTTTCCGCGGTCCGGGTTCGATCGGGATGCCATACCACAGCTCCAACTTCCGCAGTAATGGCTCGAGAGTCAGTACATATAGATTGAAGGAGAGAAGCACCCCTGACGGATGTAACGCATGAATGGCTCCGATAGGTAGCCATTCACCTTGACTGCTGAGAGCAGATGCTGGTGTGCATGGCAGCGATCCAGCCTCTGAAGACGGGACCGAAGCCGGCCGTCTTGAGAACCGCTTCCAAATATTGATGGTCGACCCTATCAATTTCCTTAGACTGATCTAAATTTATCGGAGCCCCACCGAAGCCTGGTTTTCACCCTACCCTCTCTATGATGTATCGCATGAGGTGGAGGTTGTCGAGTATTTGACCTGGACGGGAGTGCACATGTTTGCGCTTCCCCTACCCCCCCTACCAGATTATCGACGACAAGCGCCAGCCTCGCTGCTAACACCTTGGCCAAAATATTTAACTCTGTGTTGAGCAGTGTTATGGGCCTGAAAATGCTTATCTCATCCCCATTGTTCTCATCATTCCTGATCAGCGTTACTGCGCCTCTGCCTACAGAACTGGGAATCCTCCCGTTCTGCTGCCAGTTGCAGTAGACCGCTTCGAGGACAAGTCTGACATGCCTGTGGAAAACTCATAGGGTAGACCATCTATATATATATATATACATAGATAGAGAGAGAAAATTGTAGGTATGTACATGGCAGAGTATGGTGTGGCTTGGAGGAGAATGTTCAGCTATTTTTACTAGGTCTACCTACCATATGGAGTTTCGTGTATATTGGCTTATACAATATACGCAATCAAGTAATTTTTAACAAGTGCTCCTGTATGTAAGGGAGATTTGGCTACTATTTTTAGCTATCGTGTAGTGATCTGCTCTTTTGTCCGATATATATAACTATATGCATGTATATACAGAGAGATTTAGAGTGACAAATACATAATACATATGGTATAGTTTGAGTGAGCATTGGCTGTTATTTCTACTATGTATAGCTACCATTGGACTATACAATATATGCTAGCAATTAGTTCCTAAACAGAACTCTTTAGTGCACTTGTGTATCGGTTGGCTTGATGCGAGATAACATTAGTTCCATCACGTAGGGGAAAGATTCAATTTTAAAACGTAAGAAAATACAAACTAACTATCAAAAGAAAGTTTGTATATACCTCACCTCCACTCGGCTTTGCAGCGGCGATACGGGCATATTGAATCCAAGGAAGATTATGATATGCCTTTTTTGTGTGCCTCTAATAGGTTGGCAAATATGGTAAACTGAAAATGAAAACACTGGATTCTGCTTTAGCCGATAGGCCCACAATTTTGTGGAAAGGGAAAGTCGATCAAATCGACCCAATACATTGCTCGTTAATTATTTTATCGAAACCTGTAAATGGCCAGTGGAACTGGGTGGGTGCGTTACTCACCCCAAATACACACACCAATAATATTTTTCTCCCTGAACTACCAAAACACACATCTATTTGTATATAAGGTACAATTTATGTACATGCTATGTTTATCGAAGTTTTTATATCTTGGTTGATATTTGATAATAACAGCTAAATTAATCACTACAATTACATTGACAAAATCCCCTCCCCCCCCATTCAGAAATACCTCCGCCGCCCATGCAAATCGATGACTGTGTAGGATTACATACGTTTATGCTTTGTATGTTGCTGATGCTGTTGTTAGTGTTGTTCGTTTTAGTAGTTATCCTTTCGGAAATTGTATTGGGGTTATCTAATGAGAGGAAAGAGTTTTGTAAGTATGGTTCACATATAAGTGAGTTCCTTAGCTTTAAGTTTCATATCAGATAACGGGCTTTGTCCAATTTCTATGTTGATTTTCCTTTCTTTCCTACCAACATTCTTACATTCATTCCTTCGTTCTTTCGCTCTTTCTCTCTTCCTTTCTTCATGGCTTGAATAGGCCGGCTTTGTTGGAGGAAACCCGAGTCGAAGAATTACTGATGTATGTTATTTGTGTTCCCAAATGCGGTTGCATTATACTTTATCTTCCTCACGATATGAGATGATAACGCTCCGATGTTGTAA
>OZ024740.1:345994230-346056730 GCA_964016885.1 Eledone cirrhosa
AGTCAACTTAGCCTCGACATTTTAAACTTAATTTTCATTACCTAAACGATTAAACACTAGCATTTAGCTTTTAGATGATTGTAGCGGTGTATTGTCTGTTGCAAGTATTCGGATCAGGCGTTCGATTTTAACTTAATTTCATCTTCTCCTCTCACTTATCGTGATATAATTGCCAAATTTAATCATCACATCCTTTCTTCCGTTAGATTCACCTAACAGTTATTTAAGTATACATGTGATTAAGGAGTATTTAGTTACTTACACATTATTTAACAACCAAGGAATTCAATTGATTGAGCACCTGAATGCTTTTCAACGAAACTGACGGAGGATCCATTAATTCATTTAAAGAAAGCAATTATTTAGCATGATATATCCTATGGAAAAGCATGAACATCGCTAAATCACATTCCTCCATATTCTGATGTAAAACAGATGCCTTGTAATCATGCCAGAAACCAATAGAGAATAATGTAAGCTTAGATATCACCGTCGTTCGTTATTCTTTGGAAACATCATTGCTTTCTATAATTGATTACTTCCGAACTTGCATAGCGAAAACATTTTCTCTTGAAACTTAAATGAGAATCTGTTGGCAATAAATCCGTTATATTTGACATCACCAGTCCTCAGCAACCCCACAAACTCTATAACAACGCTACCAACTCCAAAATCATCAATATTATCATCAAAACCAACCAACAAATCTAGCAAATACAACAACACTAAACACCAATAACATCTGCATGACCACCACCAACAACGCGACCAACAACAACAACAACAACAGGTCCAATTACTACACCTGACGTGTAACAACGCTAGCTAACAAATTGGATAGTATTCTCCTGTTTCACACGAGATGTTTGGACTTGGCAGCATACTTGGCTCAATTTTATAGCAACACCTACTCTTCTCGCCACATTTCTACTTTCCTCATTCACTCATTTGCTGTCTTTCATTTTCTCTCTCTCTCTCTCATTCTCCCTCCCCTATCTCTCTACCTCTCTTTCTCTCCCTCTACTCCCGTCTTCCTCTCCCTCTACTTCTCTCTCTCTACCATTCATTCTCCTTCCCTTTCACTCTGACACACACTCATTCACAATCACGTAATAGTTATAGTTAACTCTTTCCGATTATTTTTCCTTTGTTACTATTTTTCATCCACTTTTACTAACTGTCATTATGCCTCATGAACGTAACGTATTCACTTCTATATCTTCACCAATCATTTTCACATACACTCCATTTCTCATTCCGTACAGGCTTTCTGTACATTAGTTGGTTTTCGTCTATATTGTTTATGTATACAAATATGTGAAAATCTATATGTGATTGAGTATGATATCGGAAGAAACGTATGTGTGTATGTATGGAACATGCATGTATGTATGCATGTATAAATGTGTGACAGTATAAAAATAAACCGATTGTACAGACACACACACACACACACACACACACACACACACATATATATATATATAACGAAAGAAATGTGGTAAGGAACCAGGTAGACCATAACGCACCAAAGTACTCAATACTTAGGGTAGTAGAGTGGGTAATAGGAACGAATTAGCCGTCAAAACGGCTTGAGCTCAGCCGTCGGGGTTTTACTCGTTCCTATATATATGCATACGCACACACACACACGCACACACATATACATACACATATATATATATATACAAACATATATATACACACACGCACACACACACATACACACTTACACTTACACACACACACCCACACGCATATATATATATATATATATATATATATGTGTGTGTGTGGGTGTGTGTAAATTAAATTCTACGACCTAAGTCTCTAGCTGTTGTTAGGCTAGAATAAATAATTAAATAAAGAAAGAAAGAAGTAAAGAAAGAAATAAAGAAATAACGAAATAAGTAAAAGAACTAGGTGGGACGAATTAGGCAAGGACCCTTTTAAGAGGTATAAGTACGTAAATGATACGGTGACGGGTCAACAAAAGGGGCCAAAATACTAAAGAGACTACCACGAAATAAACAATAAAGGTTTCCATCCCGGGCACAATGCCAGCAACCACCCAGTGCAGCAAAGTGAACTAGTACGAGATAATAATTCTGAGTCCCGAGAAAAATATAAACTAATGCTAACTCTAAAAGATCTAAAACAAGCTACATGAAAGTTCGTACGAAGTAAAGGTAGAATACGGAAAAATAAATTCAGAATCCACTCCGCCCAAAAGAAAAGCGAAGAAAGAAATACTGAAACGAAAAAAAAGGCATAAGTGCCACTAAGAAATATAGAGGGCACAGAGAATAGTGGGAGCGGTCGGAAAAAGGGGACAAGTATCCGGGGTCTAAACCAACTGCTATAAAGGGCGGAGTCCGCCAAATCTATCATAGACTAGGGGAGGGGGTGGGGGTACTAAGGCTACAAGGGGCCAAAGGGCAGCCTCGGGTGGGCGAGAAAAGACACCGACAAAGGAGAAGAGCTGGGGTAGAAGGGCTAAGGAGAGAGGGGGGAAGGAAATAAAGGAAGCGATAAAAGAATACAAAGAAGATCTTACGTCTCCCTTGGCAGCAGGGGTTACCCATTGCAAAATCGGCAAGTGGGGTGTTATAGCCCTAGTCTACCCCCCCGGGTCATTATGGGGTTTGAGGGCGAGGTAAGTCCTACGCAATCTATGTTTACATGCAGTAACCAGTTCATCTTTCTTGTTTAGGAGTTGGTCCGTCGAAAACAGCATTTGTAAAGTTTCCTCCGAGCATAAATTGCACGGACGGCGTCCTCCCGTGTAAGAATTGGCTCTGGACAGTAATCTCCAAGTGAGATCATAGGTGATGTTGTTGTCCTTGAGGTCCCATATGTGGCCCGAAAGTGTAGTGGCGTGACGCCGGCCGGGTTTCGGAAGGTATGTCTATGTTGGTATAGCCGGGACTTGAAGTCACATGCGGTAAGTCCTATATAGGCTTTGTTGGAGGTATCCGTCCTCACGTTGCACTGGTAGATCACATTACGGTCTCTGCATCTATTGTCGAGTGGGCAAATAGATCTATCCGGGCAGTTACACCTGTGCCCGGGATGGAAACCTTTATTGTTTATTTCGTGGTAGTCTCTTTAGTATTTTGGCCCCTTTTGTTGACCCGTCACCGTATCATTTACGTACTTATACCTCTTAAAAGGGTCCTTGCCTAATCCGTCCCACCTAGTTCTTTTACTTATTTCGTTATTTCTTTATTTCTTTCTTTACTTCTTTCTTTCTTTATTTATTTATTCTAGCCTAACAATAGCTAGAGACTTAGGTCGTAGAATTTAATTTACTTTACTTTTTTCTTTACACTTATTTGCTTTTCTTCACTCTCAGTATTTTTTCTTTCCTATATATTTCTACCCCCCATTGTTCTACCTACCGTTCCGACTTCCTCCCCATCCCCTGTATCTTCTTTGACCTCATGCCCAGCTGTAGCTGGCACAACCAACGCTTGATTGGGTCTACTCCACCGCCTCCCCTCTTTCTCCTACTGGCAGGTTTAGCCACCATCTCCCCTACTAATTTGCAATCACAGAATTACTACTGATTTTTGACAATCACTTTGACCATATATGGAATTACCCCTTGAGAAGATCGGCTATTTAAATACCAGGATGAATTTTCATTTAGTCCAGAATTAGCCGTCGAAACGGCTTGAGCTCAGCTGTCGGGGTCTTACTGGTTCCTATTACCCACTCTACTACCTCAAGTATTGAGTACTTTGGTGCGTTATGGTACACCTGGTTCCTTACCACATTTCCTCCGTTATATATATATATATATATATATATACAGTGGCGGACTGGGTCTAAAAATAATAGCTGCCAGGGGCTGAAGGGGGCCCAGCTATTTATAGAATGCTTTCATTCAATGTTCATAATGAATAAATAACATTTTCAAAAAATACACAAGTGGAAACAAAACAGTGCAATCAAATTTTTGCGGAAAAATATCTTACCTTCTCCAATAAAAAAACAAATTATATTTTGCGAAATC
Organism: Eledone cirrhosa; assembly: GCA_964016885.1. Classification (NCBI taxonomy): domain Eukaryota; kingdom Metazoa; phylum Mollusca; class Cephalopoda; order Octopoda; family Eledonidae; genus Eledone; species Eledone cirrhosa. The sequence goes on from OZ024740.1 coordinate 345,998,249, forward strand.
CAGAGACTTTCACTAATGACCTTTGGTCTTTCACACTCACTCTCTCTTTATATATAATATTAATAAATGGAAACTATCTTTATAAAATCATATTTATTTTATTATATATATTTCAAGGGTACCAAAATGTTGGCACGCTTTCATCAGATAAAATACAAAAGTTGTTTTACAGATAGTGACATATCCAAAAACAAGAACTTATCGTTTTAAACGATAAGTTCTTTTCTTAGTTTTCGAAAAGTAGCATATGGGCTCGCACTACCCCAAATAATTTTATTTTGGCGATTGACTCTAAATAACAAGATTTTCAAATAAATTATCACATTCATTGATCTTTTCTTTTAATTCAGCGCACATGGTGTGTGTGGCAACCTAATCGGATAGAAAAAGTTGTTGCACATGTGATAGTTCAGTAAGGAATAGCAAGCTGAATTGATGCCTGTCTGTGAGATGTTGATTGTGCTTTTGGGAAAGTTTATTTAATCTGCTTCATATTGTCTTCATCCAAACTGGGTCTCCCACTCCTGACAAGGTACTGATCCTGTTTCTTTGAATTTAACAAAGCAAACTCGTATTGTTTTGTGAGATGGGGTTTCTTCTTTGCCCTCTCAAGAAGAAGAAGAAGAAGAAGAAGAAAAAGAAGAGGAAGAAGACATATTAAGCAGTGTAGATATTGGCCAACTCTGCTATGTCTTGATTTATACACTGCTGGTGATAAAACCTTATATCCAGAGACTAAGTGATTCACTGTGATTCCCATTATGGCAGAATCGTCACTTTCTATCTATCCCATATCTTATCACGTTGACTTATTATCTAGCACTGCTCCATTTGCCTTAGGTATGTGCAGTGTTTATTTTAGTGTTGTGATGTGACCTGGGATTTGGTTATGTAACTCTCTGAGTGATGATTTTTTCAATGCCAAAGTATTTATTATCGTTGATCGTTTCTGTTTTCATCATCCCCACTCGGGTTACACTTATCTCCAGATTTTTTATATTTGGTTAATTTCTCCACTTCCATGATGAGTGTATTGTAGTCTGTATGGGTATGGATACACGAATTTGAAAACAGTGTTACCTTGTGTACTTAGACTATAATATCACTGGATAGGCTTTGATCACACTAACTGTGTGGATTTGGATATTCCAGATTATGTTTACTTTGTAATTATCCGATATTTTTCCTGTTGTATTTTTGTACCACTTTTCTTCTATTGGTATTTCGTAGTGTTAGCATAACATCCGGCGTACGTAAATCCCAATTCTGTCATGATTGTTGGTATATTATTTTTTAGTTAAGACTGGGCAGTTAGACAATGCGAATCGCATTGTCTAACTGCCCAGTCTTAACTCAATTGTATCTTTTCTATCACCACATATTCTGCAGTTACCTGCTGTCTTCTGCTTCATTATGCATTTGATGGTTTCTATTGAGGAAGCTGTGATCTTGTGTTACAATTAGAAATCCTTCAGCCGCGGCTTTTAGTCTAGAGATTCATAAGAAGATTTTGGAAAATATTTGTAAATTTCTCTCACCAACATTTAAATCCAAATTAATTATTAGCGGGAAAACATATTTACTATTACACTGATACACACAAAACATATTTAAATGCATTGCACTTTCATAACTTATTGAGGTAAACGAAAATAGATAAAGCTCTAATGATTATAGTCTTACACTATCATAAAAAACGGTGTGTATCCCCGCTACTGCAATACAAGTTACATAAAGTTGCATTAAGTTGAAAGATTCCACCAATAGACTTAACTATATACGTAAGAACAAGTTAATACTAAATCCCGAATCCAACGACAGCAATGGCCGAAAAGGATATATCGAGCTATCACAAAATATTCGTGGATAGAAATGTGAAACATTACATCAAACTCAGGGAAAGCACTCTCAAGAGTTGGCTCACTCGGCAGAATCATTCAGATGCACAGAAAAATAAGGCTGACCACTTCTGTCTCTCTGGATGTATATGCATTCACCCGGTTTATCTCCAGGAACCAGGTTATTAGTAGCTTAGATGATGTTGCCAGTGCTCGAAAAATGACATCAGTGTTAAGATAACTTGTTATATCAAATCTATTTTAAAAATAAAACTAAATCGTATTCTTGCATTGCACTTCGCAACCTGTCCCTCAGGACGAGCAAAAGAGAATGGGTTGTCTTTTTCCTTCCCTTAGTAAGTCATAGAAAATAAATAGCAATCTTCGTGATGTTTTTCCATCACCAAAGTGGCAGCTTTTTCTAAGTTTCTGTTCCTTACAAATAGAAATTGATTTTCTTGAAAATGAGAATATGGAGTGGTTACGTTCACGGACGTAATAACATGAATCGCGGGGTAGTACATAGCTTCCGAGTCAATCATTAGTTTCAAATAAAAGTAAAATGTCCAATACATTTATTTAGTACTGTCTGTTTCATTTGCAACACAAATCTGGACACACACACTCACACACACAAAAACTCATATATATATATAAACACACACACACACTAAAACTCATATATATATATATATACACACATACACATGCATATATATATATATATATATATATATATATATATATATATATATATATATATATATCCATCCATGGTTGACTAGGATGGTGTGATACATATATATTTATATATATGACGTTTTTATCGGTAACCCAGTTAAATAGTCTATGGTGGTGTGCATTTTATATATATATATATATCTAAATATGTATATATATATATATATATATATATATATATATATATATATATATTTTTATATATATATATATATATATATATATATATATATATATATATATATATATATATATATATATATTTATATATATATATATATATATATATATATATATATATATATATATATATATATATATATATATATATATATATATATTATATATATATAATGCACACCACCATAGACAATTTAACTGGGTTACCGATAAAAAGGTCAAGAAAAAAGGCTATATCGTATGAAAAAAAATAACCGTAAACGTTGAAGCATTAAAAAAATTGAATTCAAATGAAATGCCTTACATTACCATATTTTGCTCGCAATAATTGGTGCGAAAGAGTTAAAAACGAAACATTTCCCGGGTAAAAATTAATGTCCGTGACTCTGGAGGTAGGGATTAAAAACATTCAACGAAGTAGTAATGATAATGATGTTGTTGCTGTTGTTCCTCTATCCCTTATATATCCTACTCCTCCTCCTCCCACACTCCCTTCTACTACTACTACTACTACTACTACTACTACTACTACTACTACTACTACTACTACTACTACTACTACTACTACCATTATTATTAGCGTTAATAATAATAATAACAATAATAATAATAATAATAATATTAACAACAACAACAACAATACAAATTTATATGAGAATAAATTACCAATACTAAAAATGCCACTAACACAAATATAATAACATTAAGAAGAAGAAGAAGAAGAAGAAGAAGAAGAAGAAGAAGAAGAAGAAGAAGAAGAAGAAGAAGAAGAAGAAAAAGAAGAAGGCCACTACAGCAACATCATCATTGACAAGAACATTAGTATCAATTGAAAACAATAGTAAGTCCAAGAAGGAAAAAGTTGAGAAAATGTGCATTTAAAATCCAATTATATCGTAAGATTGGTTTAGGCGTTCATAAGAATAGGGTATTGAGGTAAAAGTGGGCAGGGGAGATAATCAGTTTAGACCATGTTACTAATGACGAGTGTGAGTGGTTTTCTGAGCAAGTAGGCATTCCATGTTGAAGGTTAAAGTTAAGCTGCCGATTATAATGTTATCTCTAGCGGATTTGGCTCGTCATGAACTCTTCCAACTGGAAATAATTCCGAGGATAGAAAGCATGGTAGATACACGAACACGAACATACAGACACAGACTCACATAAACACACACACACACAATAAAACAGTTGACTATGCACATGTTTTCCTCTTAAAATATTTTTTACCCTGTTTTCTTTCTATTGTTACTACTTTTTCTATCTATGTTCTATTTTTCGAAGAAGGACTAACATCAAAAACGTTTAGAAACTGTTTCTACTATATCAACCGCGAAACAGATATACATCATTGTTGTACTGTTTTCTTATCCTGTGTTACTTCCCTTGTTGGCTGTTCTCATATATTTGGCTTCATTATTCCAATTTGCATTTCAGAGGGTGTTTTTCTTGTACCATTTCTAGTTGAACATTGCATGATAGCACGTTTTATCCAGAATCAAAACAACTGAACGTTTAACGTTCCTTGGTGTTAGCCAGCATGGATTAGCATCTAAACATTTCGAGTTGCAAGCACATTAATAGGTTAACGTCAGCGTGTGTTCTTGTTAGTATGGTTACACCACATCAATATCCATGGATGTCGCACATCCTTGCAGCAATTTTATAGGCCACCATAGAGTTTTAGCATACAATTTTGAATGGATTGTACCAATCCCATCAACTCTATCTTCCACTGACATGATTTAAACTACAAAATTATGAAGAATGTGCACCCAAGTAGACCAAGTGTGGTTCGAATTGATAGCAATTTAACCAGATCACCGTAGTTTATTGAAGCGATCTAGCTTTTGAAAATGAAGTCGCAATACGCTGCAATATGATTCGCCGCCATGCAGAGATATTCGAACTTATCGAAGGATTTTGATTGATTCAACTTAATCAGGACTACAAGTAGACCAAGTGTGGTTCGAATTGATAGCAATTTAACCAGATCACCGTAGTTTATTGAAGCGATCTAGCTTTTGAAAATGAAGTCGCAATACGCTGCAATATGATTCGCCGCCATGCAGAGATATTCGAACTTATCGAAGGATTTTGATTGATTCAACTTAATCAGGACTACAAGTAGACCAAGTGTGGTTCGAATTGATAGCAATTTAACCAGATCACCGTAGTTTATTGAAGCGATCTAGCTTTTGAAAATGAAGTCGCAATACGCTGCAATATGATTCGCCGCCATGCAGAGATATTCGAACTTATCGAAGGATTTTGATTGATTCAACTTAATCAGGACTACATTTAAATCAAGTTTACTACATATCATCTTTATGATATACCGTACGAATGGATGGCTGCCATGAATAAACATATCGAGAATCATGGAAATCTGCACCTGACCAAATATGCTATCGACAACAAGCATGAACCTATTCATAAGGGCATCATCAACAAATAGAAATAGCTTATAAAACAGATTTAAAACTTCTCGCTTGCTGGACTGGTAATAGAAGAACATGGAGGGTGATTTAACAGGCATAAAAGAGAGAGAGAGAGAGAGAGAGAGGGAGAGAGAAAGAGAGAGAGAGAGAGAGAGAGAGATGGGGGGGGGGTCAGGCATATAAATAAATATAATAATCTGAAAAAAGAATTGTAGGCAAGACAAGTTATTGAAAGAGAATATGAATTCAAAATCAAAGGAAACTTAACTAATACAGTGAATGTTGGGGGTGAACAGCACAATTGTAGAAAACATGAATAAATCAGTAAAAAAAGAAGAGAAACGGACAAAAAATGTATTTAGTCGAAAAAGTCTATTACATCGCTTCTTTCTGCAAATTGTTTACAGCCTTTTAAGTTGAAAAATAAATGTTTGAACATAAATTACTGAAAATATCGTATGATAAAATATTTAAATAAAAACAAATATTAAGAAGAAATTTGTAATGATATCTTTATATCCCAATAGCATACGAGGCGTTAAATGTACACGTGTGTGTAGAAAAAATATAAACTGAACGAAACTAAAAAATATTAACAGAATAGGCTTACAAAATTTGGCTGCACAAAAGTAGAAAGTATTGAAAAAAAGATATCGAAAGTAAATAAAAATAAAGAGGGGTTATATTCTTTAGATAAAATGAATTGAGAATTATAGTGGTGAAAATGAAAGAAAAAAGAATAGAAAAATGAAATAAATAAATAAAAAATATATATTTTGGTGAAAGCGGTGCTAATGTTGGTGTTGAAAGACGTGATTGTGTTTGAGCCGATGAGGAGTATAGTTGGTGATCGTGAATTGGTTGCGATTGTAATAATAAAGGTGTGGGTGGTGTTTGTAGGATTGAATATAATTTAAATTTTCAAACTTTAAACAGATAAATGTGGAAGTGAAGATATAAAACTACATATCAATAAGTACTAATTGGAAATAGCAGATTATATATATTATATATATACATATATATATATATATATATATATATATATATATATATATATATATATATATATATATATATATGAAAAAGCGTAACCCCGACGACAGAGCTCAAGCCGTTTCGACGGCTATTTCTGGACCAGACATAGTCCGTCGAAACGGCTTCAGCTCTGTCGCCGGGGTTAAACTTTTTCCTATTGCCCACTCTACTACACTAAGTATTGAGTACGCTGGTGCGTTATGGTCCATCTAGTTCCTTACGACACCTCCTTCGTTTTATATATATATATATATATATATATATATATATATATATATATATATATATATATATATATATATATATATATATATATATATATTTATTAAAATAACAGATTAAAGTTTAAGCAAAGAATTGCTGCTTTCACCTTCAAATTTATTATTATTACTATATATATATATATATATATATATATATATATATATGACCCAGCAGACAGGCAAATCAGAGTGGCCAGTGAAATAGAAGGCCAAAGCTAAACAGAAAAAAATGAATGGAATAACAACACCCAGACAAACAATACTGACCTAAGAGAAATATAAATAAATATATAAATAAATATATACACAAGCACAATAACAACAATCACCTGTAAACACACACTAGGAAACTAAGATAGAATACAATAACCAAAACACAGTCACCCGAACGCGAACACACATCAAACACTATACACACACAAAAACGCATGCGCAGAGAAGAAGACAAAAATAAATAAATAAATAAATAAATAAACATATTAAATAAAGATAGCGTAGACATACAATATAACATGGGGAAACATAATAGCACCACTGACGGTGTTGCAGATGTGCAACGAAAAAACTTTGTTAGACTATATATATGTGTTTTTTGTCTATATTATATCTGTATTTTTGACCGTTGGTCAGTCAATGGTAAACATTGAGGACCGAATAAATTAACTGATATAAAAGATACAGAAGCGAAAACCAACCAAACAGTGAGTGTGTCCTGTTATTAATTCTGGCAATATTATTACAACAATATGACCCTCCCCAAGTATAACAATATTTGTTTCGACACACGATTTCATATAAAAAACCTCGCAAAACAAATACATCGCCGTCATGATATTATTCAAAATATTAACAAATGAAGATATTCACATAATCAAAATATACGCTTTATTATATATATTTCGAAGGTACTGTGTTTTTTTCCAGTACGTCCTCGTCAGATAAAATATATGATTTGTTTTATGACACACACACACATATATATATATATATTTACACAGATAAATCTACCACTCAATGGTAAGGTCCAAACCTTATAAAGAACTCAATGTAATCAGTATGTAGAAGATGTTGTGAAGCAAAGTGTAAAATACAAAAATGTTATCAACGATATAATTCAATTGGATACAGAGTCAAAATAGAAATATTAAAACAATGAAATTAAACACAAAACTGTTAATTCATAGTAAAACAAATTATGTTACGATCGTTTCTGGGGATAGTTCTCTTAAGAATCTTCCAAGTTAGGTTATATTTAATATTCTTCTTTTTACAATTATTAATTGCTTCTGCTAAAGAAGTGGTATTTGCTAATTTTGTGTTTCGGAAACTGTGGGTGTGAGCATAAAATCTCGATTTAAATGGATTAGATGTGGATCCTATATAGGATTGATGAGAGTCTTTAGTGATGATTACACATTTATATAATATATTATTAATTAAGCAATTTCCATTTAAGGGGCAATTATCTTTTATTCTACAATTACAACCGTTTGCATATAGGGTTTCAGAGGTGCTATCTGTATTCTCAATAATAGTGCTAGTATTTGTGTTTACCTTTTTTATTTTTGAGAGCAGGGTATACGGTAGGGTGGTTGTAATCCGAATTGTTGCTAGTTATTGAAATTATACTTGATATAGCGTTTATGGAATCATGGTTGTTTTGGAAGCTATTAGTTAGATTGGGTATGTAAATCTTAGTCCCTATTAAGGATGAGGAAAATGGTAGTTAGTTGTAGTCTGCTATATTGTGCTGGTGGGATGAGTGAGCGAATCTATCAGGTGGGTATGCAGTAATATTCTGGTTGTGCGTTGTAGTATTACCATAGTTATCTTGTGTCAGGTGTGCTATTGTGTGTGGTATAGATGGAGCTTTTTTACATTTATTGATGTTATATGCACTTATTTTTTGTTGTATATTGCTTGATGTGGAGTAAGAAAATGTTACTGTATTTCTGTTTAAGATTTATGGTATTTGTGGTTAGGTGGGAAATGCTTATCGAGAATTGTAAAAAAATCTTTTAGGGATTTGGCCCATAGTTTGCAAGTTGAATGGAGCGTTATAACATGTTACATTTCTTTTATGGTTTCTAAAATGTTTCCACTTTTTATATTTGGTATGTATAGAAGTTTGAGGGTAGATATTATTATCAGATTAAATTATAACATTGTGATTGTTATTATCGGTGTGAACTAATTCTTTAGTAGATTTTTGAATTGTATTAGTTTTGATTTATTGCTTTTTGTTTGATTTGTAGAGGATATTGTGAGTTTTATTAATGGAACATTATTGAAAGGACCTGGAATTTCGATATCATTCTTGTTATATACGGTTGTTCGGATATGTTTCTCTAGTTGTTTGGTTGCAAGGGTGTAGTTTGGTTATGTTGAAGGTTCGATGAGATAGGTGATATATCATTAGGTTTATTGTGAGAAATAAGATATAAGGTGTTATTATTAACTGCTTTTTTAAGATTAGTGGAGTTAGATGTTTTCGTATGGTTTGTAGTAATAATATTAGGTAAGTTATAGAAATATTCGAAATCGTTAGGATTGACGATTTTTAGAGAATTTGTGTTATTCGTGTTAATGTGGACATTGGGAGTAATGGTAGGATCTAGGTGTTTCGCTGTTTCATTGCTGGAACTAACCTTTTGGTGTTTTCTACGGTGTTTCATGTTTATTGTTGGCTGTATGCTAGGGGTATTCATGGTGTTAGGTATGTACAATATTTTGTCTTTATAACCACTTCTAACTAAAGCCTCATTATAATAAAGCGCATCTTTATAGAATATTTCTTCACTAGATGATAATTTAGATAGTCGGAGTGAGATATTGTAGACTAGATTTGTTAGTATGGAAGGTGGTTAGATAGTGAATGTATATAATGGAGGTTTGGGTTTGGTTTGTGGTAGGGTGGTAAGTGCCTGTTGATAGGTCTAAAGAGATGCCGAGGAAATTGACTATTTTAGTGATATTTTCAAAAGTAACCGTAAGATTATAGTAACTTTTGAGGAATTTTCTAATATGCTTTTGATTTCTCTCAATTGCTGAAAAAAACTCTAGTAAAATTCATGTCCACTCTGAAAAAACTGGTAACTTATACCATATGAACATTGATGAATAGAACTAATTCATTTATAAAGAATTAAGGAAGAACTATAAGAAGATCAGTAGTACAGCACCCATCTCGATAAACAATAAATGATACAACATAGTAAAGGAACTCAACATCGAAGATAGAACCATCCTTTCACACCAGAAAATCCACACTTTAATCTGAAAGATCATAAATCTGACTACAACTCGAACCCTTCGATTAGACTCATATACCCATCTAAGTCGGACATCGGAGTAATAAGCAAGAAGATTCTTGATAAAATTATCCCACAACTAAGGAAGCATGTAAAACTACCGCTATGGAAAAACACTTCCCAAGTTATCAATTGGTTCACCTACATCAAAGATAAGCCCTCAGCTTCATTTCTCCAATTCGATATCAATGCATACTATTCATCAATATCCACCATTATACTGAACAAAGCATTAATTTTCACCAAAAATTGATCGAACTTAACTATGAATGAAATTAAGATCATCACACTCGCCAGACAAACTCTATTGGACTTCCAGGACGAGTATTGGACTAGAAATACTTATAGTGATTTATATGATGATACTGTGGGCCTCTTCCCCTTACACAATTTGAATTCCTCTTTTCCCCACCTCAATGGTGGTCTATATCGCGATGACTGTCTTCTTCCAGCTAATAATCTTAGTCTATCAGCAATTGAGAACAATAAAAAGCATATTAGGAAATTCCTCAAAAATTACTATAATCTTACGGTTACTTTTGAAAATAGCACTAAAATGGTCAATTTCTTCGACATCTCTTTAGACCTATCAACAGGCACTTACCAACCCTACCACAAACCAAACCAAAACCTCATTATATATATTCACTATCTAACCACCCTAGTTCCATACTAAAAATTCTAGTCTACAATATCTCACTCCGACTAGCTAAATTATCATCTAGTGAAGAAATATTCTATAAAAATGTACCTTATTATAATGAGGCTTTAATTAGAAGTGGCTATAAAGATAAAATATTGTACATACCTAACACCATGAATACCCCTAGCATGCAGCCAACAATAAGCAACAAACACCGTAGAAAACACCAAAAGGTTAGTGCCAGCAATGAAACACAGAAAAACCTAGATCCTACCATTACTCCCAATATCCACATTAACACGAATGGCAAAAATTCTCTAAAAATCATCAATGCTAACGATTCTGAATACTTCTATAACTTACCTAATATTATTACTACAAACCGTGCGAAAACACCTAACTCCACTAATCTTAAAAAATCAGTTAATAATAACCCTTGTAACCAAAACACTAGAGAAACATATCCGAACTACCGTATATAACAAGCATGATACCGAAATTCCAGGTCCTATCAATAATGTTCCATTAATAAAACTCACAATATCCTCTACAAATCAAACAAAAAGCAATAAATCAAAACTAATACAATTCAAAAATCTACTAAACAATTAGTTCACACCGATAATAGCAATCACAATGTTATAATTTCATCTGATAACAATATCTACCCTAAAACTTCTATACATACCCAATATATTATGAGGAAACCTTTTAGAAACCATAAAAGAAATGTAACATGTTATAACGCTCCATTCAACTTGCAAACTATGGGCCAAATCCCTAAAAGATTTTTTTTACAATTCTCGATATGCATTTCCCACCTAACCACAAATACCATCAAATCTTAAACAGAAATATAGTAACATTTTCTTACTCCACACCGAGCAATATACAACAAAAAATAAGTGCATATAACATCTATAAATGTAAAAAAGCTCCATCTATACCACACACAATAGCACACCACACACAAGATAACTATGGTAATACTACAACGCATAACCAGAATATTACTGCATACTCACCTGATAGATCCGCTCACTCATCTCACCAGCACAATATAGCAGACTACAACCAACTACCATCTTCCTCATCCTTAATAGGGACTAAGATTTACACACCAATCTAACTAATAGCGTCCATAAACGCTATATCAAGTATAATTTCACCTACTAGCAACAATTCGGATTACAACCACCCTAACGTAAACCCTTCTCTCCCAACTAAAAAGGTAAACGCAAATACTAACACTGTTATTGAGAATATAGATAGCACCTCTGAAACCCTATATGCAAACGGTTGTAATTGTAGAATAAAAGATAATTGCCCCTTAAATGGAAATTGCTTAATTAATAATATATTATATAAATGTGTAATCACCACTAACGACTCTAATCAATCTTATATAGGATCCACTTCTAATCCATTTAAATCGAGAGTTTATGCACGCACCCACAGTTTCCGAAACACAAAATTAGCAAATACCACTTCTTTAGCAGAAGCAGTTAATAATTGTAAAAAGAAGAATATTAAATATAACCTAACTTGCAAGATTCTTAAGAGAACTATATCTTATCAGGGCAATAGAAGGGAGTGCGGACTAAGTTCCCAAGACATTTTTGAAATTACTAAATAAAACACAAGAATTAATTTTAATATCTAACCATAAAATTAAAAGGACATTCAAAGATTATAAATACAACTAAACAAATATAGAAAATGGTATAGGTGAATAAATGTGTGAGTATAGGTGTGTGTGTGAATATGTAGATCAGTGTGTGTATATGTATGTATATGCATAAATGTATGCCTATATATAAACATGTGTGAGTGTACATGTGTATATATTTTTTATATTATATACTTTTAGAACAAATTATTCCTCACATCAAAGAAATAACTAACTTTTTAAGATTGTTCTATTCCATTCTACTTGATGTAACACACTAATCTCAGTACCCCTTTTCCTCCAACCGTAATCTTCTTTGACCATCAACACTTTTATATAAAATATGCCTAAATTCATTTACACTAGCAACTTTCATTTCTTTTCTTAAAAGACATTTGATCCATTGATGGCCTATTTATTCATCTACTACCACACACGTTAAGGATTTATACTGCCCCTTTCCATTCTTAACATTAGTCAATTTCAACCTGGTTATAAAACCTTAATTATTCATATGTATGTTTTTTGTATTATTCAATAAACAAAACTCACTATTTCTGAAGACGGCGGCTAGTGAAGACGTATGTATCTTTTTATTACTATGATATTTTGTAATATGTTTTACATAGATCAATAATTGAATGAACATAGAGGGAGCTACCCCCCAGAAACGATCGTAAAATAATGAGTTTTACTATGAATTAACAATTTTGTGTTTAATTTCATTGTTTTCATATTTATATATATATATATATAGATATATTTATTTACGTATAGCACGGAGAATATGTGCATAAATACACATGAACCGTGTTATATTATGACACAGTGCTGAGTATAAGTACCACAAACCTAGTCATACGAACAATCGGAATGCAATAGAGGGAGATCGGAGATGGTGAACAAGGAGGGGGTACATGTTGGGGTTGTTAAGCACCACAGCTAAATGCCAGAGCACAAGCAGATTTCACAAGATGCAGATACAATTGATGGGACACAAACGCAAAAAATACAGGCAATGGTTAAAACATAATAAAAAATAATAATCAGATAATAAAAAAAAGATAATATAAAGAGATAAAAGGTAAAAAGGTAAACAATTTTTGTTTTTTAATTTAAAAAAAATAAAAGAAAGAAAAACAGAAAGAAGAAAAATGTTTCAAGCCCATAAATAAGCCAGAGGAATTTAAGCGCTGGTCCCTAATAAAATGAGTGAATAGGATCTAAGTAACTTATAGTTATATAAGCATTAGGAGGTCCTTATGGTACATCCAGAAAGAGCATAGTAATCAGAATCCCCGCCATGTTATACATATACAAGATATACTGGTGGGTACCCGAATTATGTAGCCAATGGGTGCCCCACAAGCATATAGGTAGGTATCACATAAGAGCAAGCCATACACAAGCAAATTAGGGTTATTACAGGATACAGCTGAGTATCACAAGTATATAGACAGGCACGACATAAAAAGCAAACTATGCACAAGCAAATCGGCGTTATTGTAAGATAGAGCTGTAGCAATCTTATTTTATTTACTGTAAAACCAACTGGCAAAGTTATTACACATGTATATTAACAGTATAGGCTAGACCAATCGGTTACATATTTCCCGAATGTCTAGGTTAAATAGAAATAGGATTGTCAGTAGAAAACTAATCCGTCTAAATAACACAGCATATGTAGATCGTTCAAAAGTACAAACTAGTTGGATATAAATTATCACTCAAACATAACATCACATCCAGTCACATGAATTACATGCTGGATTTATACATAAAAAAACCCTCTATGTATAAGATCCCAGGCCGTATATTATAATGTGTTCAAGATTCAGTTCCAGATTCAATCCAACCAAAGTCCCCACACACAACCCAGTCACGAACTCGTCAAAAACAATTTCTGTTAACAGCAGTTTCGATCCACGTGGGTAAACAATCTATACAAAACAGAAAAGAAAATAACACAAAGTGACCAAATCATTATATCCACCGGTTACGCTAGCATGCCTGCTAGGTGGGGTCAAACCCGAACAACATACAGAGATTATAGAGATTATAAAAGACACGCCTACATACCACGTACATTTATAAATCTGGCTCAAGATAACATGTTATTTTGTTTATCGCCGCTAAGAGTATAGAAATGCACATCAGTTGATGACGTTTTTAGTCGTCAAGTAATGACGTAGCGTAAAGGTGGTAAATATATAAAGTTATATAAGGTTATTTATAAATATATAAAGGTTATTTAATTCTGACTGCAAACAAAATAAAAAATAATAGATAAAATAATATTTAATCACCAACAGACCTCATACTAATTCGACAGATTCGTGCTAAAAAAACTATATTGTTATTAAGTATTAATAGACTAGCTTTGTCTAGTCTATCACACTAAAGTTCATTAAAATTCGGTTTCTATATGAAAAGTCGAAAAGGCCGACGGTAGCATTACTTAAACTAAAATGGGGGAGTGTTCAACAGGAGTAAAGACCCAAGCTCCCACATAAATGGAACTCCTATATTCCTAATGTGCAAGCACGGTGTTTTCAATCCCGGTATAACCTGTATGTATTACCAAGGGTGGGGAGTGGGCAGTGTACGCATGTCACGCATTAGTGAGGGTCAAATTACTAACTATATACGCTCCAATGGGTCTGTGGGACTAAGTCCACTGGGGCGAGTGGTGGAATTACCCTCCTCGTAATAGTAATAAGTTGTTGAGCTTATACTCAGCACTGTGTTTATTAAGCTCTGAGGATTGCTACCAACGGTATGGAGGAAACATTGTAAGCAAATAAAAACTGTTTGAGTATGTAAGCGTTCTTTGGTTTCTTTTACACAGACACACACACACACACACACACACACATATATATATATATATATATATATATATATATATATATATATATATATATATATATATATATATATGGGGTCTGTATGTCTGTGTGTGTTTGCCCTACGTAGGTTCCTTAGACGTTCCAATTCATACAATCAACGAAAATGGCTGCTTCTAAAATTAGATTGCAGGTGGCTGAGCATTCCACGGTCCCATGTACCCTTAACGTAATTCTCAGGGTGTTCAGCATGACACAGTGTTCGACAAGGCGGCACTTTGAAATAACGATACACCAATTTATTGATAGCTAAATGAACTGAAGCAAAATCCGTGCATCCATCCACAAACACGCACAATACACACACACACACAACACACACACACACACACACACACACACACACACACACACACACACACACACACACACACACACATATATATATATATATATATATATATATATATATATATATATACAAAGAGACAGAGTGACAATTAGATATATAAATAGATACTTATTACACTAACTGTGGAGTTGTTTAGGTACAATGTTTCCCATTGGAAAGAGGAGTCAAAAGCACTATAGTATTTTATGCCTTTCACGGTAAATAATTAATTTTGCTTAACTGATGATAAAGTTCCTTTGGATTATACTATCGAAAGTTTAAACAAAGTGTAATATTAAGGCATTTAATAGATTTACGAACGTAGCATTTGACTTAAAGGAATGGATATTCCATAATATGTTTTAAAGACCCAATAAGAGAATAACAAATGTGAGCGATGAATGCAAACAATAGCATTCACATTTTCTAGGGAAAACGCTAAAATAAATGGAAGCTGAATATTGTAATTTAACATTTGTAAATGATAAAAATAACTTTTATTTAGTAACTATAGTTATTTTACTATCTATACAAAAAATAACACAGAAAAATTAGTGAATTCATAGAAATATTATTATTAGACTATCCTTAAAGAGGACATTAACATTTATGTAAGCATACAACGGTAATAGGTTTATCTATAATAAAAAGATTTAGTGATTAGGAATATTGAAATAATTAAAAGTAGAAATACAGAGGGGATGAACTACTTTAACATTGGGACTGTGACTATGACATAGAATAGTGTTAGTAATTATTATATATAGGATAATAAAAGTAAAATGTTAGAGTTTTTACGGGTGCATGTCTATGTATGTGTTTGACTGTATATGTTTATATACATATTGGTGAAGTAAAAATTAGAGTTCAATAAACATGTAAGTCGAAGAAGAGTCGGAGCAGATATGGATTTACACTTAGAGGTAGTCTATGAAAGTTATATGATTCTAATCTTCAAGGTGTTAATACAAATAAATAAGTAAACAAGGATGTCATATGTATTCTTAATCAGAGTCAACATATTGTAAAATAAGAGTGAAACATTCTATGTAGATAAGAATGTATTATCTCATGCTGATATATATATATATATATATATATATATATATATATAATATATATAGTAGTGACGCGCGTTTCGTTATTGTTCAGCTCAATGTTTGATCTGTATCGATCTAGCCCGACTCTGGAATTAAAATCTCGCCGTGGTGTAATGACAGAATGCTCAATCTGGTGAACCTACAATGACTGGACGTTACATTACCTATGTATATATATATATATGTATGTATGTATGTATATATATATATATATATATATATATATATATATTTAGAGAGAGAGAGAGAGAGACAGAGAGAACAGATAGATAGGTAGATGGATAAATGAGGGTATGAAATGAGATACGTAAATATATTGATGACCATCATCATCCTGGTGGTGATGAGGAGGACAATTTTGCAGAGGATGAAGTGGGGGTGGAGAGAACGAGGTGTATGATGAAAATGATGAAGATTTTGAAGATGATGAACACAATCCATATGATAATGATGACGACCATGAAGACTGCCAGAAAACCGAAATTGAATTTAAAATCCTATTGAATGTACTTAGTAGGACGAAGTTCTTGTAATTATTAATTAAGTAGTAGAAAACAAGAAAGCACTCAAAAATAAATCATAGTTTTTTAAAGCCTCGTCTTCATCATCATCATTACTATTGTAATCAACATCTTAATAATAGGCGTCGTTGTCATCGTTGTTGCTGTTATGGTACTTAAGACTCTGCCTTACGCATAAACATATTACTCAATATGTGAGAAATTCATTCAACTGAACATATTCCATTTCTTTAGATTGGATATGGATTAAAATCAGAAAATATGTTTCGTATATCCCTTAATTTATAATTGCATATTACTATATCTAATATTTTTCAATTATTTTTTTTATATCGTATCTAAAAATTCCATTTCTGGTTTGATATTTGTATTTAATTATTTGCCAACACATACATAAAATCATACATACATACAAACATACGTACATACATACTTGCATACATACTTGCATACATACATACAAACATACATACATATTTATATATATATATATATATATATATATGTATATTTATATATATATATATATATATATATATATATATATATATATATATATATATATATATATATATATATATATATGTATATACAGTATATATATATATAAATATAAATATATATATATATATATATGTGTATATATATATATATATATATATGGGATGTATACAGACACATATATGTCAATATGTGTGTGAGCTTGTGCCTCTCTCTCTCACTCTCTCACTCACTCTTTCTCTCTCTATCAATCTTTCTCTCTCTCTCTCTCACCCTCCCTCTCTCTATATAAATATATATATGGAAAGACAAATAAACACGTTGATAGACATATATAGAAAGACATGCAGATTACTAAATAGACAGACAGAGATATATATAGATATAGATAGATAGATAGATAGATAGATAGATAGATAGATAGATAGATAGATAGATAGATAGATAGATAAATTGATGCATACATACATACATACATACATACACACACACATACATACATATATCATACACTATGTGACAAGGCTTATCAAATGTATCCCAAAACAGAAAAATACACTCCTCACCAACGATGTGTTGAAAATAAAATTATATTAGGAGACACTCAAATGAAGACCCATCAAGATTTGAGAGCTGTTAGCGAGAAACTGTGATATCGGAAGAGAGTTCTAGAAAGGAAAATGACTAATAAAAGATTCAACCGAAACCAAACATCAGTCTATTGTGATATGAAGGACAATTCAACAAATGTCACCAGGGCCCTATCCCAGAAATTCATAGATTCTTTCTGGAGGAAAACACGGGGTTAAATAAAGAAGCTCAACCAAAATGCAAAGTGGGTGAAATACATCCGAACGAACTATTGCACCTACATTGAACCAAAACATACAGCATCAATGATTATATCCTTGATACTGTAACAGGAAAACCTTAAGATTAGAAAGATCCAGGAAAAGACTTGATTGTCAGCTACTCGTAATAAAACCTGACATTCTATCGAATGTATCTTATCAACTTCTACCAAAAAGCTCACAGGAGAGATGTGCATATAGCAAGCTAGTTGACATTAGAGACAATTTTGTTTCCCCAAAGCAAAGAAACGAACTTGGAGAAAACTACCGACTTATTGCAGACCAGAAACTGGTGTATAAAATGTATACAGCCCGTATGAATTTATTTTTTCAGGATCACTGCGATAATAAGAAAATCAGCAAAGCTGGGCAAACTTATTGGAAGAGAGAATTTGGTGGTGTGCTGAGCATCTCATCATTAACAAAACCGTGATGTCAAAAGTCCAGTGACATAGAGGAAATTGCTTCCTATCTGGGTCGACTACAGGTTAGCATCCGATTTTGTTACCCACTTTTGGATGCTAGAGGCCCTTCGACTTGTTAAAATCCCAGATACCATCATACTTCGGCTTGTTAAAATCCCAGATACAGTAGAGAAACTATCTTCTTCCTGGGCCACTATCCTGAAGTTAAATACAGAGGAGGTGGACTTCATTGTCACTGATAAAATAATTGTTTCTACTTTAGACACAAGGCCAGCAATTACCCAGTGCATTACTGGTACTTTATTTTATCGACCCCGTAAGGATGAAAGGCAAAGTCAACCTCGGCGGGATTTGAACTCAGATCATAAATGGACGTAACTGATAAAATAATACAACCCAGGAGTATATTTCAAGGAGACAGTCCCTTTTGATGTTATTTGCACTCTCAGTATAATCCTTGTATGTTTTACAGAGGAAATATAATTGCTTCACGGGAGGCCAGAATCCCGCACCTAACGCATTTCTTCATTGTGGATGACCTGAAATGTTATGTCAAGAACATAAATGGTAAAACCTTGACCTGGTTATGACGGTCTCGAAACATATAGGAATAGAATTTAGCTAGAAAAATTGTTCCTGAGAAAAATTGTTATGAGAAGAAAACTACAAGCCAATCTAACATCATTTCTATTAATGGCCTGATTGTTTCACCGGTATGTGACGAGGAATACTATATACAAATAGGGATAGATGAAAATAAACGCTATGAGAGAATTCGTATCGAGGAACGAGTAACCTGTGAACATAAATTCTGAAAAAGAAACATATTGTCTCCTGATGTCTCTGCGCACAATAATTCAGTAGCCTATAATCTGTTTGTTCTGTCTGTTCTGACACCAACTTTTAGACTACATAACTGGACACTAGATGAGAACCGAGCCATTGAGGTTAAAAACCGAAAGGTTGTAACCGGCATCAAAAATATTCACATAAAGAGTGATATAGACATTCTCTACACGAAACATAAACAAGGGGGTCATAGGCTTAAAATCAACAAAACAACATTTGAGTGTCGCACCATAACCCCCCGACAACATCTACGATCCACTAAGCGTAGAACCCCATCTGAAGATCAAATCTGTTTACATGAGGCAGATAACACCATGGGAGACGGATTAGAACTCTTTGAGAAATACTCTCCGCGTGATAAGCAATATTTCACACCGTGGGTTATTGCACAGCAATACGGGAATGAATCCATATATGAAAAGCTGCAAGCTTATCATTGAAAATCCTGCATGGCTATGTTCCCAGAAAGCTTCAATGTAGTGTATCTTGGACCATAAACCAATATATTGGCTCTCATTTTGTAGGATATGATTCTTTAATCCAAACCTTGAAATAACGAAATACATGATACACAAAAGGAATAGGAATGCAGGCAAAACACATGTGGTTTGCCTACAGATGTAGTTTTTTTAGCGAAAACATCGGGCATGTCACTCACATGCTAAGCAGATGTCAAAATATCTACCAGTGAGTTACGATGTAGTGGTCAAAACACTATATAATGCAATCCGTAAACAGACTAGTCTTGAGAATAAATAGAAAAAACGTTACAGTGATGTGGTGGACATATTCATCAATAATATGAAAGTGTACTGATGGAATTTTCAAAACACTAACAATATGCAAACATAACAGAAGAGGCATTGTAATATCGGACAGTAGGCATGCACAGTAGCGGAAATCAGCTACCAACCAGATGTGAATATGATGAAATTGACTATACATTTAGATTTGTAGCTTTTCCATTGGGTCTTTTAGATAACTTAGTAACATCTTCAGTATAAATCCCGAGAAGATGGGCTTCATCGAATCAAAAATGAAACAGCTAACTAGGACATTGCAAGTGCAGTCCATTAAGGAAACTTTAAATATATGTAAGCCATTTCACAAATTCACCCTGTAATAACTGCATATGTTAGATATTATAATATGCACGACTACATATATAACTGAAACATACAGATCCACATATGCAATAACATATCTGTCTGCACACATACAAACACATCTAGACATACATATGTATTAACCTAGTTGAACATTTCTAAATTCCAATGAAAGTGTCTTCTGTTTATGTTGGAAAACCTTACTCTCCAGTATTAGGGTATTTCCCTAATTCCCATTATTTCCAGAGTTTTCTCTTTGAATGATCATTGGTATTGCCGTTCTTTTTCCGAATAAACAATAAAATACGAGTGAATGTAAGGAGACTCCAAACAATCAAAACGAGAGAATGTAAGGAGACTCCAATCTAAACAATGCTCGACTGGTTGTGTTACACCCAGAATATTATAAATCAATGAGATATTGAGTAATGAGACCATCATTTGATAAAGCTACTGTTGACAAATCAACGAATCATACCAACTACATTATTAGGACTAACAAATATATAACTTCTGTGAGAAAAAAACTAACAACCAGCTGTTAATAACACTTCAGCTATTTGGTGATATTTTAATATTATCCTTTAAAATATTTACAAGACAATAGATAAAAGGAAGAAAAAAACTCTCAGCCTGATAGCAAAGATTTCTTTCAAAATAACACAATCCACTGGATTAACATAAAGCGGATAAAATAGGTGATATTTTCGTTGTTTGCAGTTTTATAATGAAACAAACACAAAGAGGTTGTAAATATATTTTAAAGAAACTTTTGTACGTATTTATGCATTTCATTATAGAAAGAAATTCGACATATCAAAAAAAGAAGGCCCATAATTACAATTCAGTGTGGATTAAGATATCCATTGTGAACGTTTTTATTGATATAAGAAAAGCTTATATACATATATATATATATACATAGAATCATGTAGATATACGTACCTCTGTTTGTATACTCACAAGCACATACACATACACACTGTCACACGCATACAAGGATAAGATAGTGAGAGGGAGACAAAGAGAGAGAAAGAGGTGGAGAGAGAGAGAGAGAGAGAGAGAGAGAGAGAGAGAGAGAGAGAGAGAGAGAGAGAGAGAGTATGAGAGATATCTAGAAATTAAGATGGTTATTATTCGGGGGAAAAATCAAAAATGTTATCTATCAAGAAAATAATGAGTAATGAAAGCCTATTTTTATCAAACTTTGAAATAAAACGAATTAAATGAAACCAACACAAATATTAAGCTGAAAGAAAGAAAAAATGTTTTCTGATTTAGGCACAAGGCCATCAATTTCTGGGGAGGGAAAGTCGATTAAATCGAAGCCAGTACGTTACTGGTGCGTTATTTTTTCGACCCCGTTGGATGAAAGGCAAAACTAACTTAAGCGGGATGCGAATTCTGAATATAAAGGGAAGTTACTTCATGCCATGAAGCATGGTGTCCAACACTCCACCGATACTGCCAATCCATCACCCGAAACAAAGACAATTAAAGTAAATCCATAAGTTAAGCAAAACAACAAAAATACAGATACGTCTTAATCATTATCTCTCATTTATCTCTCTCCATTATATATATATATATATATATATATATATATATATGTGTGTGTGTGTGTGTGTGTGTGTCTGCTGGACGCACGAGCAAAAGGACGTGTGTTTTTTCCTGCCGGCGGCATAGCACAAAATCGAATTTCCTCTGAGGATACCGTTCTTATAATAACAACAAATGCATGAATTACATCTTGATTGCATGGGAGAACCGTTGAAATAATTGTAATTGTTTCTACTTTTGGCACAAGGCGAGCAATTACCCAGTGTATTACTGATACTTTATGTTATCGATCCCGTAAGGATGAAAGGCAAAGTTAACCTCGGCGGGATTTGAACTCAGATTATAAAGGGACGTAACACTATTCTTCAAAGCATGGTGTTCGATTCTCTACCGATACTGCCAATCCCCCGCCCGTTGAAATAATTATAATGAATAAACGATTTATGTAACATCAGCATATTTATTAATGTTATTATATATATATAAAAGACGGTGAATTAGCAGTATCGGTAGAGGGTCGAACGCCATGCTTTGGCGCATAATGATACAGCTCTTGCCATTGTGAATTTAAATCCCGTCTAGGTTAACTTTGCCTTTCATCATTACGGGGTCGATGAAATAAAGTACCAGTAATGTACTGGGTAATTGTTGGCCTTGTGCCAAAAGAAGAAACAGTTATTATATATAAAGGTTGCACTAAGTCAGACAAGCTGGTAAATGGAATAATTGTCTTATGTTGTTTATTACGCAATTAAATAGCTCTGTAGCATACATAGAGCACTCTCAATGACTTTACCCTTCCTACGGAAATACTTTATATATCTAAGGCGGGTAAAATTCCCGAGATCCATGGTGGTTGGGTGCTACACGAGAATGCTGAGGATGGCTCTGAACAGTAATCAGTATACTTCATATATATATATACATGTGTTTAATTTAAATAATATAGTTTAGTTAATTCGTTTATTTGTTTCTTAATAACTCGACCTTCTCTTAATTAATCATATACTTATTATCGAAATAATCTTCCGTAAATTTTGTATTGTTTTTCTTAATATATTCTATCGATGTTAATTTTATAATTGTTGTCAGTTCAATTAACAAATATTATTAAACTTATAATTTCCAATAGTATATTTTAGTGTGCAGTATATGTGTATTAATTTTGTAATGATTTAACAAAATGTCTTTAGATACTGCACCTTAAACCTTTAATGTTAATACTTTTTATTGCATGTTACTCTTCCATAACTTTCTAACGTCTTCCCAAATATATTATAAATTTGTTTGCGTTTTCGGACTTGAGATATTCGGACATGTGTTTGGTAAGAATTTATGTTATTTCTGTTGTCTAATAGATTCTGAAGGGATCAATGATGCATTTGTGTTATGGAGGTGGTCACCAATCAATTGAATAATTTAATATAATTTAATCCGGGTTCTTTCTCCTCATTTATATATATGCTCAGTGATATTGTGAGACTACTCTGATGGGAAATGTACCGCTTGGAGAAAATTCTGAACAGTCTTTTACCTATCTTGCTGTAGACTAAAAAATCACATTTGAGCTTTGAAATATTATTTGCCTGCATATTGTTGTGATATCAACCCATATATATATATATAGGCAGAGGTTTTAAGACATTAAGCAAAATACAGGTGTATAAGGGAGCTCATACTAAATGTTTATATACAATAACCATATCGGAGCCTCGCCATAAAAGAAAAAAACGTCAGTAAGAAATTACGTCGGTAATGCTAAACAGAACTGATTCTACTTTCCTTAATTACTCATCAGTAACTCTCACTTAGCCTGAATGACATGGAAATAGAGTATCTCCTATATACATAATGGGAGAGTATATGGAAGCATATAATAAATGTGTGTAACCATAAAATCACATACACAAACATGCGTGCACACACACACAGACACACACACACACAAGCACACACACAAGCACACACACACACACACACACACATACACACACACACACACACACACACAATAATACATACATGCATATATATATATATATATATATATGTATATATATATGTATATATATTTTGGATTAAAAAATCCAATAGTACCCCATTCGACGTGAGTATGGGCGCCAGTGACTCTGCGGAAGTTACTGATCTTATTGGCCTTTTCCTTCTTTTCTCTATCAAGGACGAATTCCCCAACGCGGGCGGTGGTTTGCACCGTGACGATGGTCTTTTGACCATGACTAAGTGCGGACTTCGTGCTTGCGACAGGTTCAGAAAAGAACTCACAGCCTTCTTTAAAGGTTTCAACCTCTCTATATAGGTTGAGGCCAATCTCTCGGTCGTTAATTGCCTCGACGTTACCCTCAATTTATTGAATGGGTTGTATTACCCGTATAGAAAGCCGAATGATACGCTTAAATACATAAGTAAGCATTCCAACCATCCTGCCAGCATAACCAAGAACCTGGTAAGAAACGTTTCGATGAGGCTTTCCCGTCTTTCCACCAACGAGCGTATTTTCAACGAACATTCCACTTATTACAATGAAGCTCTTGCTCGAAGTGGATTTGTCCATAAGGTAGCATATACAGAGCACGAAAATAGACCTAGAAGAAATAGATCCCGTCGCATTTGTTGGTATAACCCACCATATAATATGGAGGTGGCCACACCATTAGCTAAGATCTTTCTTTCCCTTATTACGAAGCATTTTCCCCCTACACATAAACATAGTAAAATTTTTAATAGAAATACTATTAAAATTTCTTATTCTACGACTCCTAACCTTGCACATAACATCACAGCTTCAAATTTAGCTAAACTACCTAACCGTAGGAACACGTGCAACCCTGTAGTTAGTACTTACTGTAATTGTAGGAATCGGGCTGATTGCCCCCTATCCGGGAAATGCCTCTCTAGTAACATTGTCTACAAATGTAAGGTTGTAACACCCACGTCCCATAGGGCCTACATAGGGTTAACCGCCAATAGTTTCAAGCAGCGTCTTTACATGCACACCCATTCTTTTCGTTACCCTCTAAGAAGGAATATGACGTCACTTTCAGTTTATATCTGGAGTCTAAAAGACAACCACACCCATTATAAGTTACACTGGGAGATCCTAGCTAGGGCTAGATTGTATAACGGAAATAAAAGACCATGTGACCTCTGCGCCGCTGAGGCTCTGGAAATACTCTACGCCACAGACCACATCTTAAACAAAAAATCTGAGGCAATTTCGGCTTGTAAACATACATTGCACAAAATTTTCCTGTATTACAGCCCCACGTTATAAACTAACGGATAGTACGATCTATACGTGGATATTTTACGTCTTGATGTCGGAGCTAAGTATATGTTTTGTTTATTCCTTTACTTATTTGCATAGGTAAGTATATATTACCCGTAAGTTTTGTTAAGGTACGTATACATTCTCGTACGTATATTTGATTGTTATGGCGTATAATTTTATATTTCTGGTACATAGGGTTTGGCTATGTGTATACGGGAGTTTTGCGTCTGTGTGAGTATGGAGGTTCGTACGTATGGTAGGTGTGTGTATATGTGTACTTCTTGTTTTAGTTGACTTACGTCTCCGAACATTCGTGTATTTATATGTAGGTATGTGTGTGCGCTTGTTATATACGTATTTATTTATTCTTATACGTTTATATAATTATTTATTTATTTGTATACACGCATACACACACACACATATTTATATGTGCGTGGTTTTGTATGCCTATGGTAAGGTTTTGCGTATGCTTGTGTATGTACGTATTTGTTTGCGTGTATCTATTTATTTATTTCTATTACTTCTGTATTGTATTTATTTACTTTGTTCTTAACTCTGTAGCGGAGATTCATTTGGTCTCCTAGTTAGAATTTTAGTCTACGAATTCTGCTATACCATTTACGTGGTTTTGTCTTGGCGTGCTATTGTTCCCCACGCTCCACATGTGACGTATTATCTTCATTTTTTCGTTCATTGCCAGATAAAGTCTCTATGCACCACCTAAGAGAACATTAGTCTACGACCTCTTTTATACCATAAACGTGGTTCTGTCTTTGCGCGTAATTGTTTTTCACCGCTCCTATTAATGACGTATTATTCGTTTTTTTCCCGTTCTTTGCCAGCGAACGTTTCCACGAACCAACGTTTTTTGAAATATCCAGTTCTGCGTTTACAGATTGACTCTGTTAGTTTCAGAAGATCCCGTTAAGGGTGAAAGCAGCGATTCTTTGCTTAAACTTTAATCTGTTATTTTAATATATATATATATATATATATATATATATATATATATATATATATATATATATATATATATAAAATCAAGGTCTAGAAAATAGAGAAAAAGTTTTTAAATAAATAAAAAAAAAATTCGCTGTACTTACTCTATGTGCCTTTACGACGGTTTCATGCTCCAGAATAAACGGAAAATCCAAGCGGATTTGCATTGAGAAGGGAGCAATCTTCAGGAGGCTTTTCTCCCTCGGAGAATGTAACATTCCCGAGTTCAAATCACAAACTGACGCCATACAAAACCATTCCCAAATGAGCGCGAATGATGAAAGAAATAATTCTGTCTGGAGTCGTGTGCAAAGACAAAAGTAGACAGGTCAATGTTCTGCGACTAGAAATAGCAGCAGTCCAAACGGCCAAAATGTTATCTTAGGAGGAGATCAATAATAATAAATAATACCTTAGGAGGAGATCAAAAATAATAAATAATACCTTAGGAGGAGATCAATAATAATAAAGTATGAATTCCTACATGGAAAATGTACATATAGGGAAACAAGTATTATCCAACCGTATGCCAATGTGGTCCTATGGCGGGTTAATAAATTAACAAGCCAGAACATATAAAATCAAGGTCTAGCAAATATATATATATATATGCGTGTATGTGTGTGACACCAAGAACAAATTGACCAGAAGCATATAATATATATATATATGCGTGTGTGTGTGAGTGTGTACATTTATAAATGCAAACTAGTCTCCCAATCTATTATGACATGTTAAATTGTATCTTGTTTCACTACGTGTGTTACGTGTCTATGCAATTGCAAAGAGACACAAACAACATCGTGAATCAACATACCCTTGATCCAGCAAACCCTCTAGAATAAGAATGCTAGCATAGAAAGTGGGCTGTAAGAAGTACAGGGTTCGAACCGGTTTCCCTCGTAGGGATGTGAAACCGACTGTTGACTTTTTTTCTTCTCATTAGTGTTGTAATGATTAAGCCCATGTTTTTATCTGAAAGCCTCTCGTATACATAGACGGAACTTCGTGCTCATGTTGCAGATGGAACAGTTTGGAAATACTCCAATGATACACTAACACACACACACACCGGCATGAATATATTCACACACACACACACACACACACACACAGACACACACACACACACACACACACACATATATATATATATATATTTATATATATATATATATATATATATATATGGGTGTGTGTGTGTGTGGGGGGGGGTGTTTATTTATGAGTGTGTGTGTTTCGTGTGTCTGTGTGTGTGTGTCTTGTGCATTTGTGTCTGTATGCACGATCATGGGATCAGACGTTTGGCAATTACAATACAACAAACACTAACTTACTCAATGACGTTAAATAGAGTAGAATAATTTTCATTCATTGCTGAGTCTGCCTGATTCACTATTCATACATTCTATATGTCTGTATGTATATATACATGTATATATATATATATATATATATATATATATATATATATATATATATATATATATATATATATATACACACAGAAAGATAGAGTTTGTGAATAGTGAATATATATATGTTTTGTGTACATGCATAGAAGTATAATATATATATATATATATATATATATATTTGTTTTGCGAGGTTTTTGATATGAAATCGTGTGTCGAAACAAATATTGTTATACTTGGGGAGGGTCATATCGTTGTAATAATATTGCCAGAATTAATAACAGAACACACTCACTGTTTGGTTGGTTTTCGCTTCTGTATCTTTTATATCAGTTAATTCATTCGGTCCTCAATGTTTACCATTGACTGACCAACGGTCAAAAATACAGATATAATTTAGACACAAACACATATATATAGTTTTAAAAAGTTCTTTCGTTGCACATCTGCAACAACGTCAGTGGTGCTATTATGTTCCTCCTGTTGTATTGTATATCTACGCCATCTTTATGTTATCTGTTTATTTATTTTTTTTTTTTTGTCTTCTTCACTGCGCATGCGTTTGCATGTGTGTATAGAGTTTGCTGTCTGTTCGCGTTTCGGTGACTGTGTTTTGGTTCTTGTATTCTATCTTAGTTTACTAGTGTGTTTATATGTGTTTGTTATTGTGCTTGTGTATATATACATTTATTTATGTATATTTCTCTTAGGTCAGTATTGTTTGTTTGGGTGTTGTTGTTATTCCATTCATTTTTTTCTGTTGGTCTGTCAATGGTAAACATTGAGGATCGAATGAATTAACTGATATAAAAGATACAGAAGCGAAAACCAACCAAACAGTGGCTGTGTTGTGTTATTAATTCTGGCAATATTATTACAACAATACGAATTGAGTCAGAAAAGTTCCAGAACTGATGTCACAAAAGATTTATTTCAAACCCAAACTTCACACTAAGAGTTTTCTCCTTCATAGTAATCCTCCTGGAGTCTAATGCGTATTTCCATCCTTTTCTGCCACGCTTGCATGCACTCCTGGAAGGAATCTTCCGGGATCCTCCGCAGTTCCGTCGTCACGGCCTTTTTGACCTTGCATCGACCCTTCTGGTCATCGTTCAGCAGATTTGGTACCATCTTCGCGCAGAATTTCCGCATGTCCAAATCTTCAGTGAGAATCTTCCAGACGCTGTTCCGATTCATGCCCAGCTCATTTTCCATCAGTCGAACAGTCAGCCGACGATCACTACGCACCATCTGCCTGACGCGCACAATGTTGACCTCAGTCCTGGTTGTTGAGGGCCTTCCGCTCCTGGTGTCATCTTCCACGTCCTCGCGTCCGTCTTTTAACATCTTGCACCACTCAAAAACACGTGTGCGTGACATCGTCTCATCTCCATACACTTTCTACAACAATCCCAATGGTTCTGACGGAGTTTTCAAGTTTGTTCGTTGCTCTCTGCCCATTTCTTGACGACCTGGAACAGAGGACATGTATATAAAATTATGAAGAAAAAAGTTTGATCGCTGCAGAGAGCTAAGATTACAGTTACATACTTCAGGGGGATTACTTTGAAGGAGAAAACTCTTAGTGTGAAATTTGGGTTTGAAATAAATCTTTTGTGACATCAGTCCTGGAACTTTTCTGACCCACCTCGTATGACCCTCCCCAAGTATAACAATATATATATATATTATACTTATATTTATTTGTGTGTGTGTGTGTTTGTGTGGGAGGGTGTGGGGTGTGTGTGGGTGTGTGTATGTGTGTGTGCCTGTGTGTGTATGTATGTACATATGTGTGTTTTTATGATTTTCTCAGTATGCTTATATATTTGTATGCCTATAGCAATACTGCAAAGTGCATAATAATAAATATATATATATATATATAAAGTAGTAAAAACAAGAAAGACGTCAATGATAATTTACGATGTTGATGATGATGATTTTATTGGGAACGCTTATGGTTGTAGGGCTCATAAAAAAAAACAACGATGCGTTTCTGTTTCTGGATCCAGGGCTTTGTTCTCTCGTAAATGATCAGTTATGCGTCAATGTGATTGGAGAACACTACAGGTAAATTGAATTTGTAAGTCGGACTGTTGTCTTTTGGCGTTGTATACTTCATTCATTAAGACTTAAATGCGATCTGTTGGTGGCAATAGAAGCGTTTTGTGAATGTCTGCTTTATGAAACTGTCAGTGATGCTTGAGGGCAAAATTTTCTCTCAACTTTAAAACTATTACATTAGAATAAGGATTTTCCCACGTTGATAATTGTTTTATTCGTATATTGCTTTTGTTTTGTGTTAGCTGGTTTAGCTGCCAATGTTGTAATTGTTGTTAGATTTTTAAAAATGATAGGAAAGGGAGTTTCATCAGACGCATCATAGGGAAGAGTGGGGGATGGCGCATAAAGAGATCAAACATGGCTTTAGGATTGCCAGCAGCATTCGTGGAGTAGATGGGTGGCGAAGAATGCAAAGGGCTGATTGTGGACAAAGAAAGATTATCAGTACTTTATTTTAAATGTTTGGAGAGAAAAGATAAGACAATAAAAACTGCCAATTGGCATATAGTTGCATGAAAGATAAAAAAGAACAGTTAGGCTCCAGAAAACATAAAAATAGGCGACGACACAAACATGTACGCACATGTATATGTGTACACACACACACACACACATACACACACACACACACGTGTGCGTACATGTTTGTGTCGTCGCCTATTTTTATGTTTTATAAGTTAAAACAATGAAATAAAAAATGAAGTCATTAGAAATATACTTCATTGCTTTACGATCGTTTCTAGGTGATGATAATACATTGTAACTATACTTTGTTATCAATCTAAGTAAGGTTAGTTACAAAATATCAGATAAAGAGAATATTTACTTACATGCATATCACCAGCTGTTGTCAAAAGGAATAATAATTTTATTCAAAATTAATATTAAATTAGTAGTAAGTTTAGTTCTATGAACTTATTTGGATGTAGCTGAAGAACTAACAAATCAGATTGTTTTTATAGACATACTTGAATGTATTTTAAGGCGTATCATACGCTGTATTATACTAAGTACAATTTATCACACCGTACTATATTGTGTTACATTATATTATATTGGTGGATTGTCAGTATCGGTAGAGGGTTGGACGTCATGTTTTGACGCATATAATTACGGCCCTTTCCATTCTGAGTTCAAATCCCGCCGAGGTCAACTTTGCCGTTCATCCTTACGGGGTCGATAAAATAAAGTACTAGTAATGTACTGGTTAATTGCTGGCCTTGTGCCAAATGTAGAAACAATTATATTATATTATTGTATTACTGCATTACATTATCTTATTATAATTTTCATCTTTTAATATACTGTCTTTCCTGGTCATGACCTTAATTTATATTCACCTAAAAACTCCATACAACACAACTCAACATTTAATTTTTACATTCCTTTTAAACTTCGATATACCATATACATTCAACTATCAATTTGACAATCCCTTTCTTCCTAAAAGATGTTTTATAACAATTCTATTATTAATACCATTCAACCATTCCTTTCAAAGGGTCATGTCCTCAACTAAAGTGAATTAATTTTCATGTTAACATCATATGGAAAAAAACAATCTGATTGGTTCGTTCTTCAACTACCTCCAAATAAGGTCATAGAACTAAACTTACTACTAATTTAATACTAATTTTGAATAAAATTATTATTGCTTTTGACAACAGCTGGTGATATGCATATTTAGTAAATATTCTCTTTATCTGATATTTTGTAACTAACCTTATTTAGAGTGATAACGAAGTATAGTTACAATGTATTATCATCACCTAGAAACGATCGTAAAGCATTGAAGTATATTTCTAATGACTTCATTTTTTATTTCATTGTTTTAACTTATATCATGACTCTGTTTTCCTTTTAATGTTTTATTGTTTTCCGGGATTTATTTTAACGTACAACATTTTCAACATATGGATTACGTTGAGTTCTTCATGCAGACTAGACCCCACAACTTACCGTGGATATCTCTGTGTATATATATATATATATCATCATCATCATCATTGTACGTATATTATTAACATTCGATTTTTGTATTCATCCATGTAGTGCGATAAATCTAATTGTTAATATATATATATATATATATGTCGGGTCACTCTTGAATGCTACTGGTAACATGTAACCCAGTACAACCTGACGCATGGTCGGGTCGTCGGCAACTAAACCGGCAACCCCTCCAAGTTTACTTGGTGAGGAAGGTGATTTTGGACAGCCTGCAGGACAAAAAACAAAACCTGACAAATGGCGAAAGAAATCATAAGAGTCAACGGCCATCTGAAAGTGTGTAAATATGTATATACACATGTACCGCACGGTTAAACCACTGGGAGTGAAGGACCCCTAGCATTTGTCAGGGCATTCTTCTAGGAGAAGGCAACTCAGGAAACTGGGATAACTCCGATATAAAACCTGCGGCTCAGTAGTTATCGATGATGTTGATCTTTTCGGGTTATAGCTACTGTCGCTCAGAGAGTTGGATTGGCTCAGTGCACATTCTTTCCTCACTTTAAAAAAGGTCGTCATGCACAGGCGTTGCACGATAGAATTTATGAATAATTATTAATAATGGAATATCGTGCAATGGCCATACTCGATAACGAGGCGGCAGCCCCCCCCCCCCCCAAAAAAAAAATATATATATATATTCATATATGTATGTATATGTATATATAGTTGTATACTTTTACTTTGATATCTTAATGAGTATTTATGTTTTTATGTTCTAAGTATTATTTTGATTTGACTACAGAAGCACTTGTATTGTATTCACTAATCGTGAGTTATTTAACGAAATAACTCACTATGTAAGACTCAATAGAGGTACAAACAATTGTAAGTGTTTGAAAGCCTTTGGTTTTTTTCTATTAATGTGTGTGTGTGTATATATATATATATATATATATACATACATTTTATCCAGTTGATGAAAGTTGGTTGATCAAAAATCTGCTGACTATTAGGTAAAGCAGACGGGAAGCACTCTACGGCTGTATTCCTCAGTATTTTCTCCGTAAGATATCACCCAGAATTTTAGTATAATAAATAAGAGAGACGGTTGTATTTGAACATTTTCATTTTATTATCTAATTGATTATAGGTATAATAATTTATTATTATTATATATTTTGCAGGTGGATTGGCAGTATCGGTAGAAGGTCGGATGCCATGCTTTGAAGCATAGAGTTACCTCCCTGTATGATCTGAGTTCAAATCCCGCCGAGGTTAACTTTGCCTTTCATCCTTCCGGGGTCGATAAAATAAAGTACCAGTAATGCACTGGGAAATTGCTGGCCTTGTGCTAAAAGTAGAAACAATTATTATATATATATATATATACACATACACACACACACACATATATATATACATATATATATATATATAAACTTTTACATACTCATATATATATACACACATATAAATATATATATATAAAATACATATATAAACATATTCATACACATATATACATTTCTGTTTATATATATATATATATATGGATGGTGGGTGCGTGGTCTGTGTGTGCGTGTGTGTCTGTGTGTGTGTGTGTGTGTGTACATATTATCATATCGAATATCTATCGGTTTATTTACATTCCAGATCAGTACTATATATATATATATATGAAATATAGACAATAAAAATTGTCAATGTCAGTTTCTATATATAATAGTTGAAAAGACCGGCTAAAGTACCTCTGGGGACGGATGAATATAGATAAAGGGGCATGCGAGGTATCAAACCTTGCTTTCTTTAAGCTATATATTTCTTAATCTTCCTTAATATTCTTTTGATACAAGTTGCCTTTCATTCAATATATTATGAAACGAAGTTCTCAATTTCACTGCCATAGTAGTAATAGTAGTAGTAGTAGTAGTAGTAGTAGTAGTAGTAGTAGTAGTAGTAGTAGTAGTAGTAGTAGTAGTAGTAGTAGTAGTAGTAGAATTCCTAGCAATATGGTACTGGTAGCAGCAGCAGTAGCAAATATTCAAGTGCAAGTATGTTTAATAGCAGCATTACGCAGAAGTACAGACATCACCCTTACCCTTATCGTTATCATTATCATGATCATCACCTCCATCCCCATCATAACCATCATCTTCCACGTTATCATCACCAGTACCAGCAGCAGAACCACCAAAAGCAACATCATCATCATCGTTGTCATTGATTTCCTCGTCGTCTACATCAACAACAGCGACATCAACAATAATATCTAGATCTACATGGATAACGGCAATGACAACTCCAAGGTAGGGGAAGGAAGCGTTGTCGAAGGAAGGTTTTAATCGTTTATCACTGTCATGGCAATTCAATAGCCAAGGGTGTCAAAATTTGTGGACGATAAGGTGATAGATGGACAAGCTGGCCCTAATGACAGGTTCTGGTTATGTATGGATGAATGATGAACTTAGTTCTGTGACACTTAGGCAGCACACAGCCAATATCTCAATTATTTCCTGAACAACACCATACAACATAAGCCCAACTAGAGATGACCATCTCTTTTACAAATATGGCAGCTACAACGATGACGACCACTACTACTATTACAACAATGAACACTATAACATCTTTCAATAACAGTATTACCTCAATATACACTACCAAAACCATCAACACTTATAAGATAGAGGAACATCAACCACAACTACTATAATAAACAACACGAAAAGCAACAACAACAAATACCAAATTACAAAGTCTAGTAACGCATCAAATATCATCACCCAATGAAGTGGAACTTTCGCCAATACTCGCCCGTGTGTGTGTTGGAGTAAGCCTGTACTTATAAATCTATCTCTCTCTCTCTCCCTCTCTCTCTCTCTCTGTCTGTCTGTCTCTCTCTCTCTCTCTCTCTCTCTCTCTCTCTCTCTCTCTCTCTCTCTCTCTCTCTCTCTCTAAATATATATATATATCACCACATATTTAATTAAATATTCATTTATATATAGAAACATAACATTAGCATCGAAGTACAAATATCTAAACATGTCATTAGTAGCTTAGTGAAAATAGTCTAGTATATAAATAAATTTAAGAAAATACACTAACAGTTCATACAGGCGTCACTAGGAATCAAGCGACTGATCTGGTAACTTGATACCCTAGACAGGTCACAAGCAGCAAAGCCAATTAGAATGTCCATCTCCCACACATAAAATAACTGCTACTTGAGAATTTCGGGCATAAGCTTACTGGTCGGCGAAGGGAAAAACACGTATGACCGGTAACATATCAATGGGTATTGGCATCTCATGTGAATTTTTGTCTGAAGAGAACACATAGAGCATCTGTTATACAACTGACTTACGTCATTGAAATACGTATAACAATATATATATACATTTTTCTTGTTTATTATTATTATGATCATTATATATATATATATATATATATATATATATATATATATATATATATATATATATATATATATATATATCATTATATATATATATATATATATATATATCATTATATATATATGTATATATATATATATATATATATACACACACATATATATATATACATATATATATACATATATATATATATATATATATATATATATATATATATATATTATAAAATAACTGGAGGCTGGACTGGTGTAAATCGTTGAAAGGTTTATTATACTATGATGATTTCAATGACCGGGTTCAGTATGAATCCGGTGACATCATCAGGTATTCAAAATATAACATAGGAATATATCAGATAAAATCCATGGGGCTTAAAATCAGAGACAAGAGGACGATCGACTATTTAGCAGCTTTTACCTCAGTCGGCCGCCCTCAAGTGTGATTATTAAGTCTAATTGTGACCATCTGGTGAGGGGGCGCAAGCTTATAATGTGCTACTACCCCTTCGTCAAAGAGAAATGTAGGCGTTGAGGTCATGCCTCAATCAAGATGATCATGCGTGCTAGAAATTGCCGCGAAAAATGATTTTCCATAGAACAAATATCTTCAACAAAGGCATATATAGGGGGCGTCTGTATGGTATAATGTGTGGATAGAAATTTTGGTTAATAATTAGAAACGTTAAACTTAAGTTTAGAGTTATAGGATGAAATTAGAAAAATAAGGTTTAAGGTTGGGGTTGTGAGATCTAGTTAAAGAATTTACTGAAAGAGGCTTTTATGAAAAAGTTTAAGTGTATTATAGATAGTGTCGATAAGTTTTCAGGGTAGGATATAGAGTAAAGATTAAGCCCTTTTTTAGAGGTCAATAACCAGCGATGACTGCAGACCTCGTCCAGCCCTCCCTAACCACGTGCCAGGCGTTCCGAGTAATATCGTCTAGCAAAAGAAATGGAAATTAATTTTTCCGAGCACTCCAGAAACTCATGTAACTGTCTTAGGCGTCAGGTGTGAAGTCGCGGGAAGTCCGCCACCGCCGTCTGGCCATCGTATATAACAACCGATAATTCACACAGGGGGGGGGGGGGGATTTAGTTACGTGCTAGTAGAGGGAGGCATGATACAGCTAATAGTTATGATTAGGCCTAGAATTTAAAGGTACTATTTGGCGGTCAAAGCCAGCGGCGCGGCGGGTTCCAAGTCCGACAGGGCCCCGGGGCGAAGCAGTCGTTCCGAGTAATTTCGTTTACCGAAAGAAGGGGAAATTTATTTTTCCAAGCACTCAAGGAAGGCTTATCTACCCGAGCGCCAGGCGTGCAGTCGGGAAAGCGCCACATCCGTCGGACCATCGCGTGTTACCAAATGATTATTATATATTCACATCCGTGATGTGAGGTTGAAGGTGGTAAAACCAAATGAAATGCGCAAATAGACTATATTTAGTCCCCAGTTAGTCCGGGTTATATGTAGTGTGGTTCTTGGGTGGTTAGGGGGAGTGAATAAAGATAAACAGATATAAGGGTAAGAGAGTAATATTCTAGGGTCGTGTGCTAATGAGCACAATGATAAGTATTTAATGAGAGTAAAGCGAGTAAATAAATACATAAGTAAAAAGAATAATAAGCAAAATACATAAATAAAAAGCAAAGAACATAAATTAAAATACATAACTAAAATGCGTTCATAACTAGGGTTGTGATGCATGGAGTAAAACGGAAGTATATAAGAACATATCGGACAAATCAAAACACAGGGAAATACAATATAGATCAAGGTGCAATTTGATAATACAAGGTTATACATATAGATATAGAGGATGGAAGAGATGGCATGGTATCAGGTGATACCTAGTGTATGTTCGATTCTCGGAATTCAGTGTGTGTCACAAAGGCCCTGAAGTATAGTAAAGACAATTCAGTCAATACAAGATATAGTATAATACGTAGAATTTTTTGAGGAATCTATGAGGTCTGTCGGAGTCTGAATATTCCCGACAGGGAAGTAGCATGGACCAGGCGGGCGGTAGACAACGGTCAAAGCAGCCAAAATCGGAATGGTGTGTAGATTAGTTAGTCCGATGCTGGCGATAGCTGTACACTGGAGTCAGTGCCGCTGTTCATTATTACCTCTCAAAGCGCTTGACATTTAAGGCCGACTGAGGTAGAAGCTGCTAAATAGTCGGTCGTACTCCGTACTCGCACCACCAACTACACTAATGAAGACGGGTGAGTTGCATTACGTTGAGTGCTCTACATAATATTACATCGTGGTAATGACCAGTACGGAATGACCAGTTCTATCCAGTGGTGAACAAACAAAACTCAATAATTATATATATATATATATATATATATATATATATATATATATATGATAATAATGGAGCTGCGGCGTTACAAATGGGTTACATATGAAAAAGTTTGTCCTTCATCAGTGGCCTTCCAACCGTCATAGACATTTCATCGCTTTAAAGACCATATACCTCAGTTTGGTGCGAGCAACGGCTAAAAAAAGTCGTTGGGACACGTAAATAAAGGGGACGCTAGGGTAAACAAACAAAATGGTTTAAGCAACAGAAAGTGATGAAGAAAGAGACAAGTCCCAGATTTCTATGAATATAAATTCGGTGAAATCGTGAACAAGAGAATAAAGACCATCAAACCTGGTTGAAATGTGAGCAAGGAAGGAATTTCGCACAGGTCTAACGGGAGGAAGAAGGGGTCTGGTCTGCGAATTCGGTAAACATAAGTTCTGTGAAGTCGCAGACGAGAGAGAGAGAGAGAGAGAGAGAGAGAGAGAGAGAGAGAGAGAGAATAAAAATTCATACCGGCTTGGTCAAGAGCGCGCGAGAAAAGAATTACGGACAGGTCAAACGGGAAGAAAGGGGAGGAGGAGAGGTAGTGACAGAGAATGAGTGCGTGAAAGGTGAGGAAGAGGCTAACAGAGAGAGAGAGACTGCTAAAAAGGGTAAAGATACAAAGAACGAAACAGACGGGTAGCAGCAGAGGAAAAAATATGTGTAAATATGATAATAATGGAGCTGCGGCGTTGCAAATGGGTTACATATGAAAAAGTTTGTCCTTCATCAGTGGCCTTCCAACCGTCATAGGCATTTCATCGCTTTAAAGACAATATACCTCACGTTGGTGCGAGCAACGGCTAAAAAAAGTCGTTGGGACACGTAAATAAAGGGGACGCTAGGGTAAACAAACAAAAGGGTTTAAGCAACAGAAAGTGATGAAGAAAGAGACAAGTCCCAGATTTCTATGAAAGGGTAAAGATACAAAGAACGAAACAGACGGGTAGCAGCAGAGGAAAAAATATGTGTAAATATGTGTAAATAGGCATTTCATCACTTTCTGTTGCTTAAACCATTTTGTTTGTTTACCCTAGCGTCCCCTTTATTTACGTGTCCGAACGACTTTTTTTAGCCGTTGCTCGCACCAACGTGAGGTATATTGTCTTTAAAGCGATGAAATGCCTATGACGGTTGGAAGGCCACTGATGAAGGACAAACTTTTTCATATATATATATATATATGTATATATAAATATATATATATATAATATAAAATCTCAAGGAATACAAATCATGAAGTCATTTATATATGTTCAGGAAAAAGTGGATAGATTATTTGATGAACCAACTTTCATAAACTGAATTATATATATATATATATATATATATATATATATATATATATATATATATATATATATATATACATATATATATATATATATATATATATATATATATATATATATATATATATATATATATATATATATATATGTATATAAAGAAAAAGGGATGAAATCGAAAATGCAACTGAAGTCTTATTTTTTTTTTAAATATATATATTTATTTGGTTCCTTTACCGGTTTCGCAGTTCTTCTGCTTTTCAAAAGGTGAGTTGAGATGGAGGGTCTGTGGTTTTTCTCACATCTGTGAGAAAAACCACAGACCTTCCATCTCAACTCACCTTTTGAAAAGCAGAAGAACTGCGAAACCGGTAAAGGAACCAAATAAATATATATATTTTTTTTAAAAATAAGACTTCAGTTGCATTTTCGATTTCATCCCTTTTTCTTTATACTTCCACTCGTGTAGGACACCTCGGTTATTTTTCATTTTGTAAAAAAAACCTCACTTTCTAATATATATATATATATATATATATATATAAATATATATATAACGAAGGAAGTGAGGTAAGGAACTAGGTGGACCACTGCCATGAAAGATTTAATTGTGTTTACAAGAAGTTTTGACCAATCCTTTTAATAACTACAATCTTCAGAAATGCATCATCATCGTACGCCCATATAAGGAATTACCCCTTGAAATGTTCGGCTATTTACTACCACGCTAAAATTCTAACTTACTCTAGAAATAGCCGCCGGAACGGCTTGAGCTCTGCCGTCAGGGTCTTGAACATTTTCTCTCTCTCTCTCTCTATAAATATATATATATATATATATATATATATATATATATATATATATATATATATATATATATATATATATATATATATATATATATATATATATATATATATATATATATATATATATATATATATATATATATATATATATATGAAATGTGTGCGTCTCAATGGAAATGGGCATAATATTAATTGTCTGTGTGTGATACAAGCCGCCCATCCGTCTTCCGTCTTCCAAGATTGGCAGTATCGGTAGAGGGTCGGACGCCATGCTTTCAAGCATAGTTACATCCCTTTACGATCTGAGTTCAAATCCCGCTGAGGTTGACTTTGCCTTTCATCCTTACGGGGTCGATAAAATAAAGTACCAGTAATGCACTGGGTAATTGCTCGCCTTGTGCCTAAAGTAGAAACAAATATTAATCTATCCCTATAAATAATAGCTGAGTATGTTTTGTAAGATACACCTGGAGACATGATAATTCAAACTCCCTACCTAACTCAGTAAGCTCAGAAGCTAAAGAGCAGCTGGCCAGCTATTATATCTTTTAAAAAGATGTACCTATAGCTCGACGTGTAAACAAAGCGGTTGACTTGAGTAGGCTTGGGAAGCCTTTGGAATTCGAAATTGTCAATGCCGACGTAAATTACCGTAATGATAGTCGATCATTATATATAATATTCGTATAAATCGAATAAATATTTTAATAGAAGCACATGGGATGAAAGAAACACTGCATCACTGGATTCCAGCTTTAGCAACCACCTCTGTCCATACTTTCATGTTTCTTGCTGCTCATCTCTCTGACATGCCAACCACGTGATACTTTTCCCTTTTGAAAAAAAGCACTATTAATAGTCAGTTGAAAGTTTCGGGTGATGTAAGATGGTCTCCTGAAGAGCTCTGGTTTCTCCCAACATTAGATATCCTAACTTAGTACAATATCGAAGATCGTTCTTACTTAGCGAAATGCAGTCGGGTCCAAGAAGTCAAACAATGATAAATGTTGATTTCGTTTGAATTTCTTACTGATGAATTTATAATAATCTGACTAAAACATTGATTGATTCATTCTTTGAGTTAAACCAGTAACCGATGGTCAACGCTATATGCATGTCTATAGTTATGTATATATGTCTATACATGACAGAAAAAGAAAAAGAGGATGGGGGTGGGGTTATTAAACTAGTATTTCTACACCACAGATATTTTTTTTGCATGTATCAAGTGAAGTTTGAAACTGAAAAAAAGATTTCTAAGGCTAGGAAACACGTTTTAATTTATCTGAATCGTTTAGACCGGTAGATTGAAGTTTAAACTTCTGCAGTACCTGAAATTGTACTATGTTTACATTCCTATGGTGACTTTAATAAATCTAATATTGATTTTAAATTCATTATTGTCACTATTTTATTTTTTTGAATTTATACTGAATCTGTATATACATTTATCGACGATGCACGAAAAAGCCATAATTCTACTTTTAATTGGAAAATTGTTAGCGTTATTAAAGCTTTGCATTTGTTTTTCTCCATCCGTACACTCTCAGTTCCAATCCTTCTTAAACCACCTTCACTTTTCCTCCGTTTGGTGTTATAAAGTGTCACAGTGTGTCTCTTCCTGAATGTAACATTTTTTTTATGAATTTAAAATTAACATTTATTTGGCATATTCATTTTTATAAAATGTTCCTGTTATAAATGATGATGTTTTAGGAAGGAATGCTAAGTATCGACGTTTCTTAATATGGAGGTTATTCCGTTTTTCCACTTTATTGAAAGATAATGCGGCTAGCCTTTAAATCAGTGGTTCTCACCCTTTTTTTGCCAACGGCACACCTTGGAACACATGAAAAAATAGCGGCACACCTGGCTAAATATATATGAAAAATATTTAAATTTTACAAAATAAAAACATGGCAAGTCATAGACGGTATACAACCGTAGACTCAGACTAGTCATAGACACATAGAATGACTCAAACTAAATAAAGAAAAACACAGCTATGAACTTACTTTATTGCAATGTTTCGAATTTCATCAGTCACATAGCTGGCTTCTTTAGTGAGAAATTTGTGCCTGGATTTATTCATAATTTCCTCAATGTTTGGTCGAATATGAGACAGACACACCCTCATTTCTTCTTCCGTTGTACGTAATCGCATTTTCTTAGAGCGCCGTTCAAAATTTTGCGGCACACTTTGGAAGATTTCACGACACACCTGTGTGCCACGGCACACTGGTTGAGAATCGCTGCTTTAGATCAATCATTTATGAGAGGGGTATCAAACAATGCATTCAAAGTTATGGAAGAAAGTCGAGTTACAAGGTACTATATTTTACACATGTTATTTCTATGAAATGTAATTACATACTATATGCAGCGACTAAAAGTAGAAATCAACTGAAAATCTAAATTATAATTAGATAATCAGAATAATAAACTGAAGTGTTGATGGATTGATAAAAGATATACAGTCGAATGATAGAAATTAATAAAGACATATAATACTTTGTAATATTTTCATTAAAATATAAACAGAAATTTTGTTAGGGGTAACATGGTGGAATATTTCCTTTTATTGTCTTTGTTTTTTACAGTCTCAAGAATAAAATTAAAGTAGAAGAATATTGTGAAAGTCTGCAAGGATTAGGAATTCCTTATATACCATTATGAACATTAGAATCATAATCGTTAAATGTTTTATAAAACGTTTTATAAAACGTATGTTTCGATGTAGAAAAATATTTCCATTTCTCCTTTTATGATGTGTTTCTTTGCATTATAATTTGTTCAGCGGTGGATTGGCAGTATCGGTAGAGGGTCGGACGCTATGCTTTCCAGCATAGTTACGTCCCTTAACGATCTGAGTTCAAATCCCGCTGGGGTTGACTTTGCCTTTCATCCTTACGGGGTCGATAAAATAAAGTACCCGTAATACACTGGGATAATTGCTGGCATTGTGCCAAAAGTAGAGACAATTATAATTTGTTCAGTGAATGAATATATAATCTAAGCGTGAATTAATTATAACGTATGTGAGCGTTTGTTAATTATAACAGATGCTACTGTCGTTGTTGTTGTTGCTATTGAAGTGTGCCCGTGAAACATATACATAAACACCAGGCCCAAACACAAAGGAAACAAACCCCACTGTCAATGCCTCCGTTTATCCGGGTCTCCCCAAAGCTCCCCATTATGAGCAAACGGGGACCCACGCAATGGAAGCCCCTTGGCTCCGGCAGACAAACTGTATCATTTGATAAGCTAAATTATATATATTTAGAATTGGGAGGAGGGATTAAAAACTGAAACCACCCGAGTTCAAGACTGGAACGACACCTCATTATTGTTTGTTTTAAATGTTTATTTCCTTAGTCTCTTTTATTAATGTTATTTTACACAAAGAAAAACATACACTGTATAGTTCTGTATCGTCTTTAATCTTTCCTTAATATGTGCCCTGTGTGACGAATAAAGAAATCATCATTATTATTATTATTAGTGGAACATCCATTTGGCATTCTATGGAAGACCAGAAGGGGAAGAGCGACGACGTTCTCGAAGAGACCCTGAGCGTCGAAGACGATCAGCTGTTCGCTCTATTCGAGATAACTTTCAACCTGGGGCCTATGGATGACTTCCATAAATACAAGGGTTGGCAGTGCTACCGGGGAGCGTTGCCGGTTTGAGATACGCTCTACAGACACGGAAGTGCCGTCAGCCGAGTCTGTCCAAGATGCGCGCAGGGAGACGAAACCGTCCTGCACGCACTCGTTTAGTGCCCAACAATTACTGACTTGTGGGGTTATGTCGAACAGTTGCTGTCGCGTGTAGGACGGATCCGGTTATCGACTGAGTCCATTGTGCAGATAGCCCCACCGAGGAAAGGCAGGCAGTTTTCATCTGCGTGGTGACCATGGCGAAATATATTA
Source organism: Eledone cirrhosa (assembly GCA_964016885.1). Taxonomy (NCBI): domain Eukaryota; kingdom Metazoa; phylum Mollusca; class Cephalopoda; order Octopoda; family Eledonidae; genus Eledone; species Eledone cirrhosa. Next base: position 346,042,059 of record OZ024740.1, read on the forward strand.
TGTGGTGGACAAGGTTGAAAGGATGGAAGACGGACAATTTCCTCTTAGGAGAATCCCAGATAACTTTTTCAAGGTTCACTTGAAGAGGAAAATCAGGGTGGAAAGGCAAGCATTCTCTTCTAGTAAGTTTGTTGAAAGGTGGGTGAAAGTGGTCTGAGTCTGGTCCGGGTGAATGGGCCTGCTCTGAGTATGCGCCTGTAGATTGAGGAGTGGGAAAACTGAGACAGGGCACTTGCTCTGCTGGTCAGGGTGGCCATGGTCTTTTGTGTGGTTTTCGCCACGAGTGACCCTCGGGTTTTCCTCCCTATTGGAGAATGTTTGCGATTATTCTCTCCAAGCCTTTATAATTAATTAATTTATTAATTGATTGATTAATTATATGTGTCTGTTTGATAACCTAGTCGAGAGCTTAATTCTGATGCTGTGAATATATTGCTTTGTTCACTCTTTTCAATTTGTCCGCCAAAAAACCCGAATGTGAATTTTCCTCTTTTCTTGAGAAAGAACACGTAACTCTGGCGCCATAGCTGATTCTACATTGATTGACAGCGGTGTCATCATACCGAGTTGTTAGTATACAGAACGGAACGCCTGTTGACAAAGTGAATCCACATTCGATCGTAGGATACAATAGTGACTTGCATATTGCGCAACTTGTAGTGCCTATTTAGAACTCCCAGAAACCAATCGAAGATATTTTATATGTATCGATCAGGTCCAGGTCCGTATAAATTGTTTGTATTTTCGTTGTTGTTGTGGATTTTGTGGTATTTCTAACCTGGGCGCAATTTTCAATTTGTCACACCTTTAACGTATGTTTAACACTCTGAGCTTGCTGCAAATTTCATTTTACTCACTATCATTGTTATATTCAATGTTATATATATATATAAGATTTTCGAAACAGCGAGTGGGTTTGAAATTATTAGAAATGTAAGCTATCGCCGTATTTTGACTAAAGAAATTAAAGAAATTATATATATATATTAGAAAGTGAGGGTTATTTACAAAATGAAAAATAACCGAGGTGTCCTACACGAGTGAAAGTATAAAGAAAAACTATGAAATCGAAAATGCAACTGGAATCTTATTTTATATTTGGTTCCTTTACCGGTTTCGCAGTTATTCTGCTTTTCAAAAGTAGAGTTGAGATGGAGGGTCTGTGGTTTTTCTCACAACTGGTTGGTATTTGAATGTTACTTGTTTTATATGGAAAAAAGTGGCTCGAAACGGCAGGTTTTTAGAGAAGTAATTTGATTGGTAGCTCAATAAGTATAATTAATTTTGCACCAGTTAGCTTTACAAAGTTCTTCAAACAAGGGGGGAGCGGGGTTGCTCAGGTTGTTTTTTCATATATGAGTGTGTTTGAATTATTTTTACTTAAAAAAAGAGGCTCACGAAGGCTTTTTCCAAAAAAATGTAATCTGATTGGTCATAAATGAAATTATGGCTGTCACGTGAACAAGTTCATTAAATTTTCGCGCCCGTATTTCGGAATTTGTTTTGTAGCCTTTTAGAGAAATTTATGACAATAAAAAAAGTTGCTCACGAAGGCTTTTTTTTTTTTAAATGCAATTTGATTGGTTATAAATGAAATTATGACTGTCACATGAACAAGTTCCGCGCCCGTATTATTTATTTTGTAAAAAGAATGGTCAAGAGAAATGGAATGGGAGAATTGTTCTGGTTCAGTGAATATGGCTAGTTCGCTGGGGTGTCAGAGTTCAGATTTTCTATTGAAATAAAGAAAGTAGACATTTGTGTGTGTGTGTGGTGTGTGTGTGTGTGTATAGGAAGATGATTCTATTGGTAGAAATGGGGGAGAGAGTTGTGTGTGTGTGTATATGGGTGTTATGAGTGTGTGTGGGAGTATGTTAAGATGGAGAGAATATATATATTTTGTGTGTGTGTGTGTGTGTGTGTGTGTGTGTGTGTAGGAAAGTGATTCTATTAGTAGAAATGGGGGAGGGAGTTGTGTGTGTTGGGGGGGGTGTTATATGTGTGTGTATGGATGTTATGTGTTTGTGGGAGTATGGTTAGCATGTTGAGATGAAGAGAATATATATATATTGTGTGTGTGTGTGTGTGTGTGTAGGAAAATGATTCCGTTAGTAGGAATATTTTTGAATGAACATATTTTTCTTACTTATTCGTATTTGTTCTGTTGTATTGTCAGCGCAAACGTATGTTAAGGTTTATTTAGTTCGGGTTTTTATTTTCTAAAGTAGAAGGTGTTATGTGTGTGTGTATGTGTCTGTTTGGATGGTTAGCATGTTATGGTGTTGACATAATGTATATTAAACCATATTTAATGCTGGTCTATATTTTTGAATAAACATATTTTCCTAATATATTCGTATTTGATCTGTTGTATTGTCAGCGCAAAGGTAAAATTGGAAGACTTGGAATTTGTGTGTCTTATTACTTGCGCAAATGTCTAGATGTGCGCTTAGTGGTATCTGTCTCGTGGATGGATCTCGTAATTGTTGGCGATGAACTGTCATCCTATTTCTGAGTGTGAGTTTAGTTTGTCCTATATAATCTTCATTGCATCCTTTACATTTAATGGCATAAAGTAGATGTTTTGATGAGCAAGTGAAGTGATTTTTTACAGCAAAATTTTGTCCTGATTTAAATGTATACGTGTTGCCTTCAATGAGGTCAGTGGAGGTTTCACAATTAGAGCGACCATATTTTTTTACAGTTGGTTGTGGGTTTGTGGTAGGTAATTTGGCATTGGTGAGTAATGTTTTCAGTGATTTCGGTTGTCTTTTGCTTTTGATTATTTTGTGTGTTTCAAGGGCTTTTTTCATTCTTGGGTCTTGTTTCAGTAGTGGGATGTTCTTGTGAATAGTGTTGTAAGCTTCCGCATTTCTTGGGTTGTGTGTTGAGATATATGATAGAATATTGGACGTACCTTGAATTTGTTTCTGTTTTCGTAGTTCATCAATGCCTATTACTTTAGCCCATTCTATTCCATTATTTATTAGTAATGGTGGGTACTGTCTTTCGAGTAGTATTTCCTATAATTAAGTCTGTTATTTCGCTTTTCTTAATTGGAGACAATTGTGCAAATTCTTCTTCCTAGGTTAAAAGGAATGTTCGTCTTCGTGTGCTTTGGATGGTTGGAGGTGAATAGCAGGTATTGTTTGGAATCTGTTGGTTTGTAGTGTATGTCAGTTTCAATATTTGTGTCTTTTTTTAAGAATAAGATGTCCAGAAACGGGACTTCATCTTGGCTGTATTCTATTGTGACTTGGATGAGGTTATTGATGCCGTTTATTAAATTTTTGAAATCATTCAGTTGGTCGAGTGTGTGGGGCCAAATAATGAGACAATCATCCAAGTAGCGTTTCCAATTCTCTGATAAATATTTGTGGAAGTTCAATCCGTATTTATATATATATATATATAACGAAGGAGTTGTAGTAAGGAACCAGATGGACTATAACGCACCAAAGTACTCAATACTTAGCATAGTAGAGTGGTTAATAGGAAAATGTATGACGCCGACGGCAGAGCTCAATCCGTTTCGACGGCTATTTCTGGACTATTTCTATCCAGAAATAGCCGTTTAAAAGGCTTGACCTCTGCCGTAAGGGTCATGCATTTTCCTATATATATATACATATATATATATATATATATATATATATATATATATATATATATATATATATATATATATATATATATATATATATATATATATATAGAAGTGGTTACGCAACAGTTAGTACACTATACCGAGAACAATTGTTTCACCTTAGCGGATCCTCAGCTCGTAATGGACATGGTTATACGGAACGGGAAGGACAACTCGTCCAATGGACTAAGTGGTCTACCACTACGGCTGTTATCTTCCAGTGTTCCACCACTATATATTTATATATATATATATATATATATATATATATATATATATATATATATATATATATATATATGAGCTGGGCTAGAAAAGTTCCAGGACTGATGTCACAAAAGATTTATTTCAAACCCAAACTTCACACTAAGAGTTATCTCCGTCAAAGTAATCCCCCTGGAGTCTAATGCACTTTTCCATCCTTTTTTGCCACGCTTGCATACACTCCTGGAAGGATTCTTCCAGGATCCTCCGCAGTTCAGTCGTCACGGCCTTTTTGATGTCGTTCATGTCTTCAAAACGGGTCCTCTCCGGGTCGTACTCGACGATAAATTAATCCGTGAAGATATTTTTTAAAGTGAGGAAAGACTGCGCACTGAGTCAATCCCACTTTCTGAGCGACAGTAGCTATAACCCTAAAAGAAGAAAAGATCCACATCATCGGCAACTACTGAGCGGCAGGTTTTATATCGGAGTTATCCCAGTTTCCTGAGTTGCCTTCTCATAGAAGAATGCCCTGACAAAGTGGTTTAATCGCGCGATTGGGTGTCCAGCCCGACTATTTCTATGTCAACGCGCATATACACACACATACACCCATGTATATACACATATACATATACATACACATGTACACGTGTATAAACACACCTACAAACCTTTGGACGGCCGCTGACTCCTATGACTTCTTCCTTTGTCAGGTTTTGTTTTTTATCCTGCAGGGTGGCCAACATCACCCTCCTCACCAAGTAAATTTGGTGGGGTTGGTGGTTTAGTCGCCGACGACCCGACCATGCGACAGGTTGTACTGGGTTACATGTTACCAGTAGCACTCAACATATATATATATATATATATATATATATATATATATATATATATATACTATAGAGTAAAGCATGTCCAGAGAATTATTTGATAATATATAAACATCATCTCTACTCCCAATCAGCATAATTAACCACACAAAAAATCAATTAGACCAGGCTATAAGAATAAGAGGCATCTATGAAGAAACAGTAAATAAATACGCTATTGTGGCGTCTTCGCGTGCAACCGCTATAGAATATTTACCCAACATTTCAATAGCACGTGGAAATTAATTAAATATACGGTCAACCATACATAATTAGGTAAAAATTTATGTTAGAAATGCTTATATACATACCACGATTAAATCACTAAATCCCGACGCTAGGGTTTCGCTCACTTTTGAGATACCTTATTAAGGTTCATACTCGAGTTTTAGAGCTCTTCAGGGGACAAACTCACTAGGATATATTAATTTCCGAAGTGGCCCCCGCCAAACACGAATTCAAAATGGTTGAGAACTGTGATGTGGCAGTGGTCAAGTCAGGAAGGGTGTGATTGGTTGCTTACGGGAGTGGGTTTGTTGCTAGAAAGCGCAGCCCAATATCTATACATACATGCATACACATATATATACACATACATACACATACATACATATATATATATATATATATATAACAAAGAAATTGTGGTAAGGAACCAGATGGACCATAACGCACCATTGTATTCAATACTTAGGGTAGTAAAGTGGGAAATAGGGAAAAGTATGACCCCGACGGCAGAGCTCAAGCGGTTTCGACGGCTATTTCTGTCCAGAAATAGCCGTCGAAACGGCTTGATCTCTGCCGTCGGGGTCATACTTGTTCATATATATATATATATATATATATATATATATATATATATATATATATATATATATATATATAGATAGATATATATATATATAACAGTTAAAGAAAGAAGAGTAACATGGTTGGCTGTATAATAAGGGCTTTATTTAAAGTACTGACAATTGTTTCGTTGATCAGGTTGCGTCAATCGATCTCCAATACATTGGTCAACACATCAGAGTATGTATATATGAAAATAATTCACTCGAGGCAAGACTTATATAGAAAAACAACGTAAAACCAAAACAATAACATCAATAATAAAATAGCGTATAATACAGCAGTTAATCTGCAATTTATTGTCTTTTCTTTTATCGGACCCTCTACACATATTTATCTACATCTCAAATCTAGTTTCTCTTGTTAGCCCCAACGAATACTTATAAGAACACTGACTCAAAAACTACTAACATCTACTTGCAATCTCTCACTCATTTCTTTCTTTATATTTTCCATTTCCTCATTTTCTTATTATTTTTTAATGTACCCTATCTTATATTTTACTTTTTACTTTTTACATCTGTAACTTCTCTATCTATTTGCCATGCATGTCTTATTATTGATGTTATTGTTTTGGTTTTACGCTGTATTTCTATATAAGTCTTGCCTTGAGTGAATTATGTTCATATATACATACTCTGATGTGTTGACCAGTGGTAAACAATGTATTAGAGATCGATTGACGCAACCTTACGCGATTAGCGAACGCTAGACGCACCTGATCATCGAAACAATTGTCAGTACTTCAAATAGAGCCCTTATTGTACAGCCAACCATGTTACTATTCTTTCTTTAACTATTATTATTCCAAGTATAACCTGCATAGAAATTACCGCGATCTCGATGCATAACTATGGAAACATCTTTTGAGTCAAACAAAGCAATACGTTAAAACTATCCACGACGCGGAAACTCATAACGTCTAACTTGATTACCTATAACGATAACTTGTTATCCCATATATATATATATATATAAAGAGAGAAATGGGATTTAGCTTCAAGCATAGCTTTATACAATATGTATAAATGTTTCGTATCTCCAAAGAAATACGGTTTTAGGAAGCCGTAGCTATGCAAACACGGGGAGGGGTTTACGCCCTCTAGTGATGTCCAGCAGAGGCAAGGGGGACAACAGCCTATGCATTTCAGGCTTAACTGGCCTTCGTCAGGTTGGTCCCTCCCACCGCTTTCGACTGCTGGACTAGAAGACAGGCGAGAATATATACTTTTCTCGTCTGTGTAAATGAGGTGATTAATCTCATTTGCATATGAAGCTGCATAAGTTGGCTCAACTTATAATAAAAAGTAATAGGATTTCTCTTCAAGCATAGCTTTATACAATATGTATAAATATTTCGTATCTCCAAAGAAATACGGTTTTAGGAAGCCGTAGCTATGCAAAGACCGGGGGGGGGGGGGGCTAACGCCCTCTGGTGATGTCCAGCGGAAGCCAGGGGACAACGGTCTATGCATATAAACGTTATATATATATATCCTGGTATGTACATAAGCATTTCTAACTTTAATTTTTACCTAATTATGTATGGTTGACCGTATATTTAATTAATTTCCACGTGCTGTTGAAATGTTGGGTAAATATTCTATAGCGGTTGGACGCGAAGACGCCACAATAGCGTATTTATTTACTGTTTCTTCATAGCAGCATTTTATTCTTATAGCCTGGTCTAATTGATTTTTTGTGTGGTTAATTATGCTGATTGGGAGTAGAGATGATGTATATATATTATCAAATAATTCTCTGGACATGCTTTACTCTATAGTATATATATATATGCTGTTTTGCATTGAGTTATGCCTCTTTACGTTCTGAGTTCAAGTTAAATTAACGGACTGGAGTCGATTTAATCGACTCCCTCACCCTCTCCTAAAAAAATTATTGGTGTTGTGCCTAAAATCATAAACCGTGTGGGCGGTGGATGACAGTATCTGTAGAGTGTCAGAGAAAAATGTATAGTATTTAGTAACTTTTCTTATACATTCTTAGGTCGACTGCACTTTTCAACTCTTCGATGTTTATGAAGTAAGTGCTAGACAAGTGTTCCTTCCTTTATAATAGACTATAACCTCCCTTTATTGTTATGGCCTTCTATCAATGTTAAAAATCATTATTATTATTTTCTATTACGAATACATTTTTTTGGAAGGACTATTGTCATTCCATCAGCATGTTTCCATTATAAAACTGATATGATTTATTTCAGCGTAATACATCTATACAGCAACATCACTGGTCAATAGTGTTTCAATGACAGACCTAGTGGCGATTCTCGATCATTTTGTATCTTCATATTTACCTATCTCTAGCATGGTCTTTCTCAGGCACCCCTCTACACACACAGCACCACTAGAATACGTTATTTGATTATGGCGCTTCCGTGTTATGGTTTATATCCAACAAACACAATGATATTCTCCCTCGACATATTCTCATTGTGTTGTTGTGTGTTGTTTCTTCTATTATTTCCTAATCTACACACATCGAGAAAGAGAGAAAGAAAGAGGCAGACAGGGAGATAGAGACAGACAGAGAGAAAAAGAGAGGAGAGAGATTCTACATATAGCTAGATATGGACTCGAAATTCTTGATCCTTAGTGTGCTTAAAGAAATACAATTATATGTCAGGTCATTCTACACACAAGCTAACATATAGACACATATATATATAAATGCAAAGATACATACATACACATATGGGAGACGCTAAATCAACTGATACTCTACTGTTTGGAACGAAGACGGGAGATATGCGCATATGGAAAATCTTGGAGGGACTAGCACCAAACTTCAGTATTTAGAGCTGGACCAATCCCAGAACAGGACGTCATTATGTGATGCCAAAGGTCCCACACTTCACATCTAGAATAAGGAGCAGATATTGCAATAGCCTGGGGTTCAAATGCCGTCAACTCATCAACAAGCTCCCAGGAAATGTGAGTGATCTGCATGATGTGGACGTGGAAGTTTTCAAGAAATATCTTGACACCTTGTTATCTATGATTCCGGATGTCCCTACAGCACGTTACGACGGTAACCCAAGAGCAACAGCAACGAAGTCCCATTTACACCAAAAGCCAGCCAACGCAGGCTGGATATATAACGTGTAGCAAAAAGGGCGGTGCCCCAGCATGGTTTTAGCCGTAAGACTAGAACAGGTAAAAGAGTAAAAGAGTATATATATATATATACATATATATATATATATATATATATATATATATATATGAAGGCTCCACTCTGTCACGAATAACCTTGGTTTTGCACCTAGAAAGTTTCTCTCCGGCGCTCAAGCCCAGGCAAGTTTTGTTCTTGTGGAAGGCCACTTGTCAACGAAGCATACCAGTCTCCCCTCTCCAAGTAACCGTTGTTGTCCAAGGGAAAGGCAATGAGTGATGCAGCTAGGCACCAGTGACGTCGCAACTCATTTCTACAGCTTAGAAAACTCGAGCAAGGTGAAATAATGTGTCTTGTTCAAGGATACAACGCATCGTCTGGTCCGAGAATCGAACTCACAACCTTTCAATTGCAAGCCCAATGCTCTAACCACTAAAGCACACGCCTTTACACACACACACACACACACATATATATATATATATGCATATATGCATATATATTTATACATACACACACACATACAGACACACACACACACACACACACACACACATATATATATATATATATATATATATATATATATATATATATATATATATATATATATATATATATATATATATATATATAGTAATAATAATAAATTTGAAGACTAAAATCCAAAGAAGGCTCGATAAGGATAAATATATATCAGATATATAAGAACCGTAGAGCAAATATTTATTAAAATAACAGATTAAAGTTAAAGTTTAAGCAAAAATCGCTGCTTTCACCCTTAACGGGATCTTCTGAAACTATAAAAGTCAATCTGTGATCGCAGAAGTGTATATTTCAAAAAACGTTTGAACCGAAGGAAGACAGGAAGACGATACTTTGGTTCATAGAGACGTTCTCTGGCAATGAACAGAAAAAACGAAGATATACGTAATTATGTGGAGAAATGAGAACTATTACACGCAAAGACAAAACCACGTAAATTGTATAACTGAAGTCGTAGACTAAAATTCTATTTAGGAAACCGAATGATTCTCGGCTACAAAGTTAAGAATAAAGTAAATAAAATACAGAGTTAATTGAAATTAAATATATACATAAACACATCCATATACGTACATACACAAGCATACGCGAAACCACTCCCCTATTAGTCTACGACTTCATGTATACCATAAACGTGGTTTTGTCTTCGCGTGTAATTGTTTTCACTGCACCAAATAATGACGTATTATCTTCGTTTTTTTCCCGTTCTTTGCCAGGGAACGTTTCCAAGAACCAAAGTATCGTCTTCCTGTCTTCCTTCGGTTGCAACGTTTTTTGAAATATTTACTTCTGCGTTCGCAGATAGACTTTGTTAGTTTCAGAAGATCCCGTTAAGGGCGAAAGCAGCGATTCTTTGCTTAAACTTCTGTTATTTTAATAAATATATATATATATATATATAAGTTCAGAAAAATTGAGTAAACAACTATGTTTAGGAAAATGAAATTTAAGCTGAATGCAACTTGATAATGAATAGGTGTGTAGGGTGTAGATCACCTAAGGTTAATCCAATGTCACCGGCTCACTCACTACATGGTTCCATTCTTCGCACTCTATATATATATCTATACAAAAAACAAAAAAAACAACAAAAAAAAACAACCATCAAAGCTGTTAATTGTGCATTTAATTGACCGATATATATTTTCGCCAGGTTAAATAAAGACATGTAGCGTATTCTCATTAAACCCAGATCATCGTGATCGATAGACATTTCAATTAACATTAAGGAAATATTACCTTCCGTTGTACAACGTGATAGTCAATAACAGCCGGTGTAAATTGTTAAAGTGAAGATAACCACTCCTAGAGGTTAATTAGTGTAGTAATCAATTAGGTAATGGTGGCCCAAATAAACTAAATACGCCTTCAGAATTGCATTCATGTCGAATCGAATGTGGTCTGGTAGAACGATTGGAAATGTTTATGGATGCCAGAAGTTTATCTGGGCGATATTTGATGTGACAATTCTCAGTGCTTCTGTCAAACAAATATAATTTTTCCGTCCTACACGATAAGATTTCTCAGAGTTAATTCCCATTTAAGAGTGTAGTTTATATGTTTTTATTTTTATGTCCCACTCCAGTTTAGCTAGAGAAGTAGTGAATCTTAGTTTCACGTTCTTAAAAGTGTGAATGCGTGAGACGAATCTCGTCATGAAGCAAATATAGGCTCCTATTCAATTATAAATATTATTATTAGTGGAGTTCTCGCACTTATATAACTAAAGGGCAGGCATCAGAAACTCTACAATTGCATTTCTTTCTTACGTGGTAGCTACTATTAAGTATACTATATTCGGTAATATTATCATTTTCTAATCATATAGTAAGCTGACTACTAGATTAACAGTTAAGATATAGATCTAGATTAACAGTTTCAGCAAGAGATGTCAACATGAATGGACATATTATTTTTTATCTAAATATATTTTTTCCAAATCCAACCCACCCGTCCCCTCAATCTATCTTATTTCTCATTATTTCTTCTGATGAAGGACTAGCGTCCGAAACGTTAAGACCCTCGTCCTGCTATATCAAGCGTTAACCTAATATATCCTTTCCATATACTGTTTACCTTGTACACACACACACCCCCACACACACACATACATATATATATATATACATATATATATTTATATATATATATAAATGAATATATATATATATATATATATATATATATATATATGTATGTATATATATGTATATATATATATATATATATATATATATATATATATGTATGTATGTATGTATATATGTATGATTATATATATATGTATATATATATATATATATATATAGAGAGAGAGAGAGAGAATTTAGTATATCTACTAACATATGCGTACAGATGTATGCTAATGCTAGCAAATACACTGGTTATGTCATAGTACCTAGGTGGTTCAATGCAGGAGGATGCAGAACAATAATATAAAAGACGTAAAATAAGAAAATTTAAAACAATTTTTAAAAATTAACTTACTAAAATTTTCACTCCAACTAATTAGTTTCTGCAATGGGATAAAGACAGTTACGTAATACTGTCGAGAATTCATTGCGTCATCAGGGAGTCTATTCTCAGCTAAGTCTCCAGGCAATGCGCGGACACTGGGGACCCATATAAAAATAATAATAATTCGGTAGATGGAACAGCTAGCGGGGACTGTATTCCATGCACTGAAAAGCTCGCTGTCTCTGGTCAAATGGCAGATTCTAAAGAATCAATCACGTGACACTGAGGCTAGTCGGTAGGAGTGGGATGGTAAGATGACAGAAGCCTACTAGCACACCAATAAATTAGTAGTGGTTTTGGCAGGTTTGCTCAACAAATAAGTAATTTGGAGATAAATATAGAGAATTTAGTATATCTACTAACATATGCGTACAGATGTACGCTAATGCTAGCAAATACACAGGTTATCTTACCATCCCTCTCCTACCGACTAGCCTCAGTGTCACGTGATTGATTCTTTAGAATCTGCCATTTGACCAGAGACAGCGAGCTTTTCAGTGCATGGAATCCAGTCCCCGCTAGCTGTTCCATCTACCGAATTATTATTATTTTTATATGGGTTCCCAGTGTCTGCGCATTGCCTGGAGTCTTAGCTGAGAATAGACTCCCTGATGACGCAATGAATTCTCGACAGATTATTACGTAACTGTCTTTATCCCATTGCAGAAACTAATTAGTTGGAGTGAAAATTTTAGTAAGTTAATTTTTTAAAATTTTTTTAAATTTTCTTATTTTACGTCTTTTAAATTATTGTTCTGCATCCTCCTGCATTGAACCACCTAGGTACTATGACATAACCTGTGTATTTGCTAGCATTAGCGTACATCTGTACGCATATGTTAGTAGATATACTAAATTCTCTATATTTATCTCCAAATTACTTATTTGTTGAGCAAACCTGCCAAAACCACTACTAATTTATTGGTGTGCTAGTAGGCTTCTGTCATCTTACCATCCCACTCCTACCGACTAGCCTCAGTGTCACGTGATTGATTCTTTAGAATCTGCCATTTGACCAGAGACAGCGAGCTTTTCAGTGCATGGAATACAGTCCCCGCTAGCTGTTCCATCTACCGAATTATTATTATTTTTATATGGGTCCCCAGTGTCCGCGCATTGCCTGGAGACTTAGCTGAGAATAGACTCCCTGATGACGCAATGAATTCTCGACAGTTTATTACGTAACTGTCTTTATCCCATTGCAGAAACTAATTAGTTGGAGTGAAAATTTTAGTAAGTAAGTTAATTTTTTAAAATTTTTTAAAATTTTCTTATTTTACGTCTTTTATATATATATATATATAGGTATTTATATATGTGTATATGTATATATGTATTAATAAAAGGAATTCCAACTTTGTTTGATTTACTCGTTTTATTTACAATCTTTTAAAATTATAATGATATTATAATGAAATAGTATGGTAGAATATTAAATGTTAAGTGTTAATTGAACAAGTACTTTCATGCTTTCGCAATCTTCAGGTTCATATTCTGTGGTGACAGTCAAGTTTACAATTTTAAACTATAATGAGATGGGTAAATTTTGTGCCTTATATACAGTGAAAAGCGACTACCGAATGCTAAGTTTTGCAAACCGTATTTCGACCAATCAGTGTGTAGTTTAGAAGTCACGGTTGGTTGAGCATGTCTAGCGACTTCTATTTGTCCCTAAGCAAAGCATCAATTGTAGTGCTATTTTTAGAAATAATGAAAATAGCATTTTCTAGGTTTTTTATAAAAAGTCATCAGTAATCATCACCATCAACATCACTTTTATTATTATTATTATTGTTGTTGTTGTTGTTAGTGGTGTTAGGCGACATAGTCGTAGGCGTAGTCATAGTAGGAGTAATACCCCTAAGCATTATTATTGTTCCTTTAAACGGTGGATTGGCAGTATCGGTGGAGGGTCGGACGCCATGCTTTCCAGCATAGTTACGTCCCTTTACGATCTGAGTTCAAATCCCGCCGAGGTTGACTTTGCCTTTCATCCTTACGGGGTCGATAAAATAAAGTACCAGTAATGCACTGGGAAATTGCTGGCCTTGTGCCTAAAGTAGAAACAATTATTATTGTTCCTTTAGCTTGGGTTGGAATTTATCAATAAAATTTATTTATCAATAAAATTATTTTCTTTAATGTTTTTCTTGATTTCACTTGGGCTGTGTAATTTGTAGAATAGAAATTTTATAAATATTTTCTGACCACATGTTGCTAGATGGTTACTCAGGGGTATCTGACGGACATCTGGGTCTCTGATTTGCTCTCGTTGCACCCGTGCACGTTCCGATAGTGCATTTACAGTTTGACCGACATATAGTTCTTCACAATTCGAGCATTTAATGCAGTAAATTAGATTTCTGCTTTTGCAGTTCATATTTGCATTTGGGAATATTTTTCCAGTTTTTGTGATCAGTTTGTATGGATTGACATGTGCACATCGACTATCATTGCATTTAGATACAGTGAATGATTGGTCTTTGTTGTTAAGGTCAAACTTTGCCTTTGTTAGTAATTGCTTCACATTTTTCTGCTGTCTTTTACTAAGAGTCAAAGATCGGTCTGTGATTAAACCTTTTAATTCATTACTTTGAGCAGAGATCGGTAGGTTTGCTTTGGCAGTGTTGAAGATATTCTGGTGACATGGGTTGTGTGTCATTATAAATGGTATGACCAGTTCTAGGTTTCTTCTTCCTTGGGTTGTCCTAAGTTGTTGTATACGTATTTCTATAGCCCGCTGTATGCCATTTTCTATAAGTAGAGATGGGTATCTTTGTTTGAGCAAAACTTCTCTCAGTTCTGGTAGGCGTGTGTTCCTGGTATTCGTATCTTCTACAATGGTACAAATTATTCTGTATGGGATGTTGCGTTTTGTATGAGGTGGATGGCACTACTTAAAA
>OZ024740.1:346059230-346061730 GCA_964016885.1 Eledone cirrhosa
TTATTGTTGAGTAACATATTCTTCGAACTCAAGATGTGGAACGGCTCAAGATCGCATAATCTACAGCTTCTCATACCACTCCGATATGGGGGCGCGTTCGATAATGTTTTCCACTTCAGGGTGTATTGATGGTTACTTTCCCTCAGTTGCCAGGTCTTGTTTGCAAGGGTAGTTACATAACGATGCTGGGAATGTTTCATTGCGTAACGGTGTGTATACCAACGAGCTTTAAATGTATTCCCAGGCGCTCCGATGTAATACCATTTCTGGTTGTCTGATTCCAATGTGCATTGGTAAACCAGGTTAGACTCTATACATTCATTATGTAATGGACAGGTTTCAGGTAGGTGGCAGTTACAATTCTTGTCATGGGCAACTTTGGCATTATTGGTGGGCTGCGATGCCTGTACAAATGTATTACGTTTTGTTTGCCTATTAGCGGGTGGTTGTCTATTACATATTCTGTTGTGTTCAATGGTGATTGTACGGTTATTGTTGTAAATTTGTGTTTTGGTGTTGTTATGTATATTTTTAGCGTTAAGCATGTTAATGTGTGCCTCTATATTTGGTGTCGTGGAGTAAGATAGTCTAATAGATTTAGTGTTAAGGATTTTGCTGTATCTATATGAATCTGGAAAATGCTTATTTATTATTCTAAAGAAGGTAGAGAGTAGGTTAGTACTAATAGAGGTGTTAAATATGGGGTTATACCAAATATATTTTCTACTACGTGACTTGTTTGATTTCGATGTTGTATTTCTATTTACCGTATACTTTGTAGTTCTATGCGTAAGTGCGTGTGTGCGTGTGTTTCCAGAGTTTGTTTATGCGTGTTCGTGTGCGCTTTACGGAGGCTCTCATCTATATATTCTACTCTATCTAAGTGGCCTGCCTTGTCTAATGCGGTATTGTAGTATTCTGCATGTTCTTCGAAGATTTGTCGGTTAGACGAGAGGCGGGAGATCCTAAGGGATATGCTGCGTGGAATGGATTTAGTTATGGATAGTGGGTGGTTTGAGTTACAGTTGATGTATGCTAGGTTTTCATTAATCTTGTGAAAAGGTCTTATAAGTCCCGTATTTAGGTTAAGCGTCGCGTCTAGAAAGTTAACCGTTTTCGTGCTATACTCATACGTTATGCTAAGGCCTAGTTTCCCGAGAGTCTTTCTAATATTCTTACGGAGTCTTTCTATGCTCTGGTTATTTATGTTCTTAACTAGGAGGAGGGCATCGTCTCTGTAGAATCCACCGTGAAGGTCGCTAAACTCACTTTGTAAACTATGGGCTATGTAAATACCTACGAAATCTGTGACTTGAGCCGAGTCGTTAGCCCCCATCGTGATGTCAAAGTAATTTAATCTATCCTTACGTTCCCAATAGGCGTTTTCAAATTTAATTATTGTCTTCCTGGCAGCTAATATGATTTTTATCTCGTCGTCTGTTATGTCAGAATTGGCTTTGGCGAATGCTAAGGCTTTATCCAAGGTGTTGGGGGATATAGATGAGTAATAATCGTTAATGTCAAATTGTATAAATTTAGATACTTCTTTGTTAGCTATATTGTAAAACCACTTAATTGTTTCGGTAGTGTTACCCCATAGTTTAATCACTAGTTTATTCTTCATTTGTGCTCTCACTCTGTCTAATATATGTTTACTAATTTTCCCGATGTCCGATTTGGACGGGCATATAAGTCTAATTGTGGGGTTATAATCAACATTTACCTTGTGGTGCTTGAGATTAAATGTGGGGGTACATGGCCAAAGTGGCTCTGTTCTATCGTCTATTCCTAGGTGTTTGACTATATTGTGTGCCTCGTTGTTGATGTTTATCAGTGCCGCCTCATTAGTTTTTGTTTTGTATTTCCTATGTAATTCCTTCCGTATGAAGCTATTGCATGCATTAACATCCATCGTATACACATTTGATGTTTTGGTCGCTTTGACAATAATTCCATTCGTGGTTCGCAGCTTTTTTAGGAATGTATTTATGTCATTCTTGAGTTTATTCTTCCTCCGCTTTTTTAATTTGATATTCATAATCATCTTCAGTAAGTCCTGTTCAAAGGCATCTAGTTGAGGATGGTAGGTGGGTTCTTACACGATTTGAAGCCGTATGTTTCCTTGTTGTATTCCACGGTGCGACCATTACGTCCTTTGTCGAAATGGAAAGTTTTCGATCTAACTCTGCATATAAAGTCGTTTGTTCGCTGTATCATCCCGAGGATATAATCCTTTCTACTTCCTAACTCTTCCCCATTCCTCTCTCTCTATATATACTATTCCGTTTGTCCCCTCACCTTCTGATTCCTCTCTCTCTATACTAGTAAATACAATTCCAAATAAATGTTTTTCTCTATATATTAAGAATTATTTCAAGAGTAACTTACTCACTATTTTGAAAATTTGGACTGTGAACAACAATTATAATTGAGTGGCTGCTATTTGCAGTATAGCAATATGAGGTTACACTTACCAATGAAACGGTCGTAAATACCTGCA
>OZ024740.1:346064230-346079230 GCA_964016885.1 Eledone cirrhosa
TGCCTGTCAGTGTGTATGTATATATGTAGTGAAGATATATTTCGCAGAAAAGAAAAATGACTTCCCAAATCCACACCGGATTTTGGCCAACATTTTAAGCCTTCTCTTTTATGTAGGTAATTTATTTTTATTTATAACTATATTTTACCATTCTTTCAATGAGACCCTTCGTGTAAGAATTATTTCCACAAATGGCCGGATTGATTAAATACCTTATTCTTCACTATTTGCCTCAAAGAAACAAGACATTTCCTCAGAAATAAAGACCAATACAATATTTTGAAGCATATCGTTCTTCGTTTCCTTAGTTTCCGTAGATCGAAATGAAATATATTGGATTAGGATGACAACATATTTCAGGGAGGGGGATTGAATGAATATTTAGACAAAATATATTAAAGTTTTAATACCACTGAAACCTAGAGAGTGGTGCTCGTGTAAGCCTTTGATAATATAATCCAATGATGTACACATGTCTCTTTTGCGATCTTCTCATCTGTTGTTTCTACAGCTGAAAGTCCTATGGCGATGGAGGAGTGGCGACATGTAGAGAACCGACCATGGCATCACTCTGTTGGAGTCCGCGGGCAAAGTTCTTGCTAGATTATTTTTGAACATATTGGTGGAGGACATTTATCCTACAGTAATCCCTGAAACTCAAAGTGGCTTTAGATATGGCAGAGGGACGATTGATATGATCTCTGCAAGGCATATTTGGGAGAAATCTAATCAGCAGCAGGTTCCTCTGTATCAGGTTTTTGTTGATTTGACAAAGGCCTTTGATACGGTGAACAGAGTTGCATTGTGGAAAATATTAGGGAAAATATGGTGCCCACCAAACTTTATTAATATGTTCATCCGACTGCACAGAAGTATGAAAGCTCGCGTTGTCTTGAATGGAGAATTGTCCAATGAAATCCCAGTTGATTATGGAAAAATCCCAGTTGAGCAGGGAGATATCTTGGCTCCCACACTGTTTTCAATATTATTTGCTGTGATGCTGAATCATGCATTCCATGACTGTGCAAACGGTGTTCTATTGCAAGTTAGAACTACAGGAAGGATATTTGATATAAGCAGCTTCAATTTCAAATCCACGATGTACTAAATATTAATTATGGAACTCCTGTATGCAGTCGATGTTCACTTTCTGGCTCACTCTCAAGATGACATGCAACACATCATGGATTGTTTTGCAGCTTCTTGCAATGACTTTGGCATGAACATTAATCTAAAAAAGACCAAAGTAATGTTCAACCCATTATCAGGGGAAGCATATATTGCGACAAATATAATGGTGCATGGAACTAGGTTGGGTGTAGTTGACACTTTTGTTTACCTGGGTTTACAAGGGATGGTTCACTAGATGCAGAAATACACTTACGCATTCAGAACGCCTCTGTAGATTTCAGAAAACTTGAAAAAAGAGAGTGGGCGGATCATGACAACAGTATCGAGTAGAAGATTAGTGTGTACAAGGCCTGAAATTCTGGGTGCTCTGTTGTACCCTTCGAAAAAGGGGACATCTGTTGTACCCTTTGAAAACTTGGACACCGTAGACACCTTAATTTGTTTGAACACTTCAACCTAAAGTGTTTAAGACGAATCATAAACATGAGATGACAACAAAAAATACCTAACACACAAGTCCTTATAGATGTTGGTTGCACGGGCATTGAATCTACCATCATATCCTTTCAAATGCGTTGGGTAAGCCATGTTGTGGGCATGAATGAGGAAAGTCTCCCCAAATAACTACTTTACAGACAATTGCACACTGGGAAACGCCCTCAGCACAAATCAAGAAAAATATATACGGATTACATGAAAGACAGCAATCGTTTGCAAAGATGAAGAAATCACCATATATATATATATATATATATATATATAATCGAAGAAATTGAAGACAGAGAAGCAGACCTTTAAAATATAATGTATATGGAGCTCTTACACATGTTACGTCCAAGTTGGGCTCGTCGGAAGCTCAGAGAGAAGTAAAGGGTTTCATTAGGAACACTGCATGGGTACGAATACGTATATTTATATATATATATATATATATATATATATATAAATCCATATGTTCATACGTATGCACAATCAACACATATATCTCCCTTTCTCTCTTCATGTCTCTATCTCCATCTCTCTCTGCCTCTCTCTCAATATATATGTATGTATATATATATATATATATATATATATTGTCCTACTTACAAACGCTCTTATATAGTCTAGTTTATCGATCCATTTTTACGATTTGGGCAACTCTCTCTGTGAGTCTTTGTATGTGTGTATATATATATATGTATATATAATAAGAGTTGACGGACCCACCATATTTATCAATGCCAGCACCGGTTGTATCTCAGCGCACTCCATGGGCAATGTAAGATACATTACCAGAGTATTCACAACGTTATTTGCTTCAACACAACACACGTAAAAGGGTGCCTATAAGGGTACCGGACTCGAGTTTCTGCCGCACTAATGCAGCAATAAGGTTCACTGCACATTCTGTCTGCATATATTATGCCACAATGCACAATCGGCTTTTGCGGCTTCATCAGCGGGTATCGCCTAATCCATTACCGATCAATCGACAGAATCCTAAGACCAGTCTATGCTGGCCACGACTGTTTGTGACGACTGACACGGTAAAGCTATTAGCAACTGGCACCCGATAGGACTCTATCTCTCAACTAGCCACTGATTTACCAATTTTACGTGGGGACGGGGAACTAAAAAGAATCAATCTTTTAGTTCCTGTCAGATCCCTCAGCCAACGTGTCTCACACAAATTATCAAGGGGTGAAAAGATGGCCCTCCTTTCTTCTGTCCTACGCAATCTTGTACGCCATCACAAAAACAAGATGGCTTAGGACAGAACAAAGTGAGGCACAACACAAAGAAAATAATCTCCAGTCACTGAAAAGGTAACAGAATGTGTAACGAAAGAAGTTTGACAATATATGAACAACCGCCTGGTTGTGGAACCAACCAAACAACAGAAACATTTTTAAATTTTTAAATTTATAATTTAATTTATAATAAATTGGAGGGAAAAACTGGTGGGTGTGTTTCCTATTGGCAACATGACCCTCCCAAAGTATAACAATATATATATATATAAATATATATATATATATTTAAGAGAGAGGGGGAGAGAGAGAGAGAGAGAGAGAGAGAGAGAGAGAGAGAGAGAGAGAGAGAGAGAGAGAGAGAGAAATGTGTGTGTGTTAACAAGTGTTTGGATCTTCGGAGACGCTGTCCGCGAAACACGAGCGTCGCTGACAATGCAGAGCGAATCTGTTCCCAACCTGCTATAAATATTAGGTGGGTTATTTAGCTACCTTGGATCTTTTCGTTTTTGATGTTATCAATAAATCTTTCTGTGTATACCCTTATTCTATTTTTCGACGGTCAGTTTTTGCTTTTGTATGATGCGCTAATACACCAACCCCCAACAATCACTCATTTATTTTGTATATAGAATATATATATATTGCTTTATTTTTATTTTGAAACTTTCTTGATGTAAAGCAGGATGTTGACACATATTGTTATACAATGGGAGCGGTCATGTTGCCAATAAGAACACACACACCAGTTCAGTTTTACTCTAGTTTTAGTATTACTTAACTAATCCATTCATTTCTGACAGAAATAATAAATAGAGCAAATAAAACAAGATAAAATCAAAGACAATACAGAATAGATAGAACGGTCATTGATAAGGTCATAGAATTAATTAAATATGGCTATTAAATAACCCTCCGCTTACTAAACGAACCGGGCAACGGAGTAGTTATTATCTAACTGAAGTAAAACTCAACTGAGTCATGTGGTTTTATTGAGAAGACCCTCACGGAGTATAAGTGTGTATATATATATATGTTTACATATGTGTGTATGTATGTGTGTGTGTGTGTGCGCGCGCGCATCGCCTAAATTCCTGTGATTAGTTGTGTGAATATTTTAACCGGCTCCCTTGTCTTTCTGCCAATATTATTGTTTTACCTTACAAAGATTTTCTATTTATTTGTTTGAAGCTGATATTAATTTTCTTTGTATCATTCATTTTTTTTTTTTTTCGATATTTCAGTTGTCTTCTGATTTGAAATTTTGTCTTTTCTCTTTCTTGCCTCCTTGGAAACTTTGTATTATGCCTACTGGTATAACTGGCATCATCACCTCCATTTCTCCCAACATGATTACCAGAACTACTGTGGCTATTGGGATCTTAAACTTTACTCTGTTTCGCCCGATATTTTATTAACCTATCTTTCTATCTTGTTCGGTATCTCTGTCAGCATTTCTGTCATTTTGTCAGTCTCATACATTCATACGAACGAAGCTAATCGATATTGTTTTGTTTATTTTCTTTGTCTTTCTTCCCTCCACTTCTTTTATTCTTACCTTCTTTTTTTTCTTTCTAACCTCCCTATTTTCCAGGCAGAAATGGACAGCTCGAAAATCAAAATAAAGATAAAGTAAAAGAAAAATATAAAAATAACGAAAATATCATGATAGCATCAATAAAATAACATCAGAAATAACAATTACAACAACAGTATTAACCAACATCACCACATTCACAACCGCCACAACCGTCTGCACCACAATAACATAGAAGGCAGCGGTAGCAACAACCTACGAGCTAACAAAAGAAGAAGGAAGGTGAAAAGAACGATAAACATTATCATAACAGAATTCATCATTCTGTCGAATACAATGTCCACATTGACCACAAAAGTGATTACAACCGCGGGCGTACACTCTACCAAAACTACTATAAAAGCAATCGTTATAGCGAAAAGTTCAGCGTTATTTTGGACAAAGAGCCGGAAGGGCAATACAATATAAGAATGATGGAGTATTGGGTCGCAATTGTACGTTCGTTTTTATTCAATGCTTAAACTTTATGTTTGGTATTTTTTTCTTCGATCAGTGAGAAATATTGCTGGAAAAGGAAAGATGCATTGTGACAAGTAAAAATAGTGGAAAGAAAGACAGAAAGATATAGCGTAGGGAAGAAAAAAGAGACAGAAATAAAATATGAAAATATATAAAGAAAGGCAAATAGATGGCGTCCATTGATCAGTCGTCAACATATGTAAAGCTCTGATTTATTGTCATCCGTTTCGAAAACTCGTAAATATATTCCGACGTCAAAAATGAAAACAATAATATTTTTTAAATTATACAAGTTAGCTAACAAATCAAATATTCATTCAATGCATCTCTCATGTTCACGTTGCCAGTGTATTCACCGAATAAATAAAAAACAATGTTTATGGAGATGAAAATGTGCAATGTGTACGCCATTTTGTTATTTGGATCGAGCGTAAGGTCTGACGTAACGTCTGACATAATGTCTGAAGAATTAATGGTCCCGAGATACAACTTAAGGGATGCTAAAAAACAGCAGTTTGAAAAGAAAGACATGCTTTTCTAAGAAAAATGCCTTTGAAAACATTATTTTCAAAAATGTTTGATTATTAACTACCTGCTATTGTTCTATAGAATACAATGAAACAACTCGCTCTCAGCACTCCATTGTCTTTTACTCATCGAACATTTATTCTATATTCTCACCTCGTCTATCTGTCGACTAGAGGTACCAGTTCAAACTAGTTCAGTCTCAGACTATAAACTTCTGGATGTATTGATCTGCCATATTATTCAATTAAAACATTGCCTTACCGAATGCATTTTATAACAAAATATATAGCTACATATTCTACGTAACAGACAATGCAGTAAAATGGCTGGCGAAAGATGACAATTTTTTCCATATTTACCCTCATCTCTGTCTAAATTAAACAAAGCCTATTTATACAGTTAAATCTGTAACGTGTTTTAAATAAGGCACGCAATTTACTAAACTCGTAAAATCTACTTCTAGCTTTAAGGTACATAAGGTAATCGATTGGGTGCCTCTATATTATTACACCACGAGATAACAACCCAACTTCAATAAACTAAAGGACACATCAAATTTCCTCATAGTTTTAGGAGTAGCAAGAGTAAAAACTTAAATTCACACTAATATCATCACGTTAAGTTATCTAAGTTTAGGTGCATCATGCTTTATTGTGAAATACCAACACACGATCTCGCACCTAAACGCATGCACACACAATGCACACAAACATACGCACGCACACATCAGGGATAAACACACACATTAACATATACACTCACAAACATTTATATAGACGAGGTGTGTCAGTTATTTTTTGGAGATTTGCATGAATTTAGTAAATGATGCATAGAAGATCAAAGAAAAGGTATATTTTGATACAAATTGGTACAAATATTATATACAATACATTTATGATATCTATTCAATGAATCATCTGTTAGCATCAACGACTGCTACGATATGAGGTCTGAAGTATTAGTATGTTCGAGTCAGATTATCTTTATGAATACTGGACATTTGCTGGGAATAGCGGGCCTGAGAGATCTTATGGTGTGTTTTGAGCTTGATAGTAGACCACTTGTTCAACTAATTTTCAGACGTTATAGTCCAGGTTATTGAGGTCTGGTGAGATATGCGGCCATGTTTCTGGAAGAACATCGTAATGGCGATTATCAGGCATCCATGGTTGTGTCATTCTGACCTGATAAGAGAGCATGGAGGATGTACGTTCTTCGGTTGCTTTACAACTATTTTCAACACCGCTTTGTAGACAGCAGCATTGACACTGAAGCCCTGAGGAACAAAATGGGGCGGCATGATTGCTGATTAGTTTAATTTGCATACCGACCGTAAAATCATTTGTTATGCAAATGAGACTAACCAGTCGATGTGTACCTTAGAGAATAGTATATATTCACAACAGTTCCATACGGTGGCAGAGACAAGAAAATAAAAATCTTCATAAGAGGCAATAACTCTGAAACAATTGTAAACATTTTCTTTCTTCTACCGTCTAGAAGACACATATGGTATTATATATTAATAATTTTGTTTCTACTTTAGGCACAAAGCCATCAATTACCCAGTACATTACATTAATAATAATATTCGATTCGTGTGCAATTATGCAAACCAGCCTCTTTTATAAGCCATGTCAATAGAAGGAACCTCTCAATCTCACACTTGTGGTGGCATGCAAACAGAAATGCAGACACTAATGTTTCTGGAAGATTATCCTTCATCCGTGCAGTTTACTGCTTACCTTCCAACTGTCAGTGGTAGTGAAAATATATGATATTTTCTAAAATATATATATATATAAACTTAAGAAACATAACAAAGATTGGAAAAGACATCGAAGGAAATACATTTGTTTAAGTGGAAACCTTAAAAATAAAAATACAAACGAAAGATACAGATCTCCAGGGTCATCAGCCGTTGAGGTCGACTTTGGACATTTCGACACCTGCCAACTAGACTACACGGGGTCAAAGCAAACACTTTCCAGTGGAGAAAGAGACGAGAGACAAATCAGCAATTTGCCACAAGTACACATGGTGTGTTGAATATTTATATATATATATAGAGAGAGAGAAGTGGTTACACAACAGTTAGTTCACCATACCGAGAACAATTGTTTCACCTTAGCGGATCCTCAGCAGCTCGTAATAGTCATGGTTATACGGAACGGGAAGGAAAACCGTGCGAACGCCAATGCGCAGAGACAGTCACTTCACTCAGGCAATACTAAATTGCGTGCGAGAGATGTAAGGGAGATAACTCCGAAAGTTTCTAGTTAATGAGAAAATTAGGATGTTGTAATTCAATCCGGAGCTTTGTAGTTATGTAAGAGGTGTTTTCAGACGTGTGGACAACGTATGAAGAATTCATTTCTGGGGTTTAGGCAATCGCTTTTACGTAATCTCTTTAGAATATTTATTCGTTCATCAATACATAGTCCACACGACGTGCGAGTTTGGTTTCATACCCTGTGAGCGCTCTCTATATCCTCGTGTCCTACAAAATTTTGTGTCTCATAAACGTCAGTATGGATTTATACCAACTGGATTACTCCCTGAAGAACATTCCCACTCCCTCCAACCATGTTTACCAAAAGCCTCTCCTACAAAAAGCTGAAGATGTCGTCAGACGCTTAAGATGGAGAGCCCTAGCTTTTGACGGCAAAATTACAGGCACCAGTAACACCTTCAACCTGAAATTGAGAGCCTACCCTCCTAAGGTTACTGAACTTGCTCCTTTATAGGCGGACCTTCTTGACTTAGGGTATTTGCGAAAGGAAATGTTAGCGACTAACACCTTTCAAACTAAACTTAGAAATGATATTAAGAAATTTAGCTCTTCTAATAACACTTTCGTTCTTTCCGACAAAACTAATAATGTTTACGAAGTCGACAACACCACTTACAGCCACTTGGCCCATAACACTATTACTTCCAAATATAAGAAAGCTAACCCTATGACCTACCACAGAAGCCAAAGAACTTGCCGCCAGCCTTAAGGCAGATAAGAAGGTACAATCTCTAGCTAAGCGGGAGGAGTTCCTCACCCTGTAAGATCACAAGACAGACTTTATTTCTAATCCCACATGTAGACTACACGCACAGATATAGGACTAGTCAGTAAGGCCATACTTATAATCATAGTTAAGACCATTAGGACTAAGTCGAACCTGTCCCATTGGGAGTACAACGACTCCGTAATTAAGTGGTTTAACTCCTTCAAATCCAAAAAAGCGAAGTTCACACAGTTTGACATTGTTGATTTCTACCAGTCGATCTTAGAGACCCTGTTAAACAAAACGTTGGACTTTGCTACCACTTACACTACTGTTCATGGTTTAGACAGGGAAATCATCGCTCACTGCCGGAACACTCTCCTCTTCAACAACGAAGTAGCCTGGGCAAAGAAGTCAACAATTTCAGACCTATTCGACGTCTCTATGGGATCGTTTGACAGTGCTGACGTATGCGACTTGGTTGGCCTATTTATTTTAGACATATTACGTGTTAGATTCCCGGACTTCCACACGGGAATATACCGCGGCGATGGACTGACCTTATCGAGCCATAAAAGTGGTCACGACCTCGACCGGTTTAAAAAAAGACTTAGCTTCTACGTTCAATGAGTTAGTACTTAGGTAACAGTAGCTACCAAATTCTCTAGCGTAAATTTCTTAGACATTAATTTAGACCTTCGCACGCACACACCTACAGACTCTTCCATAAGCTTAACGAAAAACAATTACATTCACAAGGACTTGTGCCACCCTCCCACTGTTTTTAGTAATTCGTAAATAATATCAGTACTAGAATCTCAAACCTCTCCTCTGATAAGGCTATCTTTGACAGAGAGGCACCCTACAATAACATGGCGTTAGCTAACGGCGGCTTCTCGTAACATATCACTTACTCTCCCACTATCAACAACTGTAATAAGAAAAGAAAGTGTAACAATAGACAAAATATCTGGTTCTCTCCTCCCTTCTCCCTCAATGTTAAAACCAATGTAGGCAAAATATTTCTAGCTCTCTTAGATAGACACTTTCCCATAGGTTATAAATACTGCTCCATCTTTAACCGACACAAAGTAAAACTAGGATACTCCTGCGCGAAGTACATGAATGCCCACATCACTAACAGCCCTAAGAGCAACACCCTACCAGGGTGCTCTTGCCGTAAGCCCGAAGCTTGTCCCCTTCAACAGCAATGCAACACGCCCGCTGTAGTTTATGAAGCTGTGGTCACTTCCAACCGACCAAATCAACCACAGGAGCTCAAATCCTATGTGGGTATGGCGGAGGGCCGATTTAAGGAACGCTTCCTGAACCACAAGTCGACCTTTAGGTACCCGGACAGAAGTTCATCCACGAAACTCGCGAGCCACGTATGGTCAATCAATGACTCAAGTATAGACTTCTCCATTCAATGGAAAGCCATCACTACTTCCAAGCCATACTCGAGGGGCAATCCGCCGTGTGGACTATGTATTGATGAACGAATAAATATTCTAAAGAGATTACGCAATAGCGATTGCCTAAACTCAAGCAATGAATTCTTCACACGTTGTTCACACGTCTGAAAACACCTCTTACATAACTACAAAGCTCCGGATTGAATTACAACAACATCCTAATTTTCTTATCAACTACAAACTTTTGCACTTTCGCAGTTATCTCCCTTACACCTCTCGCACGCAATTTGGAATTGCCTGAGTGAAGTGACTGTTTCTGCGCATGCGCGTTCGTACGATTATCCTTCCCGTTCCGTATGACCATGTCCATTACGAACTGAGAATCGGCTAAGGTGAAACAATTGTTCTCGGTATGGTGAACTAACTGTTGTGTAACCGCTTCTACCTAAATCGTCCCATGGACTGAGTGCTCTACCACTACGGATATTACCTTCCAGTGTTCTACCACTATATATATATATTTAATACAATAACAGAGATAGTTTAAAGCTAAAATCTGACTGGTAACCATGTCACTCAACAAACATTAGGTTATATTAAAATATAAACCCAATTTAAGTGTTTGGGGTGCTAACAATATGTATAATGTGGAAAAACGAGTTGTATTATTTTATGAGATATAATTAAAGTTAAAGTATATCTCTCTTTCCAAACAATTGTTTCATTATCAGTTTTCTACAAGTTTGGGAGAATGTTTCCAGTTTATGTAGAAGCCTAATATATATTCATGTAAGAATATATTTAGGTGGGCACTTATAAATCATCAGTGGAAGCCCATTAAACATTGATATAAGAAAACAATTTCTTACCGCTGTCAAAAATCATGTCCGTAAAGTTGCTTTCTCTCACCTCGAATGACCGCCAAATTTGAAATTCCAGCAGTTTTTGACTGAGGAAGTATCATAGCGACACGAAGCGGGAAGGGGAGACAACCCACGATCCACGAAATGAGGAAAAAAAATAATATACACGCGGGTTAATTAGTTTTTTTGAAAACATTATCAATCCAACGTGTTTAAGAACTCAATTGAAAATAAAAAAATAAATATAGGCTTGTAAAAATTACACACGCATATAGATATTTTCTTAGGCTAAAACAGAATATATATATATATATATATATATATATATATATATATATATATATATATATATATATATATATATATATATATATATATATATATATATATTATATATATATATATATATATATACATATATATATATATATATATATATTTATGTGTGTATATATATATATATATATATATATATATGTACACATACTTGTAAGCAATAGTACATATTTGTATACCTTATAGGTTTAGTCTTCATTGTTGATCTTTTTAATGTTAGATACTCTTTAACATAAAGTACAGGTGTAACTAACATCATTACCACCATCCGTAACGCACAGGTTGTGATAAATCAAACGGAATTGCAGGTAAGATTGAATAGGAAATACTATGACAGAAAGAGATTATGATATAGAAAGTAGTATAGCGTGAAATACGTAGCGATGTCGATAATAAGCCAAGAGTGAAAGAACGAAAACATCTCTTTTAGTTTCTCCCGTGCCAGGTACTCATCTTGCCATCAACAGCTACTCTAACAAGAGTGTCTTTATTCACATACTCTTGATGAAACATCTCACACACCAGTTTGTTTACTGTAATAAATTGCTGCTATTGTTAACAGCGAATTTGTGCTTATTATGTTTTCTTTTTCTTGCTCCTCCTCCTCTATTGCTTCGTTTCCCGTATACTATATTTCTACAGATATACTATTTAATAAATATGTAGATACGTATAGTTGCTTATTGTCCGTGGAATATATTTTTCCGTTTTGAATTAGACCTTTATCTCTTTATTTTCTTTATTTTCTACATGCTTGAACGTAAGAACGACTAAATGGTTGCTTGTGTTGCAAAAAGAGTAGCTATATTTCTCTCAATTTAAAACCTATTGTCTTAAAAAGGAGGAGGCATTAGATAATTTAATCTGGAATACACCATACAAAAAAGATGTTCTGACCACTGTTGGAACAGTTTTGATATGTCAGCAAATTTAGTGCTCACAGGAAGTTCAAATTCTGCCGAAGTGTCTTCGTTGTGGATAATATATCTAATTCTAAACAGTCATACCATATCTCTAGATTTGAAGCTATGCCGTTATGTTGAAAGTTAATGTAATCTGATACATTCATTATTTGTATCAACTGCTCATTGAACATAGTAGGGTCGTCGAAAGATGGATGCAGAACTTCCTTCTTCATAGTAGTGATCAACATATCAGCATATTAGCTCAGAAGAATGGGATTCTCTTTGAAATAGTTTGATGAGGCACAAAAGTAAACGAAGCATCAGTGAACTAGATACTGTAACGTTGAAGTGTGAATTTTTGCCATTTGTTGGGTGTCTAAAGATGGAGGAGATAAAGATTTTTTCCATATACAGCCGTCACTATATTGTGTATATAGTTTAAGGTATAAATTTAAATAAATTAATGAATAAACAAACGTACATTCATTCTTAATTCAAAGGAAATGGAGAGTAAGTTCGATGTATCGGAGAGTGTTCTTTCGACAGGAAAGGAAAAAGAGAAAATATATTTGAAAGGAGCGAGTTCTTACTAACGTTACGTCAAGATTAAATTTACGTGACATTACTAATCATATACCTCGGGAATCAAACAGCAATCAATATATGTGCGTGTCCATTATTTACAAATTATTTATTGCAGGAAAATAAGTTCTAAATCTCCAGTCGTTTCTAATGAAAGCATTAATGTTGTTAAAGATTTCACTCTTTTAATGAGAACATTTATAATAAAAATCAACAAAATTCAACATCTTTCACGAAAATAACGATAATAATTCGACGTGTATCCGAATTTAACTTAGTTTAGGCAACAGGCTATGTGTTGTCGCATAAAATCATTGTAGCTCTAGACAGAATTTCTTCGTTCTTGTAGAAGATGCATTGGCATACAAACAGCATATCCCTTTTATTCAACAAGGCGCAACAAAATATGTACGCCTTATAAATAAGATAAAATATCATTCAACCTCTCTTAACGTGTACATCAGCCTCAGAAATAAGTTACTTAGTTCTAGCGGGATCAGATTGTCTTAAACGCTAAATATGACGTCATGCTCCTTTGCATTGGGTTTATCAGGCATATAATAGAAATCGATATTGTTTAAGGAAGACAATACCATTCAATTGTTGGTAGTTTATTTTAGTTTCTTGTTTGTTTTCATTTCAAGACACCTTAGCCAAAATTCCTGTAGCAATTAACCTTTCTGAACTGACGAGTTTTCAGAGATTTGAAGCCAATTGTAAAATGGAATATATTTTCTATAAGATTATACACAGCGACGTATTAATTATCGAATGTATTTCCTTAGGGTTCTATTTCATTTTCTGTTGCATATCTCTCTCTCTCTCTCTCTCTCTCTCTCTCTCTCTCTCTCTCTCTCTCTCTCTCTCTCTCTCTCTCTCTCTCTCTCTCTCTCTCTCTCTCCCCCTCTCTCTCTCTCTCTTTGGCTGTCTATCTGGCTGCATATATATGTATAAATATATATATATATATATATATATATATATATGCGTATGCGTGTGTGCGTGTGCATGTGTGTGTGTGTGTGTATGTTTATGTGTGCGAGTGTGTGTATGTGTGTGTGGGTATGTGTGTGTGTAACAGGCTCTCTAAGTATATACTGTTGTCTGCTAGTCAATACACTCAATACAGATTATTCAAATCTGTCCAGTGCTTCTCATCTATTGTAAAATTGTATTCGTTGACTAATCATCGTACCATACACATTTTGGGTTATATATATATATATATATATATATACAGGGTGGGCATAAAAACTGTTACAGAATAAAATGCAAATAGTTCTTGAAAAAAACATTTATTTCAAGATCTGACTTCAACAAATAGTAAGTAATATACTATTAAACAACTGCACAAAATTTATTCGAAATGCTTTCCTCTAGCTCTCACTACTGCTCGAAGTCTTCTAGGAAAGTCTTCGATGGCTGCATGGGTATTTTCTCCCATACTTTATTAAGTTTTGATTTTAGAGTTTCAATATTTTGGCTAGGAGTAGATCAGGTTTCACTCTCAAGAATTGACCATAAAGAAAAATCGAGAGGGTTGAGATCTGGTGATGTGAGAGGCCACTCTTCCTTAATGATCCATGCAGGACAATGGTCTATACACCACTGTTGCGTTACGCTAGCAGTGTGGCTCGTCGTTCCATCTTGTTGAACAGTCCAAATGTCATCGCCATAAACAGATGTGCACCATGGCATCAGTGCTCCTTCCAAAATATCCTTTATGTAAAGTTCTTTGTTAATTTTAACTCCTTGAGGCACAAAAATCAGTAATGGCTGTCCAAACCATCACTGATGCTGGTTTCTGTGTTCTGAACACTTTTCCTACACTTCAAGGAATTGATTTGAGACTTTTTGCAAGTAATCGATCATTTTGATGATTGTGAGACTGCAGCGCAGTGAATAATTTCTCATCTGTAAAGATGATGGTTTGCAGCGTGCCATCCTTAATACGGTTCAATAACAGTTTACTTCTGGAGAGCCTCTTTTAAATTGTGGCTGCAGAAATAAACTGCCTCTTTTAAACGTTATAGGGTGACATTCCCAGATCATCTCGACATATCCTCCACATAGTTCTCGTCGATGTTTCTGCTTCTTCTGCCATTTTTCTCATGGACCTTCTTGGATTACGCCTTATTTTTTCCCTCACAATTTTAACGAGTGTTGGTGTTCTTGTGGTGTGAGGGCGTCCGGATTGGAGTCTGTCTTTGGTAGAGGAAGTTTCCTTAAATCGATCGATTGCCCTTTTCATCAACATTCTATTGATCTTAAGAGTTTTCCCCAGTTTAAATATCTCGGGTAGAGTCAGGCCTTTTTTCATGCTTCTCTATTATGAACTTTCTTTTCAATTCTATAGAAATTGCAAATTGTTAATGGAGTAATGTTCTGAAAAATAGTTAATATGGTTATAGTGCATGGGTTTGATACACATATATTAGTTATATTAGCAACA
>OZ024740.1:346084230-346141730 GCA_964016885.1 Eledone cirrhosa
TAGCGAAACGCAACTTCCGAATTATGTTGACAAGTGCTCAATGGCTATGAAGATACAAGAGCTATAAACATAAGTTTAAAAGGTCATACAAAACTGAGACGATGGTTAAGAAGCCATTAACCACCTAAGCCAAAAAAGCGAACAAGCTAAACGGGTCAAACAAAATAAGATATGATTGAAATATTTACCCGGACCCTATCTATATATGTATGTATGTATATATATGTATGTATGTATATATGTATATATGTATGTATGTATATGTATATATATATATATATATATATATATATATATATATATATATATATATATATTGGTAAACGGAAAAGAAAATGCTGACAAATTGTTCCCACTGAAAAATAGTTTAATTAGGAATAAGTGAAAATTAGTAATAGTATTGGTTAGTATTCAGTTTTGGTTTTAAGTTTTACCGGTTGCGCATTTCTAATGCTTTTCAAAAATAACTTTGATATAGAGCGCCCGTGATGTTTGCTCTAATCTGATTAGTTTTGGAAATTCTACCTGTTTTATGTGAAAAAAGTGGCTCCAGGTGTATTAAAATAAGTTTCGCGCCAATTCGTGTTGCAAAAATGATTGTGGTCAAAACAATTTTGATTGGTCGGTAGAGGTCATGTGAATGTTAAAAATTGATTTTGCGCCAAATGTAGGTTTGTGTCGGCTGATCGAGCAGTCACTGAAAAATAAGTCTTTCAAAACATATATGTGTGTGTGTGTGTGTGTGTGTGTGTAGTAGTAGTAAAGAGGTTCGTTTTTGTGATAATGGCCAGCAGGGATGTGTGTGCGAACCGCAGCCTGTTGACAGTTCAAATGCCTATTAAGACATGTGTGTGTGTGTGTGTGTGTGTGTGTGTGTGTGTGTGTGTGTGAAGCAGAGTAATTCGTGGTAGAGGGATGGTCAGTAGGAATGTGTCTGTAAGTGTGTGGGGGATATTTTAATATGTTAAAAGATATTTTTCGGCTCTTGTCTTATACGGAGAAGTGTGTGTGTGTGTGTGTGTGTGTGTGTGTGTGTATGTCTATTTGTATGTTAATGTACGCGTGTGTATGTGTGTGTGTATATATGTGTGTGTGTGTGTATATGTGTGTCTGTGAGAATGTGTGTGTGTGTGTGTGTAGTGGACCAGTATTTTTGTGATACTGGTAAAATGGGGTACATTATTCGATATTTTCAGTAAAAACGATTCTCTCAATAGAACATCAAAAACCTTAATAATAAAAGGTGTGAAATGATATATAGTATTGGCATAATACCAAGGTGTGTGTGAGTGTCCAGATTCTACGTACTGCAAGGAGAATCCATTAGGTCTTGCCGTATTGAAATACTTGTGTACAAATATATTTGTGCCCATCAGTGTGCGATGCATTTGTGCGTTTATGTATGTGTGTGTGTCGGCACGTTTATATCTATAGACATCAAAAGGTATGCAAATTTGTGTATATTTGTGTTGCACTATAGAACATGTGTGTTTACGTATGTCATTGTGTTTATATGTGGATAGAGATGTATGCTGATGTAGGTATGTATGTTGACGTGTGTATGTTGTAGGTTCGTCTTAGGGAGAAGTGTTTAGACAGGGTCCTTATTTGTTAATAAAGTGAGATTCTTTGCTGATGCGCTGGGTGTGGGTGGCATTTTTAAATTTGTAGAGGGGAAATATTCTGAAGTTGGGATGATTTTGGGCGACAGAGGTATCAATGTGTTCACTCAGTGGTATTTTCCTATATTCCCATATTTTAATTTGGGATCTATGGACAGTTATGCGTTGGCGGAGGCTGTTCTTGGTCTGGCCTATGTATTGTTCTCGACAACCTGAGCAAGTTAATACATATATTAGATTTTCTGATGCGCATGTGAAATTGTGTTTTACTGTAAAACGTTGTCCTTCTTTGAAATAGAATTCCGAACCCTCTATTAGGTTGATGGATATGCCACAGTTGGGTCTATCGCATTTTTTTACTGTGGGTTTCGTTGTTGTGGTTGGCAGTATTTTGGCATGTGTTAGGATGTTTTTCATTGACTTAGATTGTCTTTTGCTCTTTATGATATCGTGTGTTCGTAGGATTTGGTTTATTCTATGGTCCTTTTTCAACACAGGGATGTTCTGGAGGATGGTGTCAAAGGCCTCATTGTTGAGAGGGTTGTGTGTGGAGATGTATGGAAGAGCTTTTAGTTTCGGTTGATTTACTTTAGGGTGTCTAAGGTCCTGGGTACTGAGTTTTAGGGTACGTTGGATTCCATTGTCAATTAGTGATGCAGGGTAGTCCCTACCTATGAGTGTGTCCTTTAGTTCTTGTCGCCGTAAGTAGCAGGTGTTTTTATTGCAGACTATAATAGAGATTCTCTTGGCTAAGTAATAGGGAATATTAATTTTAACGTGTCTAGGGTGGCAAGCGTTGAAAGGAAGATATTGCTTGGAGTCTGTGGGCTTTTAGTATATGTCTGTTTCTATTTTTTTGTTATGGATCTTTATGAGGATGTCGAGGAAGGGGAGTTGTGATGGCTGTATTCCATCGTGAAGTTAATATTCATACATACATATATATATATATATATATATATATATATATATATATATATATATGTTTGTGTGTGTGTGTAATAGAACCCTTGCCATATCTTTCTTTTTCCGTTTTTTAAATACTTTCTTATTTTACATTCCATTCTTTCTTCTCAATGTAAATTTCCTTTTTTTCATTTTGTATTAAATTGTATTTGCATGTTATCATCTGGTACAGGTAATTGATGATAACCTCGGTTGCGGTAGATTTTGGAGAAAATCGGGCACCCTGCTAACTGAACGGAGAAACCTTGTATATGCAAAATGGAGTAGCCATAGTGTGAGGTACTTTTGTTAAGACGGCGGCAATCCCTGCTGGGTCGCCAAGCTCTATAGGGTTTTGGCGCTTCGTGTAGAGGTGAAGACCAGGAACGGTTTGATCGATGAACGATGCCCAAAGCTTCCATATTGTCAAATTTGACCTTCACAATAGCCAATTTGTATGGTCGTAGACGACATACAAGGTTGTGTACTGGAGAACTAGTGGTTGGAATGTAGTGCTTTACTCTGTGGTGAGTTGTGGATTGGGAGATGTCATGATCATGAGTTTCAGGTAATTCAAAAGGAATTCCGGGAACTCGTTCTTGGTCTTAGAGACGTTTGATATTTGAAAAGTCACACGTGCAGATATTGCCAGAGAAACAGAGGCATATTTACTGCTATTGACGAGTCGTCTCCCCCGATTATCGACCAGCAGTGAGTGAGCCCGAAGGAAGTCTGCTCCAATGATAGACTGATGGGCATCAGCGACGGTGAATGCCCATGTATATTACTATGAGCCTTTCTGTGGAGGGAGAGAGTACAGTATCTCTAAGCTTTGATTGTAGAATCATTGGCAGCTGCCACTGACTCCCCTTTCTATAACGGAAGTCGTTTGCAGATGCCGGGATGAACTGACTTCTACCTCTGTGTCGATTAAGAATCTGACTTGAGATCTGATCATAGACATACAGGAGAGTTGATCCTGTTTGCCGACCACCAGGGTGATAATTGGAGTCGATCATGAAGAGCTATTGAAGTTACATGGTTACTTGGTATATGTAGCTTCAAATTTCTTGTGAAAGAAACACATATCACTTTACGTGACCTCATTGACCTGTGGTTGACCTTGTGGTGTTAATTCTCCCTCATTACACCCCTTTCCGCCTCTTTTCCACACTTTCACACTTCGTATACCTCTTTACCCCTCTTCCCTACTTTTCCCCATTTTTTAAACTATCTTTCTCTATCTTTAACCTGCTTTCTTCCCTCCTCTTTTCCATCCTTCCTTCCCTTGAAGTTTTTTCCTCCCCTTCTTCCACTTCTGCCTCTTCCAAGCCATTCTTTCCCTACCACCCTTTACTCTACTTCGTACCCTTTCCTCCCGTTTTTACTTCACCCACCACATTACCTACCATTTTACCCACTATCATTATTTTACCCACATTTTTAATTGGGGGAATCCGTTTTTATTTGCGGGGTCCGTTTCTTATTTGGGGTGGTGGGTGGTGGGGGGTGGGTCTGTTTTTATTGTGTGTGTTGGAGGCGTTTATTATTTAATGGGGCATCCGTTCTTTATTTGAGGGGATCCGTTTTTTATTGGGGGAATCCGATTTTTAATTCGGGGTCCGTTTCTTTTATTTGGGGTGATCTGTTTTTTTTTATTTCGGGGGATCCGTTTTTTATTTGGGGGTCCTTTTTTACCCACAATAATTATTTTACCTACCATTTTACCACAATAATTATTTTAGCCACCACTTACCCACACTAATCATTTTACCCACACTTACCCACAATAATTATTTTACCTACAATTTTACCCACAATAATTATTTTACCCACCACTTTACCCACAATAATCCACCAATTTACCCACCGTTATTATTTTACCCACAATTTTACCCACGATAATCATTTTACCTACCACTACGAACAATAATCATTTTACCCACCTATTTACCCACTATAATCATGTTATCCACCTTTTAACCCACAATAATTATTTTACCTATCACTACCCACAATAATTATTTTACCTACCACTTTACCCACAATAATTATGTTACCCACCTATTTACTCACAATAATTATTTATTATGTGTCCAGCGATTCTTTACTGAGAGATTCTAACCACATGCTCATAATATCAGAGTTGTGATCTCTCAATTCGGAGAAGTATCGGCTCTACCAGGAGGGACTCTCTGGTCTCTGAGCTATGCACTTTATCGAGTAACGTTACTCCAAAGAGCCTTCGGGGGAATCCTATTTCTGCCACATTCATTTGCAATTGTATTCTTTTGGTCATTACTCAAGATTTATGATCTCGGTAAGTGTTGGCAGGAATACCAGGAAGACAGCGAGTTTGGCTTTTACACTTACCCCCCCCCCTCTCTCATCTGATTGCTGAATGCTGAGGCTGGCGCATTACTGCATCAGCTCTTGCAATTCTTGCACTTAATTCAGCCTCCTGTATTCCATCACTCATGAACACGGCTCCAAGATACTTGAACTTCTCCAACTGGCGAGAGCTACAGCATCCGTAGCTGAACGGAACAAAATCCTAAAATACCGTGTTCTGTCAGCTAACTACATTATCCAGCCTGTGGCGTTCGAGACGTTTGGGGAAGTCGGACTACTGACAGCGAGATTCTTATCTTCACTGGCGGCTCACCAATCAGAGGTAACTGGTGATGCTCGTGAGGGCAGTTGGTTGTTCCAGCACCTCAGCCTTGCCATCACCCCAGGTAACGGTGCGAGCGTGCTGACCTGCCTCACAAATTATTAGGGAGGTTTCCCTGTGCTCCTCGCTATATTGCTATCTTTTGTTCTGGTAGCGGCTCATTTCCCACTCTTTCGCCTGCTTATTGTTCTGTGGTTTCAGATGTGTGTATTACCTGCTTGTGTATTTTTTCTCTTTCTTTTTTTTTTCCCCTTTCCTTTGTATATATTATATTTGTTAGTGTTTTCGTTCTGTAACCATTATATTAAAAAGTTTTTTTTTAAAAGAGTTAATAAATAAATAAAGACGTTATAAATAAATAAAACGTTATACTTGTTTTACCCTCCCATTTCCAATTTCACCGATCACTGCTATCATGACTATGTGTGTGTTTGTGTAAATGTATATATGTGAATGTGTGTATGTTTGTGTGAAAGTATGTGTGAATGTATGTGTATTTGATTGATTTATGTCTGTGACGGTGTATTTTTATAAGTTTGTGTTTGCACGATTATAGTTATATACTCATACATATAGATGTATGTGCACACTCATACGAGTCAGCGTGTAGAAACTCATAATCTCTTTATCTATCTCATCACACACTCTTTCTCATTCTATTATATATTGTAGTTGAAATGGTGGTGGTGGCGATGATATACCGGAAGTGCAACTTTGAAAAGAAGTCAATTTAAAATTATTTATTTTTACGAAATGTTTTATGTTTACGAAATTCAGTACATAATTTATGTAATATTCATTCATTATTTATTCAAAGTAATCCAACTTATTTTACTAACTGGATTAAAAGAATTAAACCGTACGCAGTCCCGCAGACCTTCCAATTATTTGCTGTTAATACACTGTACTCGAGATTTTCAACTTGATTTGTTGACTTGAGAGGGTGTTTAACAGATATTTATTCACACAAGGTCAAATGAACTCCGAGCCAGCGTTTAGCGTAAATCAGGTTTGTAGGCGAATCCTCTCTTTGAAGTGGTTAGAAAAGGAGGCGTAAATGTTTAAAATAAATAAAAATAATAATAATAAATAAAGTAAAATAAAAAACCTCAATACTACTGAGCTATTACAAGCAGAAATTCTAAAAGTGTTTCCCACTTAAAATTTACATTTGGTTGAAGGTCAACACTTCTATTCAATAGTATATTAGTTGTAGGTATGAACAATGAATTTCTATTACTATTCTTTTTGATCCAGAGTTCAAAGATCATATTGTGAAATCTTCAATCTTATTACAATGGATAATTTAATATACTTTTGGAATACAAAATAATTGTAACTGTTTTCTTCGGCATGTTTAATACATATTTTTATTCCTTTTAATATTTTAGTTGTGTGTAAAATAATATAACTTATTGATATCAGTCTGTTTCAATTTCAATTCATGATTTATTATACAAATTGTTTGTTATGTTTGTTGTTTCTTCTGTTATAAAACATAAACATATATTATATCACTACATTTGTATGCATGTATTTTCTTTACTGACCACATGTTTCGGTATCTAACTTTTACGTCTTCCTTACTTATGATATTCCAATATCAAATGTTTCACATTGTCTTCATGTTTTGTTTCATAGAATAATATCAGGGTTCAGACATTCAATCATATTTTCGACATAGAATGCTAAAATCCAAAATGATCATGATCCCATTGGACTTCATAATATAACACGTTTATTTAATTTCTCTTCTATATAATTCCTAGTAAGCGATCAATCTAATATTATTGTTATTTCCCTCATAATTCTTCCGGTCAATTTAATACACTTAATTGTCAAATGTACTAGATATCTCTAGATACTATCACTTATTCAATATCATAAATATTCATATTTGTCTCTATATATCATAGAATATGGTGTTGTTTATTCCAAGACTCGTTTCCTTCGCTGCCATGATCGATGATACAGGTTTTAGATAATATTTTTAAATATCCTAATCTGAGGAGAAAAGCTAGCTGCAAGGACACCTTTTTCATTTTTTTGTGTGATGACAGTCCGAATTCTTGCAACAAAGACTTCGAGTAAAATACTTTAAAAAATGGTAATAGAATTAGGCAATTGATTATCCCCTTCATTTCTCGATTTATTTAAACCTCACATTCTCTCATTTAAGTACTAAACCAACTTGCATCGGTTCCATGCCAAACTGTGTCCTTACGACAATTTAGCTATCATTGAAATATTTTCGAATCATACACGTTTTAGTATTCATTCCTGTTGTTTCAAATTCTTCTAACAAAGTTTCCAGATTATTGCAACACTATGCCATAGGTTTTCCTCGTTCTGCATACTTGTATACGTTCTTCACTAATTAATTACTTCAGTATCTCCTTTGCATGGCTTTTATATAGACAATGTAATAATATTTGAGGCATTGTTGAACATATATAATGTTTTGGTTTTTCTAATCCTCACACAGATTTACTTTAATACACATATGGATTTCTGCACTATACATCAAAAGAGAAATGCTCCTAGTCTTTCTTGGATGCATACACATAATGATTAATAGCTTCAGATTTAACCAATAATTTCAGCCTCCTGAATATTGCTTTCTACATATTGTCCTTTTCCTTAACATTAGCTAAATCCGTCATGCCTAAATATTTATAGCCTTGTGTATATACCTGCTTTAATACTTTTTCCAGCCAGTTTCATATTTCCACTATAAAATTCCTATATTATTTAGTCCTAAATTCCCAATTTGTTCACGATTTACAGTTTGCACTAACGAGTACGCTTGATCGTTTCTTTTTTTCTGAAAGCTTTCACGTTGTCCATAGAGCGAGTAATTGTGTTCATGCTGCATGCTTTTAAGAGCAGTATAATATTCTTAGGATCAACATTGAAGTTATCACAAATATATAAGTTGAACGGAACGAATGTTTACTCTGAAATAACCAACTTATATTTAATAGAGAAGCTTAATTGTGGTTGTTATTTAATCATGGTTTTTACTAACAACCTTTTTATGAGTTGCCTCTATCCCAAAGATATAAAAACATTTTCTTGTTCGGATGTGGCAACCGGGTATGGAAATGTATAAGCTATTTTGTAATGGATCTATATAACGGCTGGATTTTTATATCACTTTCTGCACTATTGGAATATTAATTTATCTATCAGTAATATATATTTACAATCCCTAACATCGTTACCAAAGTTTTTATCATTAATTTAGGAAATATTTTCTGCTCCAGTGGTGACATACTAAATATGTCTCAATAATTCCTATCTAATTGGAAGCATATTAGATGTCTAAAATTCTCAGCTACATTAAATTTGTTCAATCATTTTCCTTCAGCAATTTGAATATCCTATTTTATATCATAAGTGAGTGTGAGAGTCTCCACATGGTCGTTCAAATTGCTGAAAGCCGTCTTACAAATATATCATAATGTATATCGTAGTCGGGAGGGCACTTCGTGTTTGATTGAAATATAAAAGCAACACATCTGAAACACATACGATTATATACTTAGTAAATAAAATCTACCAAATAAAGTCTGCGCTGGGACCAAGCAACAGCAACAAACTTGAATCATTTGTTCTCTGATAGCAGGAAGTTCCATTTTGTGAATTTAAAAATCATTGTATCTTTTTATGCCAAAAAAAAAAAAAAAGACAATATATATACTGAATAATCTGAAATATTCAATGAAGTTATGTATAGAATTCATATATTATAAAATTTAGCTTGATTTGAAAACAGGCGAAATATGTTATGTATTCGTATGTGAATATGTGAATATTATAATATTATAATAATATAATATCATATTATTCATATTCGATTTGTTTACAAGTAAACAGCCTCATCAAACACCACGTGGTAGATGACAACGCCATCCATTTGTTCCAGCGGCGGCAGCTGAGAGAAACCAATTGACAATTGATTCGGAGTGTCCTGCTCCTTGGCAAGATTGTGCATTCTCTCGTCTCTGCTACCCGCTGGAACTGCTGAGAATACATAATATTCTCAAATGTATACATCTGCTAATTAGTCTCATTTGCATACCGAGCCATTTTACGGCCAGCTTTGCCTACAAGTTAACAAAAAAAAAAATTGTTTCCGCTCTTAACGTGGTGGATACCTAAATGTATTAGTGAGTGAATAATAATTTCTATATCTCACAATGGTATAGAAATTCGCCAATTGTTCTCTCAATATATGTAATTAGTTTAGTCACTATCACTATTTGGATGATGAAAATCCCAAATCAAACTATGTAAAACCATTTCCTTTTTAATATCACTATGGATAGCAAATGTTGTGAACTGGTATATGTCCATAAAGGCAACTTAGATCAACATAAGTTATCAACTACTGATTTATCTGCAAAATTATATTAATTAAAACTAGAAATACAATTTAATTTCGGTTACGCTCAAATTCTAGCACAAACATATATTTATCTCTAAAGAGCCTCGAATTTTATT
Source organism: Eledone cirrhosa (assembly GCA_964016885.1). Classification (NCBI taxonomy): domain Eukaryota; kingdom Metazoa; phylum Mollusca; class Cephalopoda; order Octopoda; family Eledonidae; genus Eledone; species Eledone cirrhosa. The sequence continues at coordinate 346,093,978 of OZ024740.1, forward strand.
CGTTTAATTCGGAACATCGTTTGGAGTTCGATTGCTGTGTGGCATCTTCAAATGATGAAATAAAATCTGCAACTATCATGATAGATTTGATCCTTTTTGTGTGACAAAAATGATAATAGATTGAAGTTTATTAAAACAACTCGTTTTGGCATATTACTTTTAAAGTTAAAGAATTATATAAGTGTAAAATATGCTGTTGGTGCATAACTGATAAGTTATTTTGGTCTAGATTTAACATATCAGGAATCATGCATCTAGAAATATTAGTTTTTTAATTGTACCAAAGCAACATCTGGTGTTGCCCTGGCCCAATGAAACTATATATATATATATATAGAGAGAGAGAGAGAGAGAGACAGAGAGACAGAGACAGACAGACAGACAGACAGACAGACAGAGTTGTGTGTGATTTTTAAACTATAATGGAATAAGAAAAACTATTTGAGTTATTAATAAATGGTTTTAAGATCGATATAGAAAGCAACAGTTTCTACACTCTTGTACAGACACATTCACACAGAGATGCAGAGAGAGAGAGGGGGGGGGGGGGGTGAGTCACAGACAGTCACAAATATATCTTCTCTTAACCCTTCATTAGTCATCTCTCCATTGAAAGTGAAGCACCTATAATTGTTATCGCTTGAACCAATTCAACTGTGAGGAAGCTAGTCACACATAGTTTGGCAATGTTTTCATATATATATATATATATATATATATATATATATATATATATATATATATATATAGGAATGAAAATGGCGTGCTATGTTGTTGCAAATATGATATACAAATTAGAATGAAGAATTAGAAATATTACAATCCATCATCTGTGATCTACTAGCAATCACAGGTATTTCTTCGCATTAAAGACCAGATACCTCAGGCTAGCGCGAACAATAACTAAAATAGTTATTGGGATAAAAAGAATTGGGTGGAGAAAGAGAGGCGGGTAAACAAACATGAATCGTGACGCAACGTAAAGAAAAGAAAAAATGAGAAAATCAAGTCAATGATTCATTTGAACATAAGAACTTGCGAATATTGACAAGAAGCCGAGAGACACACCCCAACCATGCGAAAGTAAGCGATGAAAGAATTACGCACGGTGTGGGACGATGGAGGGAGTGAGAGAGAAGGTGAGTAGCAGAGAGTGAGTGAGTGAAAGTGTGAGGAAAAGGCTAGCCGAGAGAGGGTGACTAGCAGAGCCGGTGCATGAAATTAATAGAGAGAAGGAGAGAGAAGGGGGAGAGAGAAAGATGATAACAGTAAGGGAAGAGAGAAAGACAGGACCCAGCGAAGGGGAAAGCATATAGGAATGAAAAATAGCGTGCTGTGCTGTTGCAAGTGTGATATACAAATTAAAATGAAGAATTAGAAATAGGACTATCCATCATCAGTGATCTACTAGCCATCATAGGTATTTCTTCGCATTAAAGACCAGATACCTCAGGCTAGCGCGAACAATAACTAGAATAGGTTATTGGGATAAAAAGAATTGGGTGGAGAAAGAGAGGCAGGTAAACAAACATGAATCGTGACGCAACGTAAAGAGAGGAAAAAATGAGAAAATCAAGTCAATGAGTCATTTGAACATAAGAACTTGCGAATATTGACGAAAGTAAGCGAGGAAAGATGGGGGATGATTATTATATATATATATGAAAACATTGCTAAACTATACGTGCTATTTAAAATATGCTATTTAACATATATATATATATATATATATATATATATATATATATATATATATATATATATATATATATATATATATATATATATATATATATATATGTAAATATAAATTGAGCGAGTATCGCATTTCGGCGGGTAGAAAAAGCGAAACATAACGCAAATGCAGAATCATGCTGGCAAGCGCTCCAATGGCTAAAAAACCAGAGCTATAAACATAGGTTATAAACATAGGTTATAAACGCCATACAAACCGAGAAGGCTGTCAAGAAGCCATTAACCACCTAAGCCAAAACACAAGTCAAGCTAAACTGGTCAGACAAAATAAATGACATAATCATTCATATATATATACATAAACACATATATATATATATAACAAACATGGACCCTTGGAATTGATGGTAAAATCCAATAACATGGTTTCTGTGACACCTATATCAATAATACTGTCAGCTTAAAACCATACGCTTTTGGTATAACGATCAAACGAGGAATATCACGCTATCAACAGGTATTTTGCACTGCGCCAGTATTGTGGATGACGTAGTATTTTGTAAAAGCACATGTGTAACTCACAAGGGGAAAAACCCCAGAATTTGGCAAATGAATTCAGTATGTGTAAATCATGCAGAAAAATTGCATAAATAGCACAAATCGAATCAGCACTCAACCAGGTAATTTTTAAAATAAACTTATTCAATTAATCTGTCAATATAATTATTAACAGGTTAATTGTAAGACTCGGGAGATTAATACAAATATAAATTCAGCGAGAATCGCATTTCGGCGGGTAGAAAAAGTGAAACGTAACGCACATTCCGAGTCATGCTGGCAAGCGCCCCCATGGCTAGAAAACCAGAGCTATCAACATAGGTTAAAAACGCCATACAAACTGAGAAGGCGGTCAAGAAGCCATTAACCACCTAAGCCAAACAACAAGTCAAGCTAAACAGGTCAGACAAAATAAATGACATAATCATACATATATATATGCATAAACATATACACACATATATATATATATATATATATATATATATATATATATATATATATATATATATATATATACAGAGAGAGAGAGAGAGAGAGAGAGAGAGAGAGAGAGAGAGAGAGAGAGTTTCAGAAGATCCCGTTAAGGGTGAAAGCACCGATTCTTTGCTTAAACTTTAATCTGTTATTTTAATAAATATTTGCTCTACGGTTTCATATATGTTATATATATACAATCCTTATCTTCACATTTATTATTATTACTATTAATATATATATATATATAATAAATATTTTAGCACAGAATCAACGAAGCTTTTGGATGCAGCCATGCTAACGAATGCAGTTTCGGTGTGCAGCTAAACACTCAATAGGGAATAATCCCACGGGCCGCAGTGACCATAGCGACGAAGAAAACCGAACTCAGGAAACATTTTTGACTGACCTGGTCCATCGCGTTAATATCATAGACAACACATAATATATACCATACAATATACATAACATATAATATATAACATCTCCACTAGGTTTCTGTAAATCCGAAATCGACAAAATCCACTTGCAGGGGTCTGCAAGTTAATGGTTTTTGTCGACAGAACAACGGAGTTTACTTCGTCAACAAGTTTTTCATTCTGGACCTCGCGGGTGTGCGTTCTAGCAGTAAGCACCGCTATAAGACACATGGTTTTCCCAAAGGGAGGTAACCCCCGGTGTTGGCGGTCAATTCGAAATGTGGAACAAAGGAATAAAATTCCCTTACACAAACCGAATTAAGCACACAACTAGAAGTTATGAAACAAACATAAACAATTATTCAATCAATAGAATTGTCTAATTAAATTAATCAATTAATCGTTAATTCTAGGAGTTAATAATACAAATTTTAGCACAGCATCAACGAAGCTTTTGGATGCAGCCAAGCTAACGAATGTAGTTTCGGTGTGCAGCTAAGAACTCAATAGGGAATACTCCCTAGAGTTATAACATTACGTTTAGACATCTTTGCAAATCAGATACAGCGACCGATAGACGGGCTGCAGTGACCATAGCGACGAAGAAAACCGAACTCAGGAAAAATGTTTGACTGTCCTGGACCATCGCGTTAATATCATAGACAACACATAATATATACCATACAATATACATCACATATAATATATAACATCTCCGCTAGGTTTCTGTAAATCAGAAATCGGCAAAATCCACTTGCAGGGGTCTGCAAGTTAATGGTTTTTGACGACAGAACACAGGAGTTTACTTCGTCAATAAGTTTTTCGTGCTGGATCTCGCCGGTGTGCGTTCTAGCAGTAAGCACCGCTATAAGACACAAGGTTTTCCCAAAGGTATATATATGTATATAAAAGGTAAACAGAAATAACAACACAATCGGTACAGTATATGGAAGGTATATAGTAGGTTAAAGCTTGATATAGCAAGAAAGAAGGTCTTAACATTTCGGACGATAGTCCTTCATCAGAAGAAAGAATGAGAAATAAAATATATTAAGGGGACGGGCGGGATGGAATTGGAAAACATGTCTTTAGATAAAAATAATAGGTCCATTCATAGGGTGCGGCAGAATACGTACCTATGTGTCACACGGTCGCTGTGTAAAATTTTAGAGGTTTTACCGCCGCACGTGTATATCAAAATAGAGATTTTTGTGTACATTGAATACAACCAGTATTTTTTTGTTCGATCACTTTGCTATTCTAAGTATATTTGATGTTACTACATATGTTCATGTAATTTTGATCACTTGTAGTGCTTCAAAACGTCTTCTGCGGATAAATTTATAGATAATAAAGAAACAACGTAATTTTTAGTTAACAAAATGATATCATTTTGTCAAATTACTTGCAAATTTTCTTAATTTTTCATGCTATTAAAATTGTGTCGCATACTACAAAATATACTTTTTGTGTTAAAATAGATATATATCAAATTAAGCAAGCTTATATTATTTCCTTTTTTCAATTACTCTGAATATTCATACATAATTTGGGTATCAATTCATAAAATCTAAACTAAATGTCTGTATATATATATATATATATATATATATATATATATATATATATACAGGCATTTAGTTTAGATTTTAATTCTTATATATATATATATATATATATATATATATATATATATATATATTCATATATATATATATGTGTGTGTATATATATATATATATATATATATATATATATATGTGTGTTTGTATATATATATATATATATATATATATACTAGTCGAATTACCCCCGCCTTTGTGCGTTTCAGACATCTTTTTTTCTTTTTGTTAGAAAATGATGGTTGATTTTAAATCAGTGATATAATTGATAGACAAAAACTCTGCATTTCAATATTACTCAATGTAAAATGTAATGCATGAAAAATTGGAAAACATTATTTTTTGTAATATATCAAATCAAAATTACATTATTAAATCTTATTCCTATTTTGTTTCTTGTAAATAACGTTTTTCAAAATATCAATTCAAATCTTGATCATTTCATTTTTGTGTAAAGCATTATTTTCAAATTAGAAATTCAAAGTTTAATTATTTATTTTTTAACATAATAAATTCATGAAAATATATTTCATACTTTGTCCTAATGAAGAACTTCAGGGAAAACAACATTTCTTGATTGGCTAAAATGTAGAGATTTTTTGAAGTTCCAGTCCTTGAAACAGCCACATGAAACATGCCATGACTGAAACATGGGATTGTCAGATCTATACCAATAGTTTTGAAAGTTTGACCTTGACTCTTATTGATGTTCATAGCAAAGCATGGCCTCACTGGGAACTGCGGCCACTTAAATGTAAAAGGCAACTTTCTATCACTTGGTATAAGTGGAATCCTCGGAAAGAGAAGATCTTGAACTCTGTAAGCCCCGAATATAATGGTTGCTTCAATCAAGTTCTCATGCAATCTTGTTACAACACATCTTGTTCCATTTATTGGCCAAAACTTTCACTGTAGGCGGTTTAACCCCTATTAACATAATTGAAATTTGCTGAAATTTCGTGAATAGGCACCATATCTTGTCATTTAACTATGGTTTAAATTTCATATAAATCTAAGGGAAAAATGTTCAGCTTTGTGCCCCCAGGGAGCCCCTCCCCTTGGGAACCCTTTCATTAAAATGAAATATACTCATCCAAGTACCCTGGGCAATGTAGTTTCAGAATATATGTGGTTATGGGAGTCTATCTCCAAAACCATAGGAGGAGTTCGTGAACAAACAAACAGGAACTACAACTTTATACATATAGATATATATAGATATGCGCGCTCGCGTGCGCGCGTGTGATATGTGTGTGTGTGTATAAATCAGAATGAATGCAGTAAAAACCAGTTTGGCTATTACTCACCAGACTACTCGATACTTGGGGTAATAGAGTGGGTAATTAAAAAATTCGGTGCCACGACGGCTGAGCTCCTGCCGTTTCAACAGCTAGATCCTAACTCATTTCAGATCTAGCTGTTTAAACAACAGGAGTTAAGCCGTCGGGGTCCCGAATTTTTTATATATGTATAAATAAATTTCTATTAGCGCTGCGACATGTTTGAGGCCTTTGGAGGAATGTTTAGATTATAACCATCTTCATATACCCAGCCTCAAAAAAAGCAGGAGGAAGTAATCGATGCGTTATGAAGACTACATATCTCCTCGTCTATGTTGAAATTAATGTAACTCGTATCTTATAGATTTCAGCCTATTTTTATGACCTGATGAATCTCATTTGCATACGTAGTGGGAGCAGACCAGACCTAAATTTGAAAAAAAAAATTGTTTTGTGGCTCCGATATAGTTATATACCTATAAATGTACGTATTGTATTTTGAATAATATACGGAGTTTGATCAAAATCATTTGAAGTCCTTTCGCTATGAATGTTACGGTTGTGACCATCGTCTTGTAATCTCTGAAAACGGTCAGGTTCTTGAAGCACCATATCACTATTAAATCATAAATAAAGGGAATGAAATTATGAATAATGAATTATACGGTACCGCTACTGAGTACTCTGTATGTTTAATCAAACTATTCAGATTAATCAGTTCTATAATACTGTGACAGTTCTTTTAAACTTTGTATAGTACATACTTTTATGACTACAGTTAGGTTTGTCCCTATCAAATATGAATCAGAATACATAATTAAATGTGCATGTTTTGTATTATATATATAGATAGATAGATAGATATGTGTGTGTGTATGTGTGTGCGTGTGTGTGTGTGTGCTCGTGTGTGTAGTAACGTAACAGGGTTCTTAGATGAATTTAATGTCAAAGTTATAAATTTAAACAGAAACACTTTAAAATTGCTGGTTTCATTTTATGAGTCTACAGTAGGTTTTGATCGTTTTCGTAACAAAGAGTTAAGAAAATATACGCTACAATTATAATTTCGGAAACATAATTTTATTTGTAGACGATATAGCTTTATGTTAGTTGCCAAATCTATTTCAGTGTTTACCTGTCTTCTGTACTCTAAATATCAACCTATGATGGCACTTTTACAAGTTAAATATATTAGAATATATCACCTATACTTCACAGTTTGCCAGGGTTCAGAGAGGTCGGTATATGGTACGTTTTTCTAATTTTATTTATTCACATTTTGAGGTCAATTTGCCTTGCATGCTTCTGGATTCGATAACACAGAGCAGCTGTCAAGCACATGTGTCGATGAAATCAACTTTACCTTCCCCCAAAATTGTTGGCCTTGGGCCTAAATCAGAAACCATTATTATTATTATGCATCTCATTGGGCGGGTGATTGGCAGTATCAGTAGAAGATCGGACGCCATGCTTTCCAGCATAGTTACATCCCTTTACGGTCTGAGTTCAAATCCCGCCAAGGTGAACTTTGCCTTTCATCCTGACGGGGTAGATAAAATAATGTACCAGTAATGCACTGGGTAATTGCTGGCCTTGTGCCAAAAGTAGAAACAATTATTATGAATCTCATTCGCTCTGGACTTTTTTTAATTGCTCCGTAGTGTTGTTAATTTCACAAGACATAGCAACCCGTATTGTAGAAATTGCCGCTACACATTGTTAATAGGACGCCGTACATTGCCCACAAACTACAAGACACATAATATTTGTGATTCTGGCCTAAATATTCTAAATTTTACGCGCACACAAAAGGAAAAAAATACAGAAACAGTACCATCCTTCACACTTACAAAAGAATACAAAAATATCTCGCACGTACAAAATATGATTCATGATTTCAGCAAAAGTTGAAAGATCAACAACAATAACATCACAACTAACACCAACATTACCGCCTCTACCGCAGCATAAACAAGGCTTCCAGCACAAACAGTAGTAACAAAAAACAACAACAAATGCAACAGCTTCAAGGATATAAGCGAAAATATAACAGAAAAGGATATCCGTTCAAAAATATTAAGGCTGTCTCCAATAACACACAAAAGCCTCCCTCCCAAACGACTGCTTTTTTTGTAAGGGTGACAAAAAATTAGAAAAATATTGCAGTATGAACAGATGGTAAGACAAAGCAAGCTAGTGATGGAAAGTAGGGTCCTCAGAAGGAATCTCATAACTACCCATTTGCGTACGAGGGGACGTAACTGTTCGATGGGCCTGAGAGCCGAATGTACGTTTGTGCAACAAAGCCTCTAGCCGGACTTTGGTGGACCAAAACGGGCCAAGGTTATTCGATCCCAAACAGATATGTGCATATTATAAGCAACACTTCTCTCAACTATTCGATAGGCCGTAAATCCCCAGGTTTGAATGATCTATTCTACGAGTGTTACACGTATATGCCAGACGTGTTTGGTAATATATTGGCAGATGTGGTGAATTCCCATTTCTGTGAGATGAGAAGGTGACAAGAGAACCTTGCCCACATGGGACGCTGATCTACTTGGATCAATCGAAAACTTTTGAAAAGGCCGTCTATTGGTTCCTCGTGGCAATCCTTAAGTTGGCCGCCCCCGAAATCATTTTCAGAGCTTGGGTCGCTGCAATTCACAAGGACAACTGCTCTGTGGTTAGAATGAAATATCACCTCTCGAACTCACTGGACCCAGGGACGGGTTAAATTGCTCGGAATTTGGATGGATTCGCAATTCCAAATGGAAAAAAAAAACGAGACAAGGAAACGAGCAGGTTATCCACCCTCACCTAGAAATAGGCCGACAGGAAGCTATCCCAGATAAATCGGGTAGAGTTGGCTAACGCATACATCACATCCGTCATATACTTCCGCATGACACTCATACCTTTTCCTGGTCAACGTTTCACTGCATAGGAGCGTTTAATCTTTCGGTTTTGAAAGGACGCATGCTACATTTCAAACGGTCTATTTGCTTCCAACTCGCTGTGATGATAACTGGACATCCTGTGGCTGATGATGAGCAAAAAGGTCTTGACATCTACAACTTTTCGTTAACGGTAAACAGGTGCGATCGCGTTTGACAGATCGGCAGTATTGGATAAAGCAAAGTGTCAGCGCTTGAAGATTGGAATGTCTAATTATGGCTTTTATATTAAGGGCTCCCACGTCATTTGAGAAGCTCTCTGTAATACTTTTGCAGTCAGCCAGTGACATCATAATTGTTTCAGGCACTTTAAAATTCTAGTGCCGATAATCTCCCTCTATCTCTCTTTATTCAAACTTCGTGTTATGAGGAATAATATTTCTGTTTTTTTATCTCGTCGCTAACACGAAGTTTGGTATTTTTTTGTTTCTGTTGTTGTTGTCTGGTAATGAGTGTTGTTTGATACATTTTGTGTCATTGTTTTATTTTGTTGCTTTGCGTTTCTCTTTTCCTTCACTGGGGAATGAAGAAATGCATGTATCTGATAATTATGAAATTGTAATATGTTTGTGTCTTTATGGTGGTGGTGGTGGTGGCAGTGATGATAGGGTGGGTTGGTGGCTGTCTTAGCACTTGTGGTTGTGGTGCTGGTATCTTTGGTGTTGTCAGCAAGTCAGCCAGTTTCGGCCCAACTTCAGAGACTAGATTCCTTGAATGCACCAAAGCATCTGTTCAGTCTTCAGAGTAAATGACCACCTATCGGAAACGTTTCAGATCAAGCGAACCTGGCGAGGAATGGCTGGTGTCAACATGTGAGGACGACCTCTCCGTGGTGGCATATGCGGACGAATCCAGAGTGCTGTGTCATGATGGTTTCGAAGGTTGGGTAGCATTTTAATTGAGTACTAAATGTTGATATTGGTGGGTACGCCGCGCCTCTGTCACTAAGGCCCGTCGAACAGCTTTCGTTCTCGCGTTTCTAGGAGCATACGTCTTAGCTCTGACAATTTCGTGTTTGGAATTGAAAAAATGGTCTATTGATATACCCGCAGCTAGACCTTTGGTTGTAATGCCACTACTAATCTCATCTTCTAATATAGCTTGTAATATAAATGATATATAAAGCACCAGACTCAAGTCTCAGTATATTCGGATCCATAATACCCTGTTATATCGCTCAAATATTTAATTTTGTATTATACATTTGATATTCAAAAAAGAAAATGGTTATAAATGGAAGAAAACCCCTCTGTCTACACTATATAGAACAGCCAAATAACAGCAATTTCACCAACACCACAAACTAGATACGCCACCTATCCCATCAGCCCTCTGTGTACACTAAATACAACAGCCAGATAACAGCAATTTCACCACCACCACCACCACCAATCCCAGCATAATAATAATAATTACTATTATTATTGTCTCAAGTTTTCACAAAATGTTCAAGTCCAATATTAAAGTTATATATCAACACATATATTAAACATACGCGACAAACGCATAGATACACAGATCAAACAAAACTACAGTCTATTCAACAAAACTCAGTAACGACAACGCCATCACTATAGTCACCGCAGCCACCACTCCATCCATCATTGCTACCACTATCCCATCACCGCCGCCACCACTCCTTCATTGCTACCACCACTATTCCCCCATTACCTTCTGTTAACTTAAGAAAGGGGAAGGTGGCGGTATCACTAGACAAGGGAGAGGCTAGCAAAATATATAAATAGATTGACTTAGTGACCCGGCCACTGGCCAAACGTCAACGGCTATGGCACTGCAGGCTCCCCCCTTCCCCACCAACAATAGAAAAAGCCCCAGCACCACCACCGACATAGCCAACAACAATAACAGGCAACTTCAGCAAAAAGTATATATATTATTAATAATTTCATTCTTAAGCCACGCAATGCTCACATTAAGGAACCACTCATGATAATAACAATTTAAAAAAAAACAACAAAAAAGAAGACCCCGTGACCAAGAAATACCGGGATGGCGGCCGGCGGGAATAGCCGTGTCTCTAGGGGAGGACGACCCCTCTAGTCTTGGTTGACACTCGTCCTAGAAGTGGTAACACGAAATGATTTCCCCTTGGCGGATAAAGATAAGACACGCGACAAAATGAAGTAAATGTCTAATGATAAAATCTCATACCGGATCGGCCGTCACTCGGGTCAAAAAGGGCCGCGTCCCTCAGAGAGGAACCAGACTGGGTCGAAAAATCAGTTAATGGTTCAAACCTTCCCATCACTTCGGAGCTGGAGACCTCCCATAACCGGAATACTCCTACTGTTGTCCCTCCATGCTCACCACCAAGAAATCCAAAGAAAAAGAGAGAAAAATGGTCAAGGGAAGATAATAAAGAAGTCCTTGAGGCTTTCTACACTGCCATGTACTACCCATCAAATACATCGAATACAGAACAGACATATATCAACTGGAAAAAGAAACATCCAGAAAACAGAGGCTATAATGACAGTAACAAACTAGCCAATATACGAAGAAATATTGTAAAAAAAAAGTTACTAACTGATATAGAAATTGATCAGATCAAGCTATGAGCACAAAGTCAGCGAAGGGAAAATGAAACATGTGACAGTGAAAAAGAGGTAAATTGTAACACTTCGAATCCCAGGGTTGGGGCGGAATCACTGACAACAGAACAAATTAAAGAAAGGATCGAAAAAGTGGAGGGAGTGCATGCTCAAGATGAAACTCAAAATGAAAACAATTAGATCGTAAATGATAAAGAAATGAATGAGAATGAACTTGCCAACTTGAAGGATGAAATTATGATCGAATGGATGAAAATGAAAGAATCTGACATGGGGCAACGAGACACTCCCCCTAAGATCCAGAACTCCAAACAGAACCAAAAGATAATACACAAGACTAACATAATTCTCAAAAACATTATCATCACAAACAAACTAAACATTACTGATTTAAATCATCTCTATTATGCATCGGCTAAAGTCACCACTCACTTATGTGGAGTGAAGATGAAAAAACAAAGGAATTCCCACAAGAAATCTACTTGGCAAGAGAACATCAATCGCCTAATAAACCTTCTGCGATCTGACTTAGAAATTTTAACAAACTATAAAGTAGGTGAACATGTTAAACAAACTAAACTTAGAAAATTGAAAAAAAAGTACAGTATAAAATCAACAAGTGACATAGACATGCTGATAGAAATAATCAAGCAAAAAGTGTCGGCCAAAGCTGCTCGTATAAGGCGCTTTGAAAAACGAGCTAGATTCTATAAGGACAATAATATGTTCAAAAACAACCAAAGAAACTTCTACAGAAAAATTGGTAAGTCAACAATAACTGCTAAATCAATACTACCCAAGGAGGAAGTCCAAGAATTCTGGGAAAAGATCTGGGCCGAAGAAAAAGTTCATAATATACATCCCCCATGGATAGACAGACAAATGAAAGATACAGCTCACCTTGAGGAACAAATATGGGAAAATATAACAGTTGAACAGTTGCGTTTGGCTCTAAGAAAAACCAGCAAATGGAAATCCCCAGGAAAAGACAAAATACAAAATGTTTGGATAAATGCCTTCACAGAGTCTCATGAGCTGTTAGCCCAACTTTACAATAAAATAGTTAAGGAGCCAGAAAAGATACCATCATGGCTAGTTAACGGCATTATATTCCTGCTTCCGAAGAATGATGAGACAAACAATCCCAAAAATTACAGACCGATAACTTGCTTGACCACAATGTATAAAATTTTAACATCAGTCCTAACTGAATATACATATGACCACCTGATAACAACTGACCTATTTCCCATTGAGCAGAAAGGGTGTAAACGAGGCTCATATGGCTGTAAGGATCAGCTTTTGGTTAACAAAATGATACTGGAAGATTGTCATAATAGACACAAAAATCTATCAATTGCTTGGATAGATTATAAAAAAGCATTCGATAGTTTGCCACACAGTTGGATTGAAAAATGTTTAGAGATTTTCAAAATATCCCCCGTTGTCAGGAGTGTTTGTCATTCAGTATGAAGACATGGAAAACGACACTCCATTTGAATAGTGAAACAAAATTACTGGAAGCTGGAGCAGTTAATATTAATTGTGGAATGTTTCAGGGTGACTCTTTATCACCGCTTTTATTTTGCATCGCACTAATACCATTAAGTAAAATGCTCAATGAAACAAAACATGAATATAAAGTCTATGACAAAACCATTAATCACTTGTTCTACATGGATGACCAGAAACTATTTGCAAAAAATGATGAACAATTGAAAGGGCTATTATCCACTGTGGAGCAGTTCAGTGATGACATTAAAATGGAGTTTGCGCCAAAGCAACGTTCACCAGAGGAAAGCTGCTGAAAAGTTCAGACATTAATCTTGATCGGGGGAATGTGATAAGAGAATTGATCAAGAGGAAACTTACAAATATCTAGATGTTTGTTAAGGGGACGAAATCAAGCACTCGACAATGAGGGAAAGGATAAGGAAGGAATGTTACCGCAGAGTAAGAGCAATCTTAATAACGGAATTGAATGCAAGGAATAGGATCGATGCCATAAACACGCTTGCCATACAAGTAGTAACCTACAGTTACAATGTCATTAACTGGTCAAGCACAGAGATCAGTAGGCTCGATACAAAAATTCGAAGATTATTAACCATGCACAGAATGCATCATCCTAAGGCAGATACAGATAGAATATATCTCCCTAGGAAAGAAGGAGGACGTGGGTTAATCCAGTTAGACGTTGCGTTGAAAACTGCAACAATTGGAATATCTACATATCTAAGGGAATCACATGATTGCATGATCAAACTCGTTTTGAAAAACGAAAGCATCAAAAGATCATACTCCATTAAAAAAGATGCACAAAGATCAGTAATGGACTACAGATTTCAGAAGTCCCATTTACTGCTGAAATGGAAAACACAGAAAAAGCAAAGCAGGTAAAAGTAACTGCAAAGAAAGAACTGCTACGGAAACTGGCTAAGAAATGGCAAGAAAAGCCTCTGTATGGAAAATACCCAAAACGAGCTAACAATCCTGATGTTGACAAAACTTTAACCCATCAGTGGTTGGCATCCTCTGGATTGAAATCGGAGACTGAAGGACTGATTATATCAGCACAACATCAGTGTCTGCCAACAAAAAATTACCAAGCCAACATAATAAAAAAATGGATGCAGCCCATTATGCCGTGTATGTAAAAAACAACCAGAGACCATTGACCATATAATTTCAATGTGCAGTCCTATAGCTCCAACCGAATACCTAAACAGGCATGACAGAGCTTCACAATACATACATTGGATAATGTGTAAGCATTTTGACCTGCCCCATCAAAAGAATTGGTGGGAGCATCAACCACCTCCCATACTTGAAAAAGATCACATCTCAATCTTGTGGAACTTTAGCATCCAAACAGACCGAAACATAGATGCAAATAGACCTGTTATAATATTGAAGGACTTTAAAAAGAGGGTATGCCTGCTAATTGATATGTCCGTTCCAATAGACAAGAATGTATCTATAAAAACATTTGAAAAATTGAGCAAGTATAAGGACCTGGAGATAGAAATTGGAAAAATGTGGAAATTGAGAACTAAAACAATACCAGTGGTTGTAGGCGCTCTAGGAATGATACCTAAGGGGTCTAATGATTACTTATCGCAAATCCCAGGAAACCCGCGTATAGGAGAAATACAAAAGATAGTACTAATGGGAACTGCCCATATACTAAGGAAGATTCTGTCAATATAAGTACATCACAAGTCTAAACACTAAAGATGCATGTGTGAGTATGTATGTTGTTTCTTGAACATGGCCAACCTTGTTGTCTGTTGAGGTCACTGGTTGTTTCTTGGTGATAACTCGTATGAACATAAAGCAAGATAAATGCAAATAATAATAATAATAATAATAAGGGAAGAAGACACACGAGGTGGTAGAAGGTCATGAAATCGCTCCCGTAAGTTTTAAATTTTTAATATATTTAAATCATTTGTGAAATAACAACTCTTAGTACAAATGCTACGTAAAGCATCCGGCTTGAGCCCCAAAAAAATTCGGACCCAAAATATATTGTTATAAGGCTCAAATATTCAAATATTCAACTTTGTATTGTACATTGTATATTCAAAAAAGAAAATGGCTATAAATGGAAGAAGAAGAACCCCCCCTCCTATATCTACACTATATAGAATAGCCAAACAACACCAATCTCACCAACACCAGAAACTAGATACACCACCTACCCCATCACCTCTCTGTGTACACTAAACACAACAGCCAGATAACGGCCACTGCCATCATTACTACCACTATCCCATCACCGCCGCCACCACTCCTTCATTGCTACCACCGCTACAACACATTCACTATAGTAATACGATCACATCACCACCACCACTGCCTCAGTATCGACATCACCACCACCACTGTCTCAGTATCGCTACCGCCGCTATTCTCTCCCATTGCTTCCTGCTAGTTGCTGCCACCACATTATAGAATTCCTACTAAAAAAGAGGAAGGCATCAAAATATATAGATAGACTCAAACGAAAAAACAAACATTAAAACCAAAGCAGCACAGCAACAACAACAACAAAAGAGAAAAACAAACAGAGAAAAACAAAAACAAAAAAAACGTAAAGAAAATAAGAATGAAGAGAGAAACAAGCGGACGGACAGAGAAGAGAGGGGAAAAACTAAGTCAGACATTCGAACACTACATTACAATGAAACTTATGCTTATTCATTTTGGGGTTTATTTCTGCCTGTTTGTTTGTTTGTTTATTTGTGTTCGCCTACAGCGTGGTGATAATGCCACACAAGAGCCAAGTGGAGCGGCGCAACCACCGGAGACGGTGAATCCACAGATGATTATGTAACCATACATTTGCCAATCCTCGATAAGTGTGTTTATATATCGAACCTAAACAGTTCGAATAACGGTGAAATGGAGACTAGAACGTCATGTGACAGACTCTCACCCAACAGGTGCTCCCTGGCTCAGCAGCAGGAACCTGGCTGTCAACCAAATACTGCTGGTGTCGGAGGAAGAAGAAGAAGGAAAGGGACCAGAACCAACTGGACGAAAGAATTGAATAGAACTGTTATGCAATGTTACCTGAAAAGTAACCCAAAGGAGAGGGGCTATAGGAGACGGATGCATAACATCTGGAACGAGATTGGTCTATTCAAATTAGATGAACAAAAATTGGCCGGGCAGGCTCGGGTAATAAGAACTAATGGGTGGATAAGCGAGCTGGAACTGGAGGAACTGACCAGAGAGATTAGCTTGGAGATGGAGGGTGGAGTATGCCAGGCAAACGAGCCAGTGGGAAATGAAGGTGAAGAGGTCGAGAGAACGGAGGAACCACCCGAAGCAGACAATGATCTGAATACTGAGATAAATAATACCTGGAACAGAGATACGGCCACTGAGGAGATGAATGCTGACGGGCTAGGACAAGACTCGGTTGACATCCTAAATTTAGTGGTAGATGAATTGAACAATGATAGTGGGAGACCTATGAACCTAAGATTTGTAGACAGGAACAAGTTAAAAGAAACAACAGCTAAGGTAAACAAAGTCATCCCATACCTTGAGGCGAGGAGCCTTCACCAGTGCAACAATATCCTCAAAGCAACAGCAAATACGGTGAGGAAACTACTTGGTATAAACGCGAGAGGAAACAACAGACAAGAAAGAGCAGAGCCTTGGTGGAAGAAACGACTGAGTGGTCAAATCAGGGAAATGAGAAATGACATTGGAAAGCTTGAGTCACTACTGAATGGGACACTAAAAGACATAGGCACTAAAAATAGACTGGAAATAAAGTACAAAACTAGGAGGAAAAAGCTAAATATTATCATAGAGGAACTGAAGCAACGTATTGTAGAAAAGAGTGCAAAAATCAGGCGATACGAGAACAGAGTTAGTCAGTATAAACAGAACCGCATGTTCGACAACAACCAGAAGATGCTGTTTGGACAGCTTGAGGGGAAAGAAAGAGGCAACGACTTGATCCCTGAGGCGGAACAAACTAAAACATTCTGGAGAGGAATATGGGAGCAGGATGTTAGACAAAATGACCAGGCAGAGTGGATTGAGACAGTACAGAGGGAGATCGGTGAGCAGGCACACCAACAAACTGATTTGAGTATCACAGTTGAAACTCTTAAGGGGCAGGCCAAAAAGCTAACCAACTGGAAATCACCAGGCCCAGATGGTGTGCAGGGGTATTGGATTAAAAATATAACATCCCTCCACCCGAAACTGACAACCATGTTCAATGACTGCTTGATGTCAGGTGAGGTACCAGAGTGGTTGACAAAAGGTACCACAGTTCTGATAATGAAAGACCGAATCAAGGGCAATGATGTTACCAACTATAGACCTATCACATGTCTGTCCGTAATGTGGAAACTGTTGACGAGCATTGTGTCTGAGGAAATCTACCATCACCTCCACACAAACAACTTGTTACCGGACGAACAGAAAGGATGCCGAAAGAAGTCACGTGGTACAAAGGACCAGTTACTTATTGATAAGATGGTAATGGGGAATTGCAGGAAGCGACACACTGATCTTGCCATGGGATGGATAGAGTACAGAAAGGCATTTGACATGGTGCCTCATTCTTGGATCACCAAAAGCCTGGAGATCTTCAAGGTGGCAGATAACATCAGACAGTTGTTGGGCAAAAGTATGAAGTCCTGGGAAACAGAGTTGACATCAACTGGAGATTCCTTGGGAGGCGGGAAGATCAAGAGAGGTATCTTCCAGGGAGATACCCTGTCCCCTCTGTTGTTTGTCCTTGCCCTGATGCCCCTGACCAGTGTACTGCGAAAAGTGAGAGCAGGATACGGGTTGGGAAAGGGAGGGCTTACCATCAATCACCTCCTCTTCATGCACGATCTTAAGCTCTTCGGGAAGAGTGAGAAGGAGTTGGATGTGCTTGTTGACACTGACCGTTTTTTCAGCAGTGATATATGTATGCAGTTTGGTATTAGTAAGTGTGGAGTCATTGTGATGAGGAGGGGTAGGTTGAGCAGAAGTAAAGGAATCCAGATACCAACAGGTGAGATGATAAAGGAAATTGACTCTGAGGAAGAATACACGTATTTGGGCGTTCTGGAGGCTGATGACATAAAGAACAAAAAAATGAAGGAATTGTTAAGAACTGAAAACATTCGGAGAGTAAGGAGCGTATTGAAGTCACATCTGAACAGCAGGAATGCCATAAGTGCAGTAAATTCCCGAGCTGTGTCTATTATTAGGTACAGTGCGGGAATTCTGAGATGGAATGTTGCTGAACAAAAAGAAATGGATAGGAAGACTAGGAAGCTATTGACTATCTACAACATGTTCCACAAGAGGAGCGATGTCGATAGACTCTACCTAAGGAGATCTGAGGGTGGAAGAGGTCTTATCAGCATAGAGGACTGTGTTCAGATGGAGAAAAACAACCTACACAAATACGTGACTGATAGTAAGGAGCCAATGCACAGAACTGTACTGAAGGAGGGGACAATAGGCCAGGGGATGTCCAAGGAGGAAATAACATCAAGGAGAAAGAGCAGCCTTCATGAAAAATCCCTTCATAGTACATTCTTTGAGAAAACTGAATTTAGAGATCCACAGACATGGAACTGGTTAAGAAGATGAGACCTTAAAAAGGCTACAGAAGGAATATTAATGGCTGCGCAGGAGCAGGCCCTCAAAACGAAGTGGTTGAAACACCATATTTATAGGGAGGAGGCTAGCCCACTGTGCAGGATCTGAGGAGAGAGAGAGGAGACTGTGGATCACATTGTATCCGAGTGTAAACACCTAGCCCAGACCCACTATAAGGGCTGGAGACATGATGTGATGGGCAGGGTGATCCACTGGCACCTGTGCAAAGTAAACAATTTACCACATTCTGAGAAATGGTATGAGCATAAGCCAGAGGCGGTGATGGAGAACGATCAGGTGAAGGTGCTGTGGGATTTTAGGATACAGACGGACAAGAAACTGGAACACAATAGACCTGACCTGGTGGTTGTGGACAAAGAAAAAAGATCGTGTCTGATTGTGGATGTGGCCTGCCCATTCGACACGAGAGTGCAAGAGAAGGAGAGGGAGAAAATTAACCGATACCAGGACTTAAAGTGAGAGGTGAACAGAATTTGGAACTGCCATGAAGTCAAAGTGATCCCGATTGTCATAGGCGCACTGGGGACTATCTCCAAAAGTTTCCAGGGATGGTCAAAGAAAATCGGCCCCTTCAGGCTTTTTGGAACGCTACAAAAGGCATGCTTGCTGGGAACAGCAAGAACCCTCCGATACGTCCTGAATATCTGAGGCTGCAGGTAGTGGATTGATATTCATTCCAACGGACTTTCCAGTTAACTAACATCAATGACTGAGATTCAAGGAATAATAATAATAATAATAATAATAATAATAATAATAATAATAATAGAGGAAGAGCAGCCTTAAGGGAAAATCCCTTCATAGTACCTTCTTTGAGAAAACTGAATTTAGAGATCCACAGACATGGAACTGGTTGAGAAGAGGAGACCTCAAAAAGGCTACAGAAGGAATGCTAATGGCTGCGCAGGAGCAGGCCCTCAAAACGAAGTGGTTGAAGCACCATATCTACAAGGAGGAGGCTAGCCCACTGTGCAGGATCTGTGGAGAGAGAGAGGAGACTGTGGCTCACATTGTGTCCGAGTGTAAACACCTAGCCCAGACCCACTATAAGGGCTGGAGACACGATGTGATGGGCAGGGTGATCCACTGGCACCTGTGCAAAGTAAACAATTTACCACATTCTGAGAAATGGTATGAGCATAGGCCAGAGGCGGTGATGGAGAACAATCAGGTGAAGGTGCTGTGGGATTTTAGGATACAGACGGACAAAAAACTGGAACACAATAGACCTGACCTGGTGATTGTGGACAAAGAAAAAAGATCGTGCCTGATTGTGGATGTGGCCTGCCCGTTCGACACGAGAGTGCAAGAGAAGGAGAGGGAGAAAATTAACCGATACCAGGACCTAAAGTGGGAGGTGAAAAGGATTTGGAACTGCCATGAAGTCAAAGTGATCCCGATTGTCATAGGCGCACTGGGGACTATCTCCAAATGTTTCCAGGGATGGTTAAAGAAAATCGGCCCCTTCACGCTTTTTGGAACGCTTCAAAAGGCATGCTTGCTTGGAACAGCAAGAACCCTCCGATACGTCCTGAATATCTGAGGCTGCAGGTAGTGTCTTGATATTCAATCCAACGGACTTTCCAGTTAACCAACATCAATGACTGAGATTCAAGGAATAACAACAACAATAATAATAATAATAATAATAATAATGTTTTCTTTATTAACCACAAGGGTTTACATAAAGTAGACATTAAGGACAGTACAGGACAATACAGGACGGTACAAATGGGCATTTCTGCGTGTAAAAAAAACGGAGGTTGAAATAAAATAACAAAGAAAAATAATAATAATAATAATAATAATGATTTCTTTATTAACCACAAGGGTTTACATAAAGTAGACATTAAGGACAGTGCAGGACAATACAGGACGGTACAAATGGGCATTTCTGCGTGTAAAAAACAAAAACAGAGGATCTAACAAAAAATAACAATGAAAAATTCCCCAATAGGGGGGAGACTTCGGAGGGACATTTGTGGAGAAAGCCCAGTAAAAGGCCACAATGACCCTGACCACCAAGGCAAGTGCCCTCTCCCAGTTTTCCACCTTTAATTTACAGATATATACTCAGAGTAGGCCCATTCACTCGGGCCATTCTTGCTTCTCTCACCCATCTTTCAACAAAATGCTGGGAAGAGAGCACTTCCTTCTCTACTCTCATTTTCCTTTTCAAATGAAATTTGAAAAAGTCAATCAGAGCATCACCGAAGAGTTAAGTGCTCGTCTTCAGCCCTTTCAAACGTGTCCACCATACTATCTCTTTCGCCATGGCCAGCAGACAGATAAAAACTGCCTGCCCTTCCCGGCTAAAGAAGGGGGGCGGGGCAATCCTCACGATGGACTCAGATGATAGCCGGAACCGTCCTAAACGCGACAGCAGGTGTTCGAAATAAACCCACAAGTCAGCAATTTTCGGACACTGGACGAATGCGTGCAGGACGGTTTCGTTGCCCTGCGCGCATCTCGGACATGCCCGGCTGACGGCACCTCCATGCCTGTAGAGTTTATCCCGAACTGGCAAGGCTCCTCGGTAGCACTGCCAGGCCAGAGATTTCTGGAAGTTGTCCATAGGCCCTGGCCCGAAAGTTCTTCCGAAGAGATTGGCTAGTTGATTTTCGTCGACGCCTAGAGTTTCCCCAAGTACGTCGTCGCTCTTCCCCTCCACTAATACTCTATAGAACGCCGAGGTGGAGTTTCCACCGATCACATTGCCCGATTGGTCGAGGGCTGTGAGCGCCTGAAGACATTCCAGTCTCCAGGCGCTCCCTCTCGGTCTTCGCTTGACCCAGGACTGCAGCTCCGTCAAGGAAACGAGCTGGGGAAATACGTGTCTAGCAAACGGCTACCACACCTGATCACCGTCGAGGAAGAGGTGGCGATGTCGTAGCCTGAGCGCGTGCCTGCGCATCATCAGCCACGGCATGCCCAGCCCTCCACGTAGCGGGTGTTGAAAACAGATGGACCGCCTGATCATCGGAGCACGTCCCTTCCACATATAGCGAAAGAGCAAACGCTCCAGCGCAGTCAGGCGAAGCTTAGGACAAGGTACGACGGTCAGGCGGTAGCAGATGACAGACGCGATGTACGCGTTAGCCACCTCCGCTCGACCTTTCAGGGATAGCTTCCTCTCCGCCCATTTCTGGGTGAGAGAAGCCACCCTGCTCGTTACCTCGTGCCAGTTTTTGTCCGTCTGGAGGTCCGGACCGAACCAGACGCCTAGCAATTTAACCGGTCCGTCCGTCCAGCGTCCGACGACGCTGTTGGACGGCATGGACCTGCCTCTCTAGGTGCCGAGCTGCAGGCCCACTGACTTTACCTGGTTGATCATTGCTCCTGTCACCGCTTCGTATTCTCTTAGTGTAGTGCCGATCGCCTCGATGTGTTTGGCATTCGACACCACTACGGTGACATCGTCCGCATATGCTGACACGGATCTTCCGCATCCTAGTTTGCGCGGGACCCCCCTCAACGTCTCCAGTTTGTGCAGTAATGGCTCGAGAGTCAATACGTACAAGAGGGACGAGAGGGGACATCCTTGGCGGACTGAGCGCATGATGTTGAACGGTTCCGACAGGTGACCGTTCACTCTCACCACAGAGCAGATGTCGCTGTGCATGGCAGCGATCCAGCCTCAAGCAATTTCGCCGCAAGCACGTCGGTCGCAATGCCTTTGCTAAGCGCCTCGTATCATTTTCTAACTAGTTCTCCCTCTGCTCTATTTTTCTCTATTGCTAAGGCTTTACTAAACCTAATGGATTCTATTCTAATCGCTCTTTTCAGAGCAAACCACCACTTGTTGACGATGGCCCCCGTCAACGCCCATTTAACTAGTTCGCTAATCCGGTCTCTGTAGGCCTTGCGCGCTGGTAAGGACGCGTTTAGCTTCCAGTAGCCGGGTCCTCGTCTATGAGGCCTATCTAAGTCAAGCACACAGATCACGAATTTGTGGTCCGTGTAGCTGACTATCTTGAATTGTGGACAGCCTATGCTAGACCTATCTATTTCCCTACAAAATACTCTATCTAGATATGATCAGGATGACCCTATGCGATTTGTCCAAGTCCACATTGGCACATTCGGGAAATCCAATCGGTACCTGTCAGACAGTTCAAAACGCCTGAGCAGGTTGGTGAGGCTCTTGCACACTCCACCCCTATCCGCTAATCCCACACAGTCCCAGCGTGCATCTAAGATCCCGTTCCAGTCGCCCACTAAAATTAAAGAGCGGGACGTTTCAAGAAAGGTCTCCAGACGCCGGAAGAAATCAGGCCGACCTGCTCCTGTCGGGGCATAGACGGCCACTAGCCTGAAAGCTTGCCCGTCTCCGCTGGTCACGTCCAGCACCACCAGCTTACCCTCTGGGTCCAGGAAGATGGCCCGTATGGCGAGATCCAAACCTCTCCGAAAAAGCACAGCAACTCCTACCCCCAATCCAGGACAGCTGGGAGATGCGTACACATCGTAGCCGCCGCAGATCGGTGCGAAGGCCAGTTCTTCGGAGATTCTGGTCTCGCTGATTGCCACTACATCTATGTTTAGTGACCGGAGGTCGTTGAGCAGGTGACCATGGTTCCATGACGACCCCAAGCCACGCGCATTTATGCTGCCTATTCTGAGTGAGTTCATGTTTAAAATAGAGTGGAAAAGATGGGAAAGACCACTTACCGTACTTTTCGTAGAGGAGGGACGGTTTTTACATCCCTTTTCACTTGATCGTCTGGTGAAGGGACCGTTGAATCGTCTCTTCGGCTGGTCGTTGGCTCTTCTATGAGTATGTCCGAATATACTCTTCGATTGATAGTTCCTCCTAGGTCCTTGAAATCACCAACTGCGTTGGGGAACTTCGTTTTAATGTTTGTGTGTTGTTTCTGTGCTATTTTTAGCAGTCTTATGTTAGTTGGCGTTTTGATTGGTGCTGGTATTATGTAGTCGTGTTGTGAAATGTCTGTGTGTTCAATTATGTAAGTCATTAGTTTCTTGTTGTGTGTATTTATTGCCGTGCATTTGTTTTTCTGGGGGTTGAGTGTGGTTCTGCTATTTTCTTGTCGTTGTTGCTGGGTGTGGGTGTTTTCTTGTTGTGTTTGCGATGTTGGTGCTTGTGGTGGTGGTGTTGAAGGTGTTGTTGGCGGTGGGGTTGTCGCCGGTGGTGATGGTGGTGCTAGTGTGGGTGGTGATGGTGTTGGTGGTGTTGCTGCTGTGAGTCTCTTTGCAGTAGAATTTACCCTTTTCTCATTTCTTTCTTCCCTTTTCAAAGGCGACGATGCGCTGCTTCTGCGTTTGTGCCTTCTTACGACCTTTTGCCATCCCTCTCCCACCTCACACTCCATGTCTGATTCTGTGAGGTCGGGGAGGGGTACCAGCTCCACTCTTTCACTTGTTGTTGTTGGTGATGTTTGCACTGGAGTCTCTGTTGCAGCTGCATTTGGTATTGCTGTTGTTGTTGTTAATATTTCCACTGCTGCTGCTGTTTTTGATTTCCGTGGCGTGGGTATGGGTGCCACGGACCTATCATTCCTGGTTGCCGCTTGTCCTGTTGCTGGTAGCCGTGGAGCCGGTTTCGGAAGGAGAGGGGTTTTCTCTTTTCTCAGGGTCTTCTCGTTGCAGAAGGCCCTGAGGTGAGTCTTCTATCCAGAGCGAAAGCATTTCGGGCGTTTGCCCTCAACACTTATGGGCAGTTGAGTGCCGTTATCGAAGTCTATCACATCCAGGATAGCTTCGATGCACTCCTGGTTGGTTTGGATTAGCATCTCAATGGAGGTGCCGACCCAATCTTCTCTTACTTTTTTCTGTACCTGCAGTACAGTTGTTTTGTCCTCGATTCCGACGAGGACAGACGCGGCCAGCCAAGATGGGGCCATCCCGGGGGGCACGTGGGTCAGTTTGACCCTCACAATTTTTTGCCCGCAGTAGGAGGGCACCAAAACCATTTCCTCGCTCGTTAGGGTCACTACGGATTGAGCCTTTGCCTCCTGGTGTGTGACAAAAAGTACGTCTACGGTGGCATATTTCTTGCCTCGGGTGATGTGTGTTTTCCGCTGCCACACAGACCCCAAGGCTTTTTGTATTTGAGCCTCTGTGGCTCTTTCCACCCTACGGGATTTTGTACTTACTGTACGGTCCGTGACCGTACAGTGCTGTTGGGTTTCGAAAAATGTTTCCGCTGCTTTGCAGATTGCTCGGCGTCCAGTTTTTGTCACCATCTTCTTCGCTTGCTCTAATTCCTCATTTGTTATGAGGATTGTTTCCAGGTTCTTCGCGATACCTGCAAACGAAATTGGTTTTTCTTTGCTGCTGTTGTTGTTGTTGTTGTCGTCAGAGCTGCTGTTACTTTTGTTGTTGCTGCAGGTACTACGACTACTGCCGCCGCCGCTGTTGCTGCTGCTGCTGTTGTTGTTGCTGCTAATGCTGTTGTTGTTTATGCTGCTGCTGATGCTGTTGCGGCTGCTACTGTTGTTTTCCTTGTCACTGTTGCTGCTGCTGCTGTTATTACGGCTGCTACTGCTATTATTCCTGACGTCAGGCGAATGAAATGGGTTTTCGTATTTCCCGCAGACCTTTTTCGTCGTCGTCGTTGTCGTCGTCGTCGTGGAGAAATCTTGCACGCTTTGCACGTGATTTTTCTTTTCTGGCGTCGCTTGCGAAAGAGAAGGGAGGGAGAGAGACACATTTAGAGAAGGGAGGGAGAGAGACAATCTTCTCTCTGCTGTAGTGATGATTGAGGAAGAAGAAGACGGAATGAGTGGGTGTGACCTATGAAAATTCTTTTTCGTAGCCATTTTTTTTTTGTTTAAAATAAATATTGGGCACAAAACCCCAATAAGCGGTTATTTAATCCCGAAGGGCCAAATAACGG
The DNA here is from genome assembly GCA_964016885.1 of Eledone cirrhosa. Classification (NCBI taxonomy): domain Eukaryota; kingdom Metazoa; phylum Mollusca; class Cephalopoda; order Octopoda; family Eledonidae; genus Eledone; species Eledone cirrhosa. The sequence goes on from OZ024740.1 coordinate 346,119,570, forward strand.
GTAGAAAGACCCTTTCACGAGGAGGAGGGTGTTTTTGTCTACAATTTAGTTTAAGTTTTAAACAATTTGCAATTGTTATAGCGGTCAAAATTTACAATACCTTACAGAGCCGAGCCTCCGTCAACCATAGTATTGAATAATAATAATAGTAATAATAATAATAATAAAAATAATAATAATAATATCTCTCTAGGAAAGAAGGGGGACGTGGGTTAATCCAGTTAGACATTGCGTTGAAAACTGCAACAATTGGATTATCTACATATCTAAGGGAATCACATGATTGGATGACCAAACTCGTTTTGAAACACGAAAGCATCAAAAGATCATATTCCATTACAAAAGATGCACAAAGATACAGTAATGGACTACAAATTTCAGAAGTCCCATTTACTGCTGAAATGGAAAACACAGAAAAAGCAAAGCAGGTAAAAGTAACTGCAAAGAAAGAACTGCTACAGAAACTGGCCAAGAAATGGCAAGAAATGCCTCTGTATGGAAAATACCCAGAGCGAGCTAACAATCCTGATGTTGACAAAACTTTAACCCATCAGTGGTTGGCATCCTCTGGACTGAAATCGGAGACTGAAGGACTGATTATATCAGCACAAGATCAGTGTCTGCCAACAAAAAATTACCAAGCCAACATAATAAAAAATGGATGCAGCCCATTATGCCGTGTATGCAAAAAACAACCAGAGACCATTGACCATATAATTTCAATGTGCAGTCCTATAGCTCCAACCGAATACCTAAACAGGCATGACAGAGCTGCACAATACATACATTGGATAATGTGTAAGCATTTTGACCTGCCCCATCAAAAGAATTGGTGGGAACATCAACCATCTCCCATACTTGAAAAATATCACATCTCAATTTTGTGGAACTTTAGCATCCACACAGACCGAAAAATAGATGCAAATAGACCTGATATAATATTGAAGGACTTTAAAAAGAGGGTATGCCTGCTAATTGATATGTCTGTTCCAATAGACAAGAATGTATGTATAAAAACATTTGAAAAATTGAGCAAGTATAAGGACCTGGAGATAGAAATTGGAAAAATGTGGAAATTGAGAACTAAAACAATACCAGTGGTTGGAGGCGCTCTAGGAATGATACCTAAGGGGTCTAATGATTACTTATCGCAAATCCCAGGAAACCCGCGTATAGGAGAAATACAAAAGATAGTACTAATGGGAACTGCCCATATACTAAGGAAGATTCTGTCAATATAAGTACATCACAAGTCTAAACACTAAAGATGCATATGTGAGTATGTATGTTCTTTCTTGAACATGGCGGACCTTGTTCTCTCTTGAGGTCACTGGTTGTGACTTGGTGATAACTCGTATAAACATAAAGCAAGATAAAAGCAACTGTAATAATAATAATAATAATAATAATAATAATAATAATAATAATAATAATAATAATAATAATAATAATAATAATAATAATAATAAGAAGAAGAAGAAGAAGAAGAAGAAGAAGAAGAAGAAAAACTATTTTCGAAGATTGGGGACAATCCTCAAGTTCAGTTAGAATGGTGGATATAATTAGGTACAGTGCAGGGATTGCAGGATAGACGAAACTAGAGTTAAAGGAAATTGATCGAAAATCTGGAAAAGCGATTACTGTCCATCGAGGTATGCAGCCTAAGGTAATGCAGACCGTTTGTTTTGGAAATGAAAGGATGAGTATATGGGTTTGCTGTGTCTAAAAGACGCTTTCAAAATAGAAAAATATTTATATTGGCTTCTACATAAGGAAGAAAGCATTCTATTCATTGTTGTCAGGGAAGGCATATTTGAGACAAATGGAGACACACAAAACACAAAAACTGAAGAACGTAAATAAACATTTGATAACAATCCCTGCATTCAGCATTTCTTAAAGAAACACGAAGCGTGTGAGATAACAAAAATACTTGGTTATGTTTACGGAAAGGCTACCTTAAGATGAAGCAATAATAACAAGGTGGCTAATGAAAAATATAGCATGATGTTCAAACTGAATGCAGAATTTGTGGGGAAAGAGCAGAGTCAGTTGCTTATATCTGTTTATAAGCTGTTAGAACAGAATGCCGACATTATAATGTGGCTACCATGTTGCATTAGTATCACAAATGAGATGAGAATGCTAGATGATGTTAAGATATAACTCTTATGGGATTTCCTAATTCATTCCGAGATGAAGATTGAACACAACACAATGAAGCAGATATTGTTGTATTTGAGAAGAAGGAAAGAAAATGTACTCCCATAGATGTAGTCTGTCCCTTTGACACCAGAATTGAACGAAAAAGGGAGAAAATACGGGTTTATACTGATTTGAAATATGAGATCTTGAAATGGTGTAACAATAGATTGGACAGTCACCATCGTTCCAGTAGTAATTGGTGGCAAAGAAACAGGCACAGTGCCAAAGAACCTTGAGAACTACTCGTTGAAAATAAACTTTGTACTAGGGATTGATCAGTTCCAGAAGACATGCGTACTGGCAATAAGTCAAATATTGAGAAAGGTCGAGCATTAGTGAAACGACAAGAAGGGTAATCTTGAAATAATCGACCAAAACAACATCAAAGTTGGTCTTGATAAACTGTTAAATAATGATTTCTAGTATAGACACAAGACCAGTAATTTCGGAGGAGTGGAAAGTCGATTAAATTGACCCCAGTGGTACTTCATTTTATCGAATTCGTAAAAGCTAACCTGGACGGGATTTGAACTCAGTACATCACTCTATATTGCAAGGCATGGTGTCCGACGCTCTACCAATACTGCCAATCCACCTCCCTCAATAATAATAATAGAGACTATTAATTATATATAAATGTATGAACTAGGAGCTCAGCTATCACTCAGTTCAATATAAAAAGCTGAATTTCGTTCAAGAAGTTTTAAACTTTAAACCTTTCTTGAAAATGAAGATCATGTGATTTAATTCCTATAATATTGAACACCTGTACTGCAACAAAGACTGAAGATACACAGCGAGAAACAAACTGAACATACACCTTCAGAATAAGAAACAAGTTAATATATGTAATAATGAATTAAAAAAAGTGTTATTTAGTAGCATACTAAAAACCATGTAAGCATATACGTCTTTGCATTTTACATTAAAATGTGTTGTCTACTCATTGTTTCTTTTAAAATCAGTTTTCTATTTTGTTAGTCAGTATTCAGATATATTATGTAGTTGCCGTTTTTGCTATTTTCTTTTGTTTTCTTTTCTAGTGTATACAACGCGACGAATTAACATATTTTTCAGCGTGGGATAGTATGCCTTGCGGTATTTGTGACAACTTGTGATTTGAGGTTCAATTCCACAGTTTATGACGTTTCTTTTATATATGATTTGTCTCTCCCCCTTTCATGTCACTACCTTTCTCCTTCTCACTATTTCCGTCCCTTTCAATTTGTCAATCTTAATCCACCAATTTGCAGCTTGAGGAGGGTGGTGGCCGATCACTCACATCATCTCTTTCTCTAGAAATTGAGACGGGAAGAGCGACAGTCAAGCAAGAAATTATTATAGAAAAGCTCATATGCAACTGAAGCCTTTCAAGCACGGCCTGATTTGCAGCACTGCACGGAACGGTCTAAGGTAACAAGAGATAGTCATTGTGTTATTTCAGAGACAAATAAAGACGTCTGATAATGAGCTGCTGAAGCATACGAATATAATTCCTTTTAATTTATCGTTGGCTGCACATATTGTAATTTGTTAAAGAAATCCAAATGTCTGACATTAGCAAATATGGCAAATTATTGTCTGAAATTTCACCGCTTCAATCATGATCAATTTAATTAAGATATCTTTATTTCACTCAGATAATGATATTCTTCAATGTTATTCATTTGTTTGTTTGTCTACGACACACGAAGTTGTTTTGTTTTGTTAATTTTAAAAGTGTTATTATTGATTTTACATTATTTTTTTCTTTTGTTTTTTCGATGGTCTCGATTTTCAATAAAATAAATGATGAATTATACGCCAGCTATAATTATGTTCTATTTCTGCTTGCCATAATTAATTGTTGCATATCATTGAACGAATTACCAGGTATCTTTAAAATCACTATAAATTTCAATACTATGTATTATTTCTCGCTTTGCAGTTCTTTAACTGAATATTTGTTTATTTTTACAAAAAAGCAATTTGTTATGTCTTTCTTATTAAATAGTATTTTTAGGCTAGTAAATCTATAGTATATTTACTGTTAATTTGTTCCGTGGCTAAATTGTCGATAGTCCGTTTAGGATGTTTTCATGTACTTTTGTTCATTTATTAATTTTGCTGAAAATGAGTTAATATTTTTCTTATTCTGAATTCCGTCTTTCGGATGTTGATTGGAGTAAATACATTTCACATCGCAAACAATCCGTATAGAACGTATTCCAATAAACTTGTTAATAGTCGAGCGCAGCAAGAATATGAATTCTCCTTGAGGTCAAAAAGAGAGAGAAGGAGCACAGGAAAGCGACAGAGAGACCTTAGCTGTATTTCTCATATATTTTATCTGATGAAAACGTACTGAAACACCATTTTACCTTTGAAATATATATAATAAAATATATATTTTGGTTATGAGAATATTTTCATTTATTAATATTTAGAATAATATATATATATTAGTAAATAGGAAAAGAAAATGCTAACAAATTTTTCCCAGTGAAAAATAGTTTAATTAGGAATAAGTATAAATTAGTAATAAGTATTAGTTAGTATTCAGTTTTAGTCTTAAGTTTTTACCGGTTGCGCATTTCTTTTGCTTTTCAACAATAATTTTGAGATAGAGTGCTCGTGATTTAAAATCACGAGCACTCTATCTCATATAGGCGTTGCGTGGGTTCTGTATGAGCGTGCGGGTTTTTTTTATGTACGTGCTTGTATTTGTATACCTATGGCGAGTGTTTTCGCGAATGCTCGTGTATGTACGTATATGGATGCGTGTATGTATTTATTTAATTTCAATTACCTCTGTATTTTATTTACTTTATTCTTAACTCTGAAGCCGAGAATCATTCAGTTTCCTAGTTAGAATTTTAGTCTACGACTTCAGTTATACCATTTAAATGGTTTTGTCTTTGCGTGCAATTGTTCTCCCGCTCCACATAACATAAAGACGTATTATCTTCATTTTTTCTGTTCATTGCCAGAGAACGTCTCCATGAACCACCTAATAGAATATTAGTCTACGACTTCTTTTATACCATAAACGTGGTTTTGTCTTTGCGTGTAATAGTTTTTCACCGCTAAAATAATGATGTATTATATTCGTTTTATCCCGTTCTTTGCCGGGGAACGTTTCCACGAACCAAAGTATCGTCTTCCTGTCTTCCTCCGGTTGCAACATCTTTTGAAATATTTACTTCTGCGTTCACAGATTGACTTTTTTAGTTTCAGAAGATCCTGTTAAGAGTGAAAGCAGCGATTCTTTGCTTAAACTTTAATCTGTTATTTTAATAAATATTTGGTCTACGGTTCTTATATACTTAATATATATTTACCCTTATCGAGCCCTCCTTGGATTTTAGTCTTCAAATTTATTATTATTACTATATATACACACACACACATATATATATATATATATATATATATATACATGTATATATATATATATATATATATATATATATATATATATATATATATATATATATATATATATATATATATATATATATACAGTATTTTCCGTTGTGTTGTAATATAAATATTACACACAGTAGATTATCAGCTCACGTAGAGTTTGCTCGACGGTTCCAGTTGTAGTTCCAAAAGTAATCCGGAGAAAAATAGAAAGATTTGAATGGATACAGTTTAGTTGAAAGGAATTTATTGACACGTGTTTCTATAACAGTTACATAACCTAAAACAGCTATCTACAAACTTTTAGTTATGCAGACATTCAATATTTCAATGTTATTATTTACTGTCATTTCATCAGAATAATATTACTGAGGACCTATTTAGTTTTTATAGAGAATATTAGGAGGGAGGGGTGAAGTTGTTAGAAGAATAGTTGAAGGAGTGGTGTTTCGATAGCAGTGAGAATTCTTGGTGGCAGTGAGTAATTAGATTCCCATCTGTTGTTTTGACATTTTTTATAGAATATATTATTGGTTATTTTTCTAAATCTATAGAAGGATTAGAGATAGTGAAGATATGCGTGGTTGGTTTTGTGTTTGCACTTAATTAACATTCAGGCTTAAATTTTTCTTTCAAGTGTACGTATCCTTTCACCCACGCATTCACACACAAATATATTTGCACACCTCTACAAAATACATATACACACAATTCACATATTCATACTTACATATATATACACATGCATACACATATATATACACACATGTATTCATGTACATACATACGCACTCATGTGTATACATTTTCATACTCAACTTATCTTTATATACACACGTATAGACACACACATATATACATACATACTCTAGTCCATGTGTACACACATACACATACATACACATCCATATACACATATATACATACACATATATACATACATATATACATATACATATATATATATATATATATATATATATATACATATGCATACATACACAAACATACATATACACACATATACATATATATATATATATATATAAGCACTTTAATACATGAATACACTTACATCTAACTATACACATCAAACATATATATATATTTACTTATTTATATACATTTTCACATATATATACATACTTATGGACGTTTTTAGACACATTCATTATCGCATATTTGTACCTATTCTCATCAGCATATCTTTTCATTATTAGTATGGTAATTTAAGGTTATTAATATATGTTGAGAAGAGATTGTTTTTATATTTTTCTAACTAGATTAAGGTTTATATAGTTGGGGGATGTCCCTCTTTTATGTAATATTCGGCTTGTAGTGGGAAAAAAGGGTTTTAGTTCTGTGACGGCAGAATAATGTTCGTTCAATTCTGTTATTCAGCAGTTTCTTCTTGTGTGTGATTATGTAATATATATATATACGAAAAGAGTCAGGACCCCGACGAGTGAGCTCCGGCAGTTTCGACAGCTAGATCCAGACTGTTCGGATCTAGCGGTCGAAACTGCCGGAGCTCAGCCGGTGGTGTCCTGACTCATTTCCTATCATCCACCTCTATCACCCTAAGTATCGAGTACTCTGGTGCGTTATGGTCTACCTGGTATCCTACCACACCTTCTTTGTTATATATATATATATATATATATATATATATAGTAATAAATATATATATTAATAAATATATATATATATATATGCTTACATACATTCATACATACGTACACACGCATACACACATGTGTACACACATGCTCACACCCACATACATACACACACACACATGTGTAACCTAATATATTCCTTCCATATACTGTACCGATTGATTTGTTATTTCTGTTTACCTTTTGCATGTATATATATATATATGCATATACATATATGCATTCGATTCGCGCCTAGCTATATTTCATTATAAGAAATCATTATAAGCAAGTTAAGCTGAAGGTCAAGGACGTTGGTTGACGAATTCCTTTGTAAAAATTATTCATTTGACTAATTTGTATTCTATCTGTTTTATTGTTTACGAACATTTTCATTTAACTTGCTTATGTAACGTATTGTTTCCGTTATATATTTTAAAATCTATTGAGATTCTTTAGACTTATCCACTTTCAAGTCTAAGATAAATTTAATGTTTATTTCGTTTATACAATTCTATTAAATTCTTTAGCTAACCATTTGAATTATTTAATACGTTTTATTAATTTTATATTGAGACATGTACTTTTTGATATTATAATTAGGTTAACTTCAATATTTTCACACTTTGTTTTCTAGATTTGGTTTTCGTATTAAGTTTTATATAGTAGGTTATGATTTATGCTTTTAATAAGTATTTGCAATTTTAGATGGTTTATTGGGAATTAACGATAATTACAGAGATGTTGGTTTGTTAGGCAAGAAGGGGTGCTCTAGCGTTTGAATATGTTCAGCTGTTACTTACGAGAATGGGTCTCATAGGTGTAGATTACTACGCAATCTAAACTAAAATAAAGTAAGGAGGGCGGGACTGCGTCCAGAATATATTTTTTTATCCCATTTGTAAAATAAGTTCGATTACTTTGAATAAATAATTGTTTCTACTTTAGGCACAAGGCCAGCAATTACCCAGTGCATTACTGGTACTTTGAATAAATAATTGTTTCTACTTTTGGCACAAGGCCAGCAATTTCCCAGTGTATTACTGGTACTTTATTTTATCGACCCCCGTAAGGATGAAAGGCAAAGTTAACCTCGGCGGGATTTGAACTCAGAATGGCAAGGGCCGTATATCTATGCGTCAAAGCATGGCGTCCGACCCTCTACCGATACTGCCAATTCACCGTGAATAAATAATGAATGAATATAACATAATTTATGTACTAAATTTCGTTATTTTTGATTAAATATAAATAATTTTGTTGCTTATTTTAAGATACACTTGTTTACAATTTTCACTTCGGGTTAGCTTAAATAAACATTCATATATTTCCGTCACTATTTTTTTTTCCCAATGCAGTTTATATATGATTGTTTCTACTTTAGGCGCAAGGCCAGCAATTACCCAGTGCATTACTGGTACTTTATTTTATCGACCCCGTAAGGATGAAAGGCAAAGTCAACCTCGGCGGGATTTGAACTCAGATTGTAAGGGGACGTAACTATGCTGGAAAGCATGGCGTCCGACCCTCTACCGATACTGCCAATATATAATATCGTCCTTTTAATGTATCATGGATTACGTTACTGATTACATAAGACAGTGTAACGCAGTTTTCGTTCAATTTCTGTGCATATTGTCAATTACGATCTTATTTGATGTATCATATCTACATGCATATATACTTGCGTATTATATCAATATGCAGACTACACATGCTAGCAGAAAACCATCCAAAGAGTGGTTTTTCTGCTAGTTAACCTTATGTAGATTTCAATGCTATGCATAAATACACGTGAATAAACACCGCAAGGTATATACTCCGATGCACTAGCGTTTCTGGCACCCACTACCTTGAAGTAATCGTTAGAACCTCTCACAAATGGTTAGCTGTTTTTGTTCAAACTATTTACTTTCTGAGTTCAAATGTCGCTGAGGTAAAGTTTGACAGCCATCCTCTCCGGGTCTATAAAATAAAGTACTGGGCAAGTAATGGAGCAATTTTACTTGGTATATACCCCACTACACACACACACACACATGCAAAATTATGCGCATTAAGCCTAAATAAGAAAACATTTCCCCCTGAAATCAACTTTACTTCTCATCTTTCCAGCGTCGATAAAATAAAGTACTTTTCAAGGAATGGCGATTTTCCCTACATCGCTCGTGCAAGTTTATTCTATTTTCCAAGTTATTCAACATTTTTCATTGAAATGTTGTCAATGTTTGAAATTAAGCGAGACAGTATATAAATGATCTGAGTAGATTAACTCTACCTGAAACCTTTAAGGGTTACACCCGTGTTTGTTTTTCAAGCAAACACCTCACATTTCGGCGAACATTAAGGTGGCGGGAAATGATGTTGAGTTTGTAAAATGGATTAAATTGATTGGAAATGCCAAAATTCTGAAAACATTGACAGCAACAGCAACAACAACAGCAGCACAAGTAACCAAAACTTATCTTGTGCAAACGAAGTGGACTTTCAGGCTCTGCCAATATTTATCACTGTAAATGCAGTCACTCCCAATCATAACGACGGAAGGCGCGGCCAATTCCACTGCCACAACCAATACCACTGCAAAGCTGAAACGAAAAACAAAATTAAAACTAACACACATGGTAGTGACAACAAAAATGATAACAAAAATATGAACAACAATAACGAGAAGAATCTCAACGAAAGCAATAATGAAAATAACAACAACAACACCAGCCATGAAATGAAGAACGATGGCGAAAAGACGAACAACAGCAACAATATCAAAAACAACAAGACGATGAACAACAACACCACATCAGCAGCCGCGGCTGCAAAATGAGCACAATTCTTTCATGTGGATATGTCAGAAAATAAATAACTTCTGGCCAAAGAATGGAAACTAATTTAGAGAGAAAAAACTCGCCCAACCTAAACATCGCGTCCGAAATATTGGAAAGACAAATATTTATAGTTGCATCTATGCACTATTGGGTGAATCAAATGCCATTTGGTAGCTGGCATTTAGAATATTGTTAGGCACTCAGATCCCTTAAACAATTGGGCAATGAAGTCAATGGACGGTCCACAGGATAATTTAATAAAGGACAATTTCTAGGCAAGAGCGATGGCGTTCTCTAAGTAACTCTAAGCGTAACCAAAATAAGCTAACCAGTCTGTTCGGGAGAAATTTCTTTTCGGGAATTATGGACGATTTCAAGAAAGAGGTTGTATGGTGGACTGTGTGAATTGAAAATAGACATATTCCTCGTCAGCCAAAATTTCATCGGCTTTTTCAAATTTCAATCGAAAAAAAAAAAAAAAAAGGTGAGGCGGGAATGGGAAGTGCTGCTCAGCTGTACATTTGTTAATATATGGGTAAATATATATACGGGCATATTGTAAGAGTGCACCTATAGGATGGAGAATTCAGTAGTAATGGGAGGAGGAGAAAATGGGAGATTAAAATAAATTAAAATGGGAGTGAGAAGTAAGTGGGGGAATGCTAGTATATATTCTATGGCTGTATACACAGACAATATACATCTCAGCTTATAGGAAGGAGCTACAGATGTCGGATTCTAAAAGAGATTGTAACTCACATTTTATTTATCAACCCTAATAAATGAAATGTCAAATAATTTTAGACTAATCTAGTTAAAATAATAACATGCATCATATACATATGATAGCAGACGCTTAATTTCAAGAGACTCTTGAACGAATTGTAGATGATGATAATGATTGTGATGATGAGGAGTGGGATATAGTGATGATGATGATGATGATGATGATGATGATGATGATGCTGATGGTGGTGGTGGTGGTGGTGGTGGTGATGATGACGATGATGATGATGATGATGGTGATGATGATCGTGATGATGATGATGATGATGATGATTGTGATAGTAGCGGTTACGATGATTAGGATGATTGTGAATATGACGATAATAATTGTTTATACTTTTGGCACAAGGCCAGCAATTATTTCAGTGTATTACTGGTACTTTATTTTATCGACCCTGTAAGGATGAAAGGCAAAATTAACCAAATATGACGATAATAATGACGATAAGAATGGTTTCTTATTTAGGCACAAGGCCAGCAATTTTTGGGGAGGGGAAAGTCGATTAGATCGACCCCAGCTCATGACTGGTACTTTATTTTATCGAAAGGCAAAGCTAATCTCGGCGGGATTTGAACTCAGATCATAAAGGACTGTAACTCTATGCTGCAAAGCATGGCGTCCGACCCTCTATCGGTACTGCCAATCCGATGATTAGTAAGTGAAGGACGAAGGTGATATAGGGGTATTGAATATCTTGGAAAGGCATGCATGACTGTACGGACAGAATTAAATGTGACAGAAGAAGTGATATTTATATACAGAAGAGCAAAGAAATTTACAGAGTTAGAAAAAATATATGCTCAAGAAATGGATTGACTACATATCACTTGCCTGGATACTGGAATCAGTGCACATAAACAAAGATCTGCCAACTCTCGGATTGTATATTAACGACGTTGTGTCAAAATAGAAAACATCAATATTCCTCCGAGATAGAGAAAAGACAATAAAACCTATCCTTATCCCATAAGAAGATGGATCTCACAAAGCCCATCCTATGCCCACTAGATTTCTGTCTAGTCTCGACTCTTAATGAATATGTTGAATCAAACGCCAATGATTAAAGATGTGATGGAGTAACGTTAAACAATCTCCTCTACATGAATGATCTAAATATCGATTCCTGAACCAAAGCTCAGCATGAGGATTTACTAAAATGTGGCTTAAGATTCAGCTGTCACGTCAAAATAAGAGAGTGGACAAAGCTATATAAGAGAACGTAAAGTTAATTACAATTCAAATTGTAAGGTTAGCTTTAGATAAAGAATCAGTGAACAAAGACATAGTCATCTACATAAATAACTGGAGCAAACAAGATTCGATAATTAGGAATCTGTGCATAAATTAAGATAAAATACTATGGAAAATTCAGATTAATATGAAAAAACTGAAATTTATGCCAGAAATAATATTATACTTACGAAACACAATCAGTTATGAATTAAATATATAGCAATTTAATAACCTGCAAGAAATCGTAGCCGAATTTCTTTCAAATCAATATATTAGAATATTGCGCCCTAAAAACGGGAAAAAAACACATTAGGAAATGAGTGCCTAAGAATATGGAACGATAATCTTTTGTGGTAACGTTTACCGATGGATAAACTCCTACGATTGCAGTTTCAATATAATAAATTTAACCCTAAGCAAGCTGGAAATCGCAGAATCTCTCTACAAAGACAACTACATGAATTAAATAGAGAATATTATCATAACAAATAAACATGGAAAAATATATAACAGAAAGTCCCTTACAAATAAATTATCGAGCGTTTACGTTACGCCATGACCTTCTAGAAAGCAGTACTTCGACAACACGGAATGCCGCCAGGACAATTATTCTCATTTAGATAGACATTTCGTAATGGAGAATAGTATACAGGCAGTCATTGCACTTATCAATGCAAAGTCCAAGCAAATTAAGAGAGTGTATTAGACAATTATGTAAACTCTGTAGTAACACGAGCACAAATCATATGATTTGAGCATTTAGCTTGCGTTGTTTAAATATACACTTCATTCACAACAGAAACATAAATGATTTAATATTGTCTCTATGTGTTGTTTGTCTTTCATCTCACTGTATGTAAAGTATGTACATACGTGTATATATATATATATATATATATATATATATATATATATATATATATATATTATATATATAGTATTAAGGATACTATTTATGGTTATGTATATACTAAAACTTTTTATAGTTATATATATTTTAAACCCTAAACAGTGAAAGACAGTAATTTATTACTACCTTATTACCAGTAAGATAAGTAGCTCAATGTAATAACATCAGTTGTTCTACAGAGCAGTTATATAGAATTCACATTGATGAAACAATTGTAAGCTAATAAATGGTTTGAACATAACTTTGATTCCTGTGAATTCTATATATATATATATATACATATGTATATATATATATATATATATATATATATATATATATATATATATATATATATATATATATATATATATATATATATATATACTTACTTACTAAAATTATATATACTTACTTACTAAAACGATATATACTTACTTACTAAAATTATATATACTTACTTACTAAAATTCCACTCCAACTAATGAGTTTCTGAAAGGGATTAAACGTGGCTTCCGAAGAAATGTACGGAGAAGCCTTTCGTCATCAGGGAAGTCTATTCTCAGCTAAGTTTCCAGGCAATACGTGGACACAGGGAACTTATACAAAAATAATTCAGTGGATGGAAAAAAGCAAAGCGTGGACTAAGTCCCAAGTCACTGAAAAAATCACTGCCTACTGCGTCGGATGCAATTTCAAAAGAATCAATCACGTGACATCGAGGTCAATCAGTGAAGAGTGGTTTGTTAAGAAGACAGCAGCCGGACTGTTACTATGAACTATAGCAGCAGTTTTGGCCAATTTTGGCTCGACAAAATAATTTGGAGATAATTATAAAGAATTAGTATATTTACTAACATATATATACAGATGCATACCTATGCCATCAAATATATAGGTTTTGTCTTAGTAACTTTGTGGTTCAATGCATGGGGATGCAGAACAATAATATGAGAGACGTAAAATAAGAAAATTATAAAAATTAACTTACTTACTAAAATTTCACTCCAACTAATTAGTTTCTAAAAGGGATTAAACGTGGTTTCCGAAGAAATTTTACTTTTCGGACACAAATCCTTCTTCATAAAATAAAATGAAAAATAAAACATGAAATAGAACCATAGAGTAAGAAAAGGAAGGAACGGAAATATTTTTTTTGAGAAAATTCAGGTTTAATCAGTCAGTCATTATGGACTCAGACCCGCCCGCACGTACACACACACACACACTGCCCCCTCCCAACAGACACACACGCATCCATATACATATATATAGTGACAATAATTGTGAAGACTAAAATCTGAAGAGTGCTGGATAAGGATTATATATATATATAATCCTATATAATCAGAATGAAAAAATCCTGGCGCATCCCGCCAGGATTTTTTCATTCTGATGATTGAAAGCAACATTTTTTTGCTTTTAAGAAACCACTGGTAAATGAAATAATTGCCTTATGTTGTTTATTACATAACTATTAAGCTCTGTTACCTACATAGAGCACTCTTTTTTCCTGGACTTTTCCGACGGAATTACTTCATTTATATATATATATATATATAATATAACAAACAATGTGTGGTAAGATGCCAGAGTAATCGATACTTAGGGTAGTTAAGTGGATAATATGAAAAGAGTCATGCCCCGAAACGGCAGGAGCTCAGCTGTTGGGATCCTGACTGTTTTCATGTATATAATATATATATGATATTGACTCTCGCATCACCAACAAGGTTCATCATAAACGAAGATAGATGAGTTGCATAACGTCGAGTGCTTTTTCTATTAATGCATCACGGTTGGCTATCGGAATGATCAGTTCTATCCAGTGGTGAACCAACAAACCTTAATTTATAATATATATATATAAACCCGTAGAGCAAATATTAATCTGTTCTTATAATATATATATATATATATATATATATATATATATATATATATATATATATATATATATATATATATCCAGTATACAGCCTTTTGGGCGCAATTTGAAATAAAACGTAATATATGCATTTAATCATACACTTACAGTTTTAGTTAGGCATTACGAATTATTTCATATATAAATATTCATATTCTGAAACTGAACTAACACTCACACAAATAGGAATATATATATATGCATTTAACGAAAAATACATGTTTACATGTTCAAAGATTGGGAAAATAATGAGGGGGAAAAAACAAGTTGAATGCAAAAAGTAAAAAATAATTATTACTAGCAAAATTAAAGGAAATAGTTTATAATCTTATTGAGCCCATAGCCAAATATAAACGGAGCGATTTTGACAGAAATTATAGTTGTTTGAATTTAAGACGTTCTGAAAGTGATCGTATAACAATGGTAATTTGAAAGATAAGCTAAGATAAATATTCATGATTTGATGACCTGAGATCCAGATACAATTGAATCTTACGTTTTATTTCATTTTCTCAATGGTCTTATATGTACTAGTTCGTTTCACTTTCTTTTAACAGGCAAATGTTTTTCTCCTTGAATCTTCGCCATTTTAACGAAAATAGACCTATATTAAACATACATACGCATATATATGTACACACAAACACACACATATATGTACACAAACACACAAACACACACACACACACACATATATATATATATATATATGTGAGTGTGTGTGTGTGTGTGTGTGTGTGTGTGTGTGTGTGTGTGTGTGTGTGTGTGTGTACGCGTGTGTGTGCTTGTGTATGAGTCTATATGTGTTTTTATGTATATTATACAGATATAAACATTGTAGATAATGTTCAGTTTCGTCAGTATGAAAACCAATTAATTGACAACTATTAGCCTTCAAGGAAAAACTGTAACCTTTACCTATCCAAACGATATCTCTAGTCATTAGTTTATACAAATTTTGGGATGTGATAAGTATACACACGTCTATCATTTGTTGACCAAGTTCTCGCCCGGCAAGTAGATAAACATGGCATATGGTATATTTAAGCGACGGGTATATTGCCTCTGTTAAAATATCGGTGATTTACTAATCCAAAGGAAAGAAAAGAATGAAAGGGTGTAGAAAAAGATGTGTGTGTGTGTGTATGAGTGTGCGTGTGTGTGTTTGAGAGAGAGAGAGTGCGTGTGTATGTGTGTGCGCGCGTGTGTGTATTTATCTTCTGCTTTACGAACGAGATGTGTATTTACAGAATTCATGTCACGGTGGTGAAAATATTTATAAAGAGTTATTACTGCGCTCCGAGTTTCCCTAGTTTCGAGTCAATGATAACACATCTTACTTGCTTTTGGTTGATACAAATGTTCTCTTTCAATTGTGGATTTTGAGGCCTGTAGTTCTCAATTTTTTTTTCAATTATTTTAGGCCAAAAAGGGTGTGTGCATAAGTTATTTTTGTAGTGGATAGTTATTAATCTGCCTAAATACCATATTCCTCACTCCTCATAGAGGTGATGGATGTGCTTCTCGTCCTGTATTAAAAACCCTTTCCAACCATGGAAACGCCAAAATGGTTAGGTAAGATCTTACGAATGAGACTCGAATCGGACAAGCGCACTACATCCCGGAACCACCTTAGTTGATACTTCCTTCGTGTAGATTCGATGCTGCTGGAGTTAGTTCGACAGAGGATTTTTTATTAACAATCCTTTCTCGCTAGTTGACTTAAAACCTCTTCTAGAGTCATTGGGCGTTACAGGCTTCTATATTTCGACGTGTTTTCATATCCAGTACAGTGGAAATATGGGAGACTAGAAACATCCAATGATGCTTCCAACATTAAATCTGCCTCACAGCTCGTGTTAACATAACACAACTGAACATGATGTATCAATAAGACATCAATCCTTTGATGTACGATCCTTTCCCGAGGGTCTGCATGTATACTTCTGCTAGATGACAGTGCCGGTAAGGTCGAGATTGTTATACAGAGAGAAAAATCTGAGCTCATGTTTAGCATTGTTCCCGATCACGTATTCCCAGTTTGTCTGTACTTTTTTTCTTTTTATTTTCACTTACCCTTTCAGTAAATTCGCCCATTAGTCTTATTTTGTATTATTTTCGTCTTTTAGTCAGTATCCGAACTAATGTTTGATCGATGAGTTATATTCCTGATTGTCAGAGAGTAAAGGTAGTGAACAGATACCCAATAAAGTCATATTGCTACAGTCTGCATGGAAAACACAAAGTAACATTAGCCAATTATTGACACCTGCTGATTACTCAAACATTTTTGACAGTAGTCAGTTTCTCACCATACTTGTGGTACAATTTTGGAGATGTCCACTCTCGGGGAAGCCCATGCCGAACAACTCATAACCCACACCTAAATCGTTTGACGAACCTCCTCCAACAAGTCTGGTCTAAATGAGTGCCACAATATGTGCAATGATGTGACTCAGTTCACAGGCACATTCGACACTCGGCTCAGCAACAAATCGTACATACCAGGCTGCTTCCACTTTAATAAAATGGGCTTACCAGCGGCAGGGATCTGTAAGTAAATATTTTCGCTAGTACTACTGCACTTGAGCGTCTTCTCACCCAGTACACATGCTTATACGTACATACTTAAATAAATATATATGTGTGTGTGTGTGTGTGTATGAGCGTCTGCGTTTGTATGTTGGTGTGGGTGTATGTGCATGTGTATGTGTATGTGCATGTGTATGCACACACACACACAGACACACACGCGCACACACACAGCCATCAGTTACAGAAATCATTCAATTGTTTAAACGTTTATGCATCTATTCAGTGTCTTTGAATTACGATTTACAGACATTACCACTAATGCGACATTTCAACAATTCATTTGCAAAATGTTTGTATGTATATTTGTATGCATGTATGTCAGGCCGTTATGAAGTGCTACTAGTAACATGTAACCCAGTGAAACCTATCTCATGCTCGGGTCGTCGGCGACTAAACCGGCAACCCCAGCAAGCTTCCTTGGACACCCTGCGGGATGGAATACAAGACCAGGAATAGGGCTAAGGAACTCAGCAGAGTCAACGGCCATCGAAATAGTACTATATTTTTCAACAGGGAGTGAATGGTCTCCAGTTGTTGTCACAACACCTTTCTAGGAGAGGGAAACTCTGAAAAAAAAACCAAAAAAAAAACCATGCCGCTTCGGAAGCATCCGATGATGTTGACCAGTTCTCCTTTTCAGGTAGTGTTTTCGATGCTCAGCAAGTGGGATTGGTCGTGTGCAAGGACTTTCCTCACTTAAAAAACCTTCAAAGCACTGACATTGCTTGTTCAGGATCTGCTACAGGTTTGTGCGGCAGGCCGTAGCCTAAAAGTGGACCAAACTCTATAATATGACAAGCGATTGCAATAATGTTAGCAGAGTTTGCAGCCATCATGCATGTATCTACAGCCATCGTGCATGTACATATGAATGTATGCAATATATACATATGCATATATGTGTGTAGTACTTCAAGTAATTCTACTAAAACATTATGGACAACGCAAAGGGAACCCATTACATTAATCAGAATAAATTTACTGTATGTAGAAGTTCTGTTTTAGTGCTCGAACCACCTATTGTCGAAGCAAATATTTTAAAGACATTAACATACCTACGACTCAAACATACAGTAATATGCAAAATCCAATGGACGAATAATAAACGTAAAATAAATAAAAGTGCAATCTAACCGAATCCCTCTTTTTATTGTCAACTAGACCACCCGTGACCCGTTGGGTCACGTTTACTTCAAACTATGAAAAAAACACATGTTCACTTAAAAATAATTCATACATAATTAAAATATACACAGACATGTATATAATGTAAAAGAAAACTGGAAGGCCCATATATATATATATATATATATATGTATATATATATATATATATATATATATATATATATATATATATATATATGCAAAGTTTTATTTAAATTGTTGGGTTACAACGAGTAAATATTTATAACTGATATAAAAGCACTCAACAAGTATTTGGAGTATATTTACGATATTAAATAAATGGAGACTATATTTATAAAACCATATTTATTTCATTATATATATTTCAGGGATATAATATTTAAAATATGTTATGCCTTCTTCAGACAAAATACAATATAAACAGTCTTATAAATAGATAGATTTGACATCTATTGAAATCTATCTATTTATAAGACTGTTTATATTGTATTTTGTCTGAAGAAGGCATAACATATTTTTAATATGATATCCCTGAAATATGTATAATGAAATAAATATGGTTTTATAAATATAGTCTCCATTTATTTAATATCGTATATATATATATATATATATATATATATATATATATATAAATGTGTGTGAGTATACATATATATATATATGTATATTTGTGTGTGTATATATATGGGTGTCTGTGAACTATATACACTGGTGATAGACACACACACATATATATATGTATGCACACACACTCACATATACATATGTATATATACACAACAATACCACCAGCTCTTTCTCTCTCTCTTACATTCTCCTTCTCTGTCTCCTCTACTTCTCTCTATGTGTCTTTCTCAATATACTCTCTCACAACCATACACACACACTCTCTCCTTCTCTCTCTGCTTATGAATGTACCCGAAAAAAACCCATATCTCGGAACAAGTTTTTCCGATTTACGCGAAACTTGCTTTATACCATTTGTGTCCCCATTTCTGGGTCAACCTCCTTTCAAAGTATTTTCCCATTATGCACCCTTTTGGTTGTATTGCATTACAGACGAGCAAGCAAGCAATCACAGACATTTAGCAGTATATAGATTTAATAATCTAAAAAAATAAAAAAATGATTTGAAAGAGTTATCTAGCACTTTTGCACCACATCATGTTTTTTGTTTGTTTGTTTATTTTCTGTGCGGGCATGTTTTCATGTTGATGTATTAATATAAATATAAGATATAGCATTGAAAATGTGTATTCCAAATATGGTATCATGAAGTGCTGATAAAAAAAGTAAGACAACGGATGACCTTGACAATACTATACTCACCAAACAAGTAGCTCGCGTATTCTATCATACCTCTCATATCGCCTCATTGATCTAACTGCTAGGCCCTTATCATACTTAAATTAATTGTTTCTACTTTTTGGCACAAGGCCAGTAAATTATTCAGTACAATACTGGTACTTTATTTTATCGACCCCGTAAGGATGAATGGCAAAGTTAACCTCGGCGGGATTTGAACTCAGAATGGCAAGGGCCGTAACTCTATGCGTCAAAGCATGGCGTCCGACCCTCTACCGATACTGCCAATGTTAATATAAATGTTGCATTTTACATTAAAAAGCTAATGATAAAAATTATTGTAAAATATATATAACAACCCTAATGTTACAACCTCTAAAGTTCTACTTTCCCTTAAGTATATTGTGTCTTTCTACTTTTGAAACCAATACATATTCTACCAGAAATGATATCGATTTTAGAGAAAAGAAATGCAAAGTTGAAAACGCTGAAATCTAAAGTCAATGTAAAAGAGGCGTAACTAAATAAGAAAAAAAATATCTAAATAAAATTGCAGTGTACACTTATAAAATCTATTGACATTTACTCTCGTATATCTACTCCACAATTCACAAACACACTCCTCTATGATATTCACTGTTTTTCAAAGAACTTTTGTCTACCTCTCTCCCATCACCCATCTCTCTATCTCTCTCTATTTCTCTCTCTCTCTCGCTCTCCCTCTTTCACTCTCTCTCGCTCTCCCTCTTTCTCTCTCTCTCTCTCTCTCTCTCTCTCTCGCTCAATCACTCTCTCTCTCTCTTTCTCTCTCCTTTCCTCTCTTCTACTGTTTATATGTCTCCCATCCCCCTCACTCTCCTCTTTCCTCTTTTATATCCGTTTCATCTGTGAGGCTAACTTCTTGAATGACAAAAACAAAATATTAAAAAGAAAATTAAATATAGTAGAACAACTACTGTCTGTCTGTATGTATATGTACTTTCTTGGTTGCTAATTTTGGCTGAATTTGAGCATTTATTTACACTGATCGGCCAGAAGTTTTACTATATTCACTGTCACCAACCGACCTACTTCGCATCCTTCCCCTAACAAATCAACACCTCCACCTCCAGCCCCTTTAGGGAAATGTTTATCTATCAATCAGAGTGTCATTTGTCTGTTCACTGGAGCATAAAAGTATGTTGAATAGTCAAAAGAGAGGAGAGATAATATTAACGTCGAACGGACATGGTTAAACAAGCAGTGCAGGCCAAGTGAGGCTAGGGTCGGCCAAGCCAAGCTACACCAGGTTAGGCAAAGGCCATGTTACAGACAGTGTGTATGTGTGTATGTGTATGTGCACATGCGTGTGTCTGTCTCACTCACTCTCTGTCTGACCGTCTATCTGTATGTATGTATGCATTTATGTATGTATGAATATATATATGTATGTATGCGAGTGTGTGCGTGTGTGTGTGTACTTGTGTATTTGTAACTGACAGATGTGATCGACATATGTGAATCTTAAAGTATCTGCAACTAGACTGGGAAGTATGAGTTGATGTGTGCCACGGTCCAAATAAATACATTTGTATTGGAGTAGTGAACCTTTGTAGTCACAAGCAAGGAAGAAAATGTACTGGTCATCTAAAAAGTGTTTGGACATTAGTAAATTGTAAACCGCTGTTAGAAATCAAGTAGGAGCTGCCAAAAGTACACACACAGACACACACGCACACACACACACACACACATTCACACACATACACACACGCACACACACACACACGCGCGCACGCACATACGCCCCCCCCCATATATATATATATATATATATATATATATATATATATTTATTTATTACTATATATATATATACAAACTAGAATGTTTGCTCTGAAATAGCGATGTATACATGAATGTATATACAGTATATATGGCAATATACTGTATGGTTAATTAAAAACATTTTGAAGACCTTGCGCTATTATTTTAAAGTAGTAACTATGACACTTACTTCTTTGTTCAACATGTTTGTTGAAAAAAAGAAGTGAGTGACAGTCACTACTTTAAAATAATAGCGCAAGGTCTTCAAAATGTTTTCAATTAAACATACAGTATATTGCCAAATATTCTATACATAGAGTACATTCATATATATATGTATATATATATATATATATATATATATATATATATATA
>OZ024740.1:346151730-346179230 GCA_964016885.1 Eledone cirrhosa
TACATACTCATATAATATATACATATATATACATACTTACGTACAAAAGCTCACATGCACACACACATGTATATATATCCCACACTCCGCACAGCGACGAGTTCCGCACCCGAACGGAAGTCGAGCGATTCGTGCGACGCACGAAGCTACAGGCACATTTCGATCGAACTCCACCGGCTCCGAACGCCCCAGACCCGTTTCTCGCCCTGGGCCGACGACCATCTTCTTGGACGCCGGCCCCAGGGCAATTTAGCACCCTGGACGCGTTCGTCGAAGCCAGCCGTAACGCCGTAAATCGTTTCGACTTCCGCCACCGTTCCAAACGGAATAACATCACACGGCGCGAACTCCTCGCTCTCCGCTCCTTCGGTAGCCGAGATGACATCGTCATCAAACCGGCGGACAAGGGAGGTGCCGTGGTGGTGTTGCGGGCGGACCTCTACACGGCCAAAGCCCTCAGGCAGCTCCGTAACCCCCTCTTCTACCGCCCTCTACTCTCCGATCCCACACCCCTCTACCAACAACAAGTTTCCTCCACCATCCAGCACCTTGTCTCCCCCCCCCCCACCACCACCCACTTCCCACCTCATCGGCCGCACCCCCCGCACCCCCACCATCTACTTCCTCCCCAAACTCCACAAACCCGACAACCCCGGCCGCCCCATGGTCTCCGCTTGCAACTGCCCCACCGAACTCATCTCCGCCTTTCTTGACTCCATCCTCGCCCCACTTGTCACCACCCTCCCCTCCCACATCTCCGACACCAACCACGCCCTGCGCCTTTTCGACTCCTTCACCTACCCACCCGGCCCACAGCCCTTCCTCTTCATCCTAGACATCAAGTCCCTCTATACCGTTATCCCCCACGCCGACGGCTTACGTGCCCTCAAGCACTACCTCGACCTTCGCCCCTCCCCCATCCCCTCCACCCTCAACCGTTTCTCCTTCTCGGGTGAGTTTTACCAACAGGTCACGGGGGTAGCCATGGGTACAAGAATGGGCCCAAACTATGCCAACCTTTTTGTTGGCCATGTTGAGGCCCAAATCTGTGCCCAGTACACCGGCCCCACGCCCGAACTGTACGGTCATTACATCGACGACTGTATCGGAGCTACGACCCTCACCCGAGAACAGCTCGACTCCTTTCTCTCCTTCTTCTGCTCCTTCCACCCCTCCCCCCACTTCACCACCTCTATCTCCACCACCTACGTCCACTTCTTAGACATCTCCGTCGCCTTCGACCCCACCCACCACTTCCTCGTCACCTCCGCCTTCTTCAAACCCACCGACTCTCACTCCTACCTCGACTTCACCTCTTCCCACCCCACACACACTAAACACTCTATTCCCTACTCCCAACTCCTCAGATGCTGACTTTGAGTCCCAGGCCCTTTCCATAGTCAGCCATTACATCCGCAGAGGTTACCCCCTATCTCGTCCACACCGCTCTCACCCGCGCACGTGCTGTCCACCGCTCCACCACCCTCACCCCACGCCACCGCACACCCACCCACCGTCTCCCCTTCCCCATCACTTACCACCCCTCCACCATACCACTCCACCGCACCATCCTCCGCCTCTTCCGACGCCTCCAGTCCGACCCCTCCACCTCCCACATCTTCCCAGCCCCACCACTCCCCTCCTTCAAACGCGCACGCAATCTCCGCACCCTCCTCGTCCACAGCTCCCTACCCCCCAACCCACGCTCTCCTTCCTCCCCGGTTCCTTTCCCTGTCCCAGGCCCCGCTGCCACACCTGTCCCCACATCACCAACACCACCACCTTCCAGGGTCCCAACGGCCACTCTTTCTCTGTCCGTCATTCCTTCCGCTGCACCTCCTCCAACCTAGTCTATGGACTTACGTCGGACAGACTGGACGTCGCCTGGCGGACAGATTTACTGAACACCTCCGGGATATTCGTCTCGGTGGTAGTTCACCCATCGCCCGCCACTTTGGTGCCCTTGGACATTCCGCACACCACCTCACAGTCTGTGGCCTACTCCAATGCCACGGAACACCCGCCACTCTCCTCAGGGTCGAACAACGAACCATCTTCACCCTACAGACCCACACTCCCCCCGGCCTGAACTCCCCACCCTTATTCCTTTAGCCTTCGACCGCCCCCTCCCCCCACATATATCCCCCACTAACACAACTAACACACCCCTCCTTTTCACAGCCCACCCCACAACTAACAATACTAACACCTCCACCCCACACCCGACCACCCTTCCCCAACTAACATACTAACATCCCTCCCTTCTTCTCCCACCCCCTCTATCCACACACACACTCCGACCCCCCCCCCCCCCCCCCACACACACCTCTTCCTGAACATGCAACCCCGTTCTTCCCCCAACTCTTACTTTCACATACACACACACACACACACACACACACGTATACCTACACACACACACCACCTTCAGCCCTCCACGCTCAGACACCCCGTCTCCCTCTCCCCATTCCACCCGCCACCACCCCTACACGCGCCACACCCTTCCACCACCTGTTTTACTCCATGTGTATTTTTAATTTTATTTTGATCATGCCTTTATATTTAATTTCATTTGTACCATTTCCTCTCACCGCCTTTTTTCTATATGTCTCTCCATCACTCCCCTACACACCCTTGGAACTCTCTTCCCACACACCTTTCACCTGAAGAAGGGCTTATGCCCGAAACGTCGTTCCCCACCACCACGCCACTCTCAAGAGCGTGAAACTAATAAACCTTTGTTCGTACTGCCTCTCTGTTTTGTTCCTGTTCAATTTGTTACTATATATATATATATATGAATTAGAAAGAGGTACAATATATCTGCGGTCGTTGGTCGTCGAAAAGGAAGAACATAGTGTATATGATTTAAACATCTACGGATGGTGCTGCTTGTCCCTCTCAGTGCTTGACAAAGAAATCAAACACTACCAATGGAGTATTTTACCAGACGGAACAAAACTCAATAAATGTAATCATTCCTGAAGTAGGACTATGATCCGATACGGTGAAAATTTGTTTCCCTTTTCTATCTTTCAAGAAAAGTTTATGTCATAATATCTGTCTAATGGTGTGGATATATATTCTTGTGTAATTGTATTATTATGTATCTATGTATCTATCAGGGGTGGTGGAATGGCAGTATCGGTAGAGAGTTGGACACCATGCTTTGCAGCTCTGAGTTACGGACCTTTAGATTCTGAGTTCAAATCCCGCCGAGGTTAACATTACGTTTCATCTTTACGGGGTCGATAAAATAAAGCATCAGTAACATACTGGAGTTGATTTAATTGACTTTCCCCTCCTACAAACCCACTGGCCTTGTGCCTATACTAGAAATCATTATTCTGTATCTATCAATCTACTCTTTTTACTATATGTCTTAATTAATTAACAATCCGATTTCTAATTATTTGCAAATAAATATGTCCATTACAGAATGATACTATGAGTGATATATAGCTATGAAATACGTGCTTCTTTGTGGTAGAGTGGTTTATATACACGCATTCTGATGAGTGTCCTATGAGATCTGTAAATCTATTAAGACTGTTATCATTTTTTTTCAATTTTCAGGGAAATTCGTATATTCTGGCATGCTTCCATGCCTATATATCTGATATATGTAAATGTCACCACGTTGGTGTAGTCTCGGTTACACACTCTGTATTGTTATACAGATATAACTTTATAATACACTTCGGTTGCTAGAGTACTTTTTACTATATATATGTAATATATATATATACTCACATATATATACTCATATACATATATGTGTGTGTGTGTGTGTGTGTGTGTGTGTGTGTGTGTGCATATTATATGTGACCAAGTATGTATTGTGTGTATAGAGAAGCTACTATTCTATTATGCATTACTACTGACCAAATAATTCAAGCATAACGGAATGTAGTTTCCAACTCATTCACTTTTAACCTCTAGACTGCATCACTTACTGTCTCTATTTTTCTCTCTCATTTTTTGTCTTACTCTCTCTATCTCTATCTTCTGAACTATCTATCTCTTGTTCCACTTCTCTTTTTATTTTTCTTCATCCGGACGTGATCTCGAATTTTCTATACAAGTGACAATGGCAGGATCGATTGCTTCTGACGAAATGTGTTGATGCCATAGTTATTATCTTCCTATTGATCTGTGTCTGATCAGTGAATCAACCTCGGAAACCAGTCACACAATAAAATTAGCCAAAGCTGGTTAATAATAAAAGCCGAGCCAGTCGTCTTTCTTTTCGTTCTTTTTTAATTTTTTTGTTTTGTTTTTTAGAGTTTCATTTTGTTTTCTGTGTTGTTTTTTAATATGGATTTTAATGTTTTCATTCTGATTGTGATTGTTGTTATTGCTTCGTTGTTATTTTAAGCATTATTATCTGCATCAATTTCCTGTGTATATCCCCAATCACCAAGTATTCCTCCGTGTTTCTGAGCTGAGTACAGCATTGTTATTTATTTATTTATTTACCTATATATTATTATTATGAGTTCATATCTCGCCGAGGTTAGCTTTGCCTTCCAACCTTACGGGGTCGATAAGATAAAGCACTGGTAATGCTCTAGGGTAATTGCTGGCCTTGTATCAAATGTAGAAGCAAATATTATTATTATTTGTTTTTGAGGAATGCAACATTGATATTTTATGCTACTTTAATTGTGATTCGTTGTGGGATTCCGTTTGTTGCTTTTGATGTTATTTAAGTGTTGCGTCAGTCGTTCAGTGTGTGTGCAATATGACTTGTGTTTTACATCTGGGTAATGTTTGACATGTGGTGTGTGATCTTTGCGAATTTATTTCTTAGATAGTTATTTCATAGTGTACGTGTTGTGTAGAGTATGTGCAACGCTTGGGTTGTACTATTGAATTGAAAGTGCCTTGCGTAGCGCGTGGTCTGTGCCTAAAATAGCTATTTGTGCCTATAATACTATGCATAGGCTTGTGAACTCTGGCATTATTTGTACATTTTATTGATATACGTATTACACGTAGCGTTAACAGTATTATTAACAAGTTTGATTAACATCCTTGATACCGTGCTTATTTCAGTGCCAAGATTTTTGAACTTTCAATGATTCTTCTGAACCATCTATGTTATGCTTTGGTAAGCAACGTGTCTATTAAAATGCAAGCATCTTCGTTCTCGTCCTTAATACCAAGGAGATTTATGTTGACTTCTGAATGTGTGTAGTTAGGTTGCTATCATCATATTTTGAGGACTGAATATTCAATTATTCATATAAATATTATGAACATGCCCCTTTCCTAAAAATTCCTGACCTTGTGCCGAAATTTGAAACCATTATTTTTAGTAGTTGTATGAGTCGATGTGATATTGTTGTTCGTGTTGCTCTCTTTGCTCGTTATTGGTATTTCTAATGTTCACATTACTGACTACATAAGCTTTTCTGCACTGGTTGGCACCAAATTTTTCATGTTTCTGTGTACGCATGTATTTCTAAATAAAGCCTAAATTTGATTTACTTTTCTTCTTGTGTCTTTTATTTCTCGCTTCAATATGCACGTTTTCAGTCACCCCCAAGTTCTCTTTACTTTTTTTTAAATATTTCTTCTCTCCCATAATTTCCACACATATATATATATATATATATATATATATGCATGTATGTATGTATATGTATGTGAGAATGCATGCATGTATGTGCGTGTGTGTACGTATTTATATATATATATAATATAAACTATACTATTTCGTCACACTCCTTCAATCACGAAACCCGTTTCCAGTATCTCACTCCATGACTCTTCCATTCATTTCACATGTTCTCCTCTCTACCTTACTCTAACTACATGTCTATATTTCGATTACATAAAACTTTTCTGATTCTTTATTTCTTTTTGAATTCTAGACTGTCTTGCTGTGAATTCGTAAGTTCTGTCTTAATTCATATTGCGCTCATTTTCAATAGAGCATTGTTTAAAACATTACAACATTGCAATGCATAATATGAGAATTCAGGTTAATTTCCTTCGGATGCTTTGCTCCTTTATTCTTTATGTACACGCTGTTTAGTTCTGTTCAAAAATAGGTAGATTTTCTTTTTTTCATTCGTGTAGAATGAATGTGTTTTATATTGTAATTATCTTCCATCCAAGGAAACTGTACTAACTGTAACGTCTCATTCAAGGATGTTTTCTTTTCTATTCTCTTTGGTTTTAGTCCCAGTTTCTGGTTGTTTTATGCACTCATTCCCTCTTACTGTTTATATAGAAAATATAGTATAAAATAATCTAACATAATGTAATATAATGTAGTATGAAATAACCTAACAAAATGTAATATAATAATACTAACCTAAACTATTGCTCGAGTCTTGAAAATAATTAAAACTATTTCGTCACTTCATCTCTTAACTAAAATGTTATGAAACATCTCGAAAATTACAATATATCTATGTTGTGTCTATTGAATGAAGGACAAATGAATAGAAATACAACCAAACCAGACGAAATAATATAAAACCACCAGTTTATACATTATATATTGTGTAGTTAGAATTAGTTTCTATTTTTGGCACAAGGCCAGCAATCATCCCAGTGCATTACTGGTACTTTATTTTATCGACCCGGTAAGGATGAAAAGTAAAATTAGCCTCGGCTGGATTTGAAATCATACCGTCAAGGGACGTAACACTATGCTGGAAAGCATGGCGTCCGACCTTCTACCGATACTGCCAATCCAAATGCTATCATTTCAGGAGTCGACAAATTGTGGAACAATATTCTACTGGTTTCTATCCATTCAATATCATATTTAGGTGTTTGACCTTGTAATAAAACAAAGATTATCGACACGTAAACTTAAATTTATTAACAGTATTTAGCCAATTTTTTGGCGGCGAACTCGCAGGCCTCTTAGTATTAAAATGCCGAGTTATTTGATTCCCTCACTGTAATCTCAATTCAAATCTCATCGTGGTCAACTTTGTCATTTATCCTTTGGAAGTTCGACTACTATTTCTAGCATTTTGAGCAACTATTTACAGATTCCCAGAGTAAATCGAGTTCTTTGCTACTTTCACTATGGCACTAAATGTTTCACTTATATTCAACTTTAAACTATTAAAAGGGAAATAATGCCTAACTACTGAGTGGTCATTACCATTTCATTTTTGAACTGAAGTATTTTACTTTCAATTATGTTGCTAATGTATATGGACGTCAAATTAAAATATATAAAACGAGTGAGTGTTCTAGGTTATTGTGTGATTTGCCAATAACAGTAGTCAAATATTTTCAAATAAAAACTCTACTGTGTTACAAGAAGATAGAACAATGTGTGTAATGCGATTCTAGATACGATAATCCTGAAAATAAAGACGATATGGCCATGATTGGAAAGATTTAAATCATGGGTCTCTTCTGGCAGTGGTAAAGTGAGAATAATCAACATCACGAATGCTGTAAATCTTCAATCAATTATCCTAGTAACGATTGACATCGATACAGTTTTAATTTCGAATTTACGTTATTTACTTCCACTCCACTTCACTAATTTTACACTTCAGGTGCACTTTAGGACTGAACATCACACCATATTTACTAACGAATAATATTCAATTACATCATGTGTAATAAAAAATGCAAAGCTAATAAATAATTCACCTCATTCACAGTCCTATTGTCAATTGAACTATTCCTCACATATTCAATCAGCCAGTTTCTGTATTGCATCATCCAACACGACTTTCTACGAACACATGACAGGCACACACACACTCACACACACATACACAGACGCATACACGGACAGAGAGAGACACACAGACACACATACACACACACACACACACATACACACACACACACACACACACACACACACACACACACACACACACACACACACACAAACACACACACACACACACACACACATATATATATATATATATATATAATGTAAAGTGAGTGTGCGAGAGTGAGAGGAGAGTGCAGTAAATTTCCCAAAAACCGGAGATAAGCATAGATGGAAGAATTACAATACATTTTTGGTCGTGGTGAAAGGGAAAAGTATTGAAATGATAAAGGTTTCTTCAAAATATCAAGATGCTGTGGATTACAAAAAATGTGTATTGTTTGGAAGAACAATAGCAACAAAGGTGTCAATTAAATGACGTGTCATACAGTTTTTAGTTCTTTCATTTTCATCAACATCATCATCTATATCATCGCAATCATCATAACTATCTCCATTCTCATCAACATTTTCATCCTCGTAGTCGCCTTTCTTATCCTCATTCTCACCACTATCGACCTCACAGTAACCATTGTTTTATAATAATAACGTCGAAATATAGTGTACAGAATACGTGTTGGGATGAACAAAACAATGATAGAGAAAATTCAGTGAGGGTGCGCCTGATGTTATACAAAGATGACATTTTAAAATTTGTAAAAAATTAAGGACATATGGTACAAAAAAAAAAACTTGCACGATATAAAAAAAGTTGTAGCCTTTTAAATAAAAGTACCAAAAAATTACATACATCAAAAATAAAAATATTTAGGGTTTTATACAAAGGAGTCAGAATTCACTGCTTAGGTTGGGTTAGATAACATCCACAACTTTGATAAACATTCATTGTTAGTACTGAGGTCCTTTCAGTACGAGAAAACAATCACAATTCCACATTCTCCGTACATTCCTATTCTAACACAATAATATCCTGGTGACACTTTCGTCAAGTGGTTATCTGTTGACTGTTTCTTATAGTCTGATTCCATTTACTCATCGTTGTTTAGTATATCCTTTTCACTTGTGGACCTCAAAACATCTAATTAGCTTAGAAGAAAATAGTTCACACATTAAGCAACTTTTTTGTTTTCCGACGCAACCACATCTTTGCAATTTGCAGGTATCAAGTGTTTTTTGTGTTGAGTTTTATTTCATCTGCGTATCTCAGATTCCCCACACTACTCTTGCTCCCATTCCATTCTCGCTGCCCGAAAACGCTGGAAGTTTACTAATATATTATCAATAAATATTTTATTTAGCTCAAAGTATTAAATCTGAAGAATAGAATGATATACGCGATCGGACCGACAAATAGACTTAAAATATATTTTATGTACTTCGGAATGATGGAAAATTAGCAACAGAGATTTCAGCTCAAAATGTAAATATTTATATGATTAATACAGTAAAAAACTTAACCTGCATAAATCTAGTTTTCATAAATCCTTCTTTTTTTGCGGGGAGGGGGTGATATACAAGCCTATCTGATTACATACAAATACCACCTGTTTTCAATGTCGTCAATATTAAGAATACATAATAAATTAAATAATTCGTAGAAAATATTTTGTGTCATACAACTTAATTGTAAGAAATTACCAAATCTACACAAGCAGGGGAATTATTAGGGATCGCCAAGTGGGAAAAGCCAAGGTCATGGATTGTATCTAACTATCTTGCTCGGGGTCTTCACCTGGGTATTTTGCCAGTTGGTTTTCCCTGTAAAATCTGTCCAGTGCTTCTTTCCTGAGACATTGTAACATTGTAACAACATGTCCAGAGTATCAGAGCTGTGAGCACACAATTCGGAGAATTAGCGGCTCCACCTGGAGTGACGCTCTGATCTCTGAGCTACGCATTCTATCGAGTAACGTTACTCCAATGACCATTTGGTGGAACATAATTTCAACCGCTTGTATTTGCAATCGAATTATTTCGGTCATTGCGCAAGATTCATGTACATAGGCGAGGGTTGGCAGGAATACCGAATTGAAGATAGCGAGTTTAGAGATGTACATAATACAACAAATTGTAAAGGACTTATTATGTATATAAGCGTGATACCTACAAGAGTAAATAAGTAACTATGCGAATTACATAATATATTAGCTGTATTAGGGTAATAATTATCATATGAGTATCTGACTAAATCAACCTGACACACCGAAGCTGAAAAAGCCATGCTCATTCGATTATCATTCGATTAATCGATTAATATGCACCTTCTAGGGATTATAATTTCAAAATTAATCGAGGGAAAAACTTAGAAATATATTAATATGCACACTCGATCAAAAAATAATATAATTCATGGGAAAAGTATTAGAAATACATTAACATATTTTGAAATTTTATTTAACTCCACTACATGTAAAAAAATCAAATTATCTGCCCTGTTTAATATAGTCGTATCTAGATATATAGCTCCGACTCGTCCACATAGATACGGAAGTCTGTCAAATTGTGCTATTGAGAGAGGCGTTGTATCTCTAAATATGTTTAATTAAATATGCGAATCTGGATCGGTTGTTTGAGTTGAACGTATTTAAATTTCGTGACCCCTGAATGTATTGATAATCCAAAGTATGAGACAGATATTAAGCTTGCCATATTCCTTCGAAGATAAATTTGTTCTTTAGTAGATAAATTCAGTATAATGATAGTAGATGAAGCATCCGTATTATCGTATAGTATTGGTTCACACTTTTTTATTCCTTGACCTAACAAAATAAGCTTATAAAGTTGGTTATGTTGCTGCTGCGTGGACTTGGTAAACAAACTCAGATGAATATGAAATATTAACACGATGTCAAAATACCAAATATATGTGTATATTGTTATTTCAATTGCAGTTAATATCTTTCCGGATACGTTACAGGTAGACAGAAAGAATGGGGATAAGTGCAACATATGTAAGTGATAAGGAAACTCTCAGAAGCAAATGATTCCATATCAATCTGGGATACATGTAACCGACGTTGAATACGTTGATTGAGATGAGGCATATTGAACTTCCAAAAATAAATGCTTGAGTAAATAAAGAAAACTATATATAGGTTAATGTGTTTGTTTATAAAATAACATCGTAATTTTACTTTATACACACAGCTTCCTATGTAAGTTATTAGTTGCCACCATCTTGTACATTACCACCCACTACAAACATCACTTCCCTAAACAGAAATCTACTCAACAGTTTCATTTGATGCATTACATCCACTACCATAATCCAATGCACATTACCATTCTACTGTTTATGTATTAATTATGTATTAATTATGTATTAATTATGTATTAATTCTTACTTCAACTCTATCATCATCATCATCATCATCATCATCATCATCATCATCATCATCACCATCATCATCTTAGTTACAGTGCCCATAACGTATGTATTTCTTTTAGTTTATTCTTTACTTCTTCGTTCATCTTTCTCTCTTCATATCACGCTTCTTACCCTCTCTACACACGATTAAAAACACCTATCCCGGCTGAGTCTTCCCCTAGTTATACTGTCTATGTTATTGAGTGCGTAGTTGAAACTGCAGAACAGGAAGGCTTACCCCTTAGTCATAATATATATATATATATTATGTGTGTCCCCCAAAATGTATACACATATTTATTAGAATGCTGTTGAACTGCGTATACAATTTTGTGTGAAACCCTGTATACACACACACACACACACACGCACATATATATATATATATATATATATATATATATATATATATATATATATATATATATTAACTGTTATATGGGTACACTCATTTCCGTATATAGGCAGAAACACATGAATTTGTAATCCTCTACAAACGTGTGCTTGAAAAGGAAAATCGATGCAATGTATGGTTACTGGTATTTACAGCCTCATAGCCTGGCACACGGTACCATCAATATATCATTATATAGGTTTCTTATAGCCAATTAGTACTATTCAGAGAGCGTCATTGTTGTTTGTTCCCTTTATTTTCACTTATTTTTTTACTAAACTCATTATACAGCAAGCTGTGGAATATTGTCACATCTGTGACTCTAATAAAAAAAAAAGTCATTATTTAGTGCGATGGCAAAGTTACAGGAACGATAATGAGACGTTTTAAAAATTCTACATGCATATTAGTGCCATCAATGAAGGTTCCTAAGCTGGTATATCGTGGTTTGATATCTAACAAAAAGCATTCACTGTTCGTTCCAGCTTTATATACGTAAAAATAAGTTCAAACACTAATGGTTTAAGAAAATATGTACATATGTTACTGTCATATTTTTCTACTTTGATAATTTCTAGATTTGAGTCTATCTGACAAACTGTCAAATGCAGCTTTTAACTGCAAATGAGTATCTGTATTCAATTTTAATTTCATGGTGAACTAAAATGATTACAGTGTTTTTCCAATGGTTTTAATTTTGCTGTTTATTAATGTTTTGTTACACGACAACCGGACTAAATATTATGAAAATAAAAATAATTGTTTCTACTTTTGGCAGAAGGCCAATTATCCAGTGTATTACTGGTACTTTATTTTATCGAACCCGTAAGGATGAAAGGCAAAGTTAAGCTCGGTGGGATTTGAACTTAGAATGGCAAGGGCCATAACTCTAATAAGAAATACACAAAGATAGGGTGATCTTGATAGAACATTATTTTTATTATGAAAATAAAAATAATTGTTTCTACTTTTGGCAGAAGACCAATTATCCAGTGTATTACTGGTACTTCATTTTATCGACCCCGAAAGGATGAAAGGCAAAGTTAACCTCGGCGGGATTTGAACTCAGACTGAAAAGGGACGTAACTATGCTAGAAAGCATGGCGTCCAACCCTCTACCAATACTGCCAATTCACCGCCCTTATGAAAATAAAAATAATGTTCTATCAAGATCACCCTATCATTGTGTATTTCTTATTAATTTGCAATTTGAAATGTTTATTCCTCATTAATCCTCAAACATATAAAGAGCATTTGAACATATCTACATCTAGCTGTCGGAAAATGCAGACATGTGTGGCTGTGTCTGAGTATACGTGTGTGAGTGCTTACAGGCGTGACTGTGTGTGTGTGTGTGTGTGTGTGTGTGTGTGTGTGCAGTTAAATAAATTAATTCATATATAAAATGTTTAAAATCAATATCTTGTGAAACGTCAGAGTTCGGTCTCTTACAGTTCAATATTTAGCATAAGCAGTCGAAAGTGGACGAGAAAATGTTTTATAATCATTCATAACTAATTAATAACAGTAGGGGATTGGAAAACAATGGTAGCCACGATTATGTGTTGAATACAGCTATACTATACTAATTTATATATATATATATACATATATAAATATATACATACATATATATATATATATATATATATATATATATATATATATATATATATATATATATATATATATATATATATATATATATGTGTGTGTATGTATGTATAATGTATGTATGTATATAGTAGTTTATATAGAAAAAGGTTTTTACAGGACTAATACTGTTTCATCCGTATGAAATCATATTAAGTACCATATATACTGTGATAGCCCCCATTTGTGGAAACTAGGAGAATCACAATACAAGCCAAATGCTCGATTTATTAGACTTTTCGCGTTTTCTTCATTTTATAATTCGTCGTGATCTAAGTGAGCAGAAGATTAGTCTTTTAAAAATTATGAATAAATATAAATAAATTATAAATTATATATCAGTATATATATAAATAAATTATATATATTGAAAGCAAGTTCATTGAAACAAGTTTACGATGGGGCAGTTTTAACAGGTAACGAGCAGCAAAGATATTACTTGGTTGTAATATTGAGGGATTTCTCTTTTTTATTTTCGTTATTTATATGCTTTCTGTTTATGATTTAATTGTATTTTCACATAGGCGATATATTTCTGTAATTCGAGACAAAGAATCATGTTTCCATAATTCTAGGAGTGGGTGTGATTTCTTACAAAATGTTCCGTTTAATTTTGCCTAAGAAAACATACAATATATATTGTTTTCATATGAGAAGGATAATGTATAAAAGAAGAATAATGGAAGACTCATTATATAAGGAGTGAAAAGGCTGGTAGGCAAAAAACATCTTGAAGGCAATTGAAATTATACTCATCTGATTAGTTGATTTCCAAATTGATATTTGTGTATTTGTTATCTTTTATTTATGTATTGATTGTAAAACAGTCCATCTAAGACTCTACCAATAAACGAAACGCAATTAAAAGCAAAAACATTTCCATCTAATAATTAATGGTCGAGAATCTCTCTTTCACTGCGGATGGACAGGAATATACTAATCTCCGCAGAGAAACATTATAGTACATACCTCATATAGGTGCAGGTGAAAATCTGCACATGCATTATTTCATCTCTCCAATCAGATTTTATTTAATATATTTTGAACACGGAAATCTTTAAAGAATTAGGAAAATGTATGCTTTTTTAATTACGTGTTGTTCAATATCACTCTATCACCTATACAATCTTCGCCTTAGCTAACAGTATTTCACTTAATGGTTTGGGATATATATATTTGGTGTTCTCATAATACTTCTAATTACATTCCCATATTTTATACATCTCCAACCAGCAACGTAATATATTGTCAAGCGAAACAAGAGAAATATTTAACAAAAATATATTCGCATCAGTATCATATGAAACAGCAAATGTATAAGTAAATAATTGTTTCTACTTTTGGCACAATGCCAGCAATTACCCAGTGCATTACTGGTACTTTATTTTATCGACTCCGTAAGGATGAAAGGCAAAGTTAACCTCGGCGGGATTTGAACTCAGAATGGCAATGGCCGTAACTCTATGCGTCAAAGCATGGCGTTCGACTCGCTACCGATACTGTCAATCCACTAATAATGAAGAAAATAATCTATGCATTGAGAATTATCAGGTAAAAACCTTCAATTGATATTTCTCTCTGAGACACAATGCAGTATTAGCAATGAAATATTATGCTTAGGTACACACACACACACACAAACACATATGTATATATATGTGTGTGTGGGTATCTGTGTATGTATGTAAATGTTATGTGTGTATGTTTGTGTGTGTGTGTGTGTGTTTGTATGTGTGTTATATATAATTGTTTCTACTTTTGGCACACGACCATCAAATACCCAGTGCATTAATGGTACTTTATTTTATCGACACCGTAAACATGAAAGGCAAAGTTAACCTCGGCGGGATTTGAACTCGGAATGGCAAGGACCGTAACTCTATGCGTCAAAGCAATACTGCCAATCCACCGCCTTACACCGTGTGTAATTTATAATATACTTCCTACGCATTTCAATTTTTTTTTTTTTGTGTCTACAAAAGCCAATCATTCACTGTATCTAAATGTAATGATATTCGATGTGGCACATGTCAATCCATACACACCAGTCAATATATGAACACAAAAACTGGAAAAATATTCCCAGATGCAAATATGAACAGCAAAAGCAGAAATGTAATTTACTGCATTAAATGCCCGAATTGTGAAGAACTATATGTCGGTCAAACTGGAAATGCACTATCGGAATGTGCACGGGTGCACCGACAGCAAATCAGAGACCCAAATGTTCGTCACATACCCCTGAGTAACCATCTAGCAACATGTGGTCAGAGAATTTTTAATATTTCCATTCTACAAATTACACAGCCCAAGTGAAATCAAGAGAAATATCAAAGAAAAGAATGTTATTGATAAATTCCAACCAAAGCTAAATGAACAATAATAATGCTGAGGGGTATTACTCCTACTATGACTATGACTACGACCACTAACAACAACAACAACAATAATAATAATAAAAGTGATTTTGTTGGTGATGATTACTAGAATATGCTATTTTCATCATTTCTAAAAATAGCAAAACAATTGATGCTTTGGATAGGGTCAAATAGTAGTCGTTAGACATGCTCAACCAACCGTGACGCCTAAAAAATTCAGCTTTAGTAATCGAGTGAAACTACACACCGATTGGTCGAAATACAGTTAGCAAGATTTAGCAGTCTGTAACCATTTTTACTGTATATAAGGCAGAAAATTTACCCATCTCATTACAGTTGAAAATTGCAAACTTGACTGTGACCACAGAATATGAACCTGAAGATTGCGAAAGCATGAAAGTACTTGTTCAATTAACACTTAACATTTAATATCCTTCCATACTATCTCATTCTAATACCATTATACGTTTTAAACGATTGTAAATAAAACGAGTAAATCAGACAAAGTTGGAATTCCTTTTATTAACATATATATATATATATATATATATATATATATATATATATATATATACATTATGAAGAGAGAAGAAACATTTAGATATAATTAGTAATAAAATGTATCATACCTAAACTGCTCCTAAATTCCTCGACTACGTAGTTTCGTGGCATAAACAAAAACAATATATCAAAGATATAGAGTCCTTGCGAGGTCTGCCAACTTATCAAGAGGATACCTCATTTTACTAGTCTCAAGAACGCGTCTACACGACGTGAGAAAGAATCCCAAAAGGCGGAGGGGGAGATAGTCACGCGATATAACGGTCGAGAAACAGAGCTAAGCCTCTTATAACCACGAAGAAAATACCACGGAGGCGGAGGGGGTATTCATATCGAGGCCGTAGAAGAGGTAGTGAAGAAGGCGAGAAGTATGAGTAATGGAAGCTTTCCAGTTGTCCCCACACTTCAAAGATTGCTCGACCAGAGGGAGTTATTAATATATTTAGAAACACACAGATACATGCGGACACACATATATTTGGGTGCGGATGCATTCATGTATATATGTGTGTGTCCGCATGCATCTGTGTGTTTCTAAATATATATATATATATATATATATATATATATATATATATATATATATATATATATACTTGTGAAGGGGCATGTCTTAGTGTTTAGAGAAATGGCTTTCAATTCAGAAAGTATGTTGCGACCTTAAACAAGACACTTTATTTCGCGTTGCTCTAGGCTTTTCAGCTATAGCACTGAGTTGTGGTGTCAGTGGTGCGAAACTGTAATGGCCATTTCCTTTTTCATGGTATGCATTGGCGACTGCTGGTCTTGTACAAATAATTTTTCCCGGTCTTGTGCCACGGGGGGAACTTTCTAGGTGCAAATCCGATTACATAGGTATACGTATATATATATATATATATAAATATATATATATATATATATATATATATATATATATATATATATATATGAAAATATGTGAGCCCCAAACATAAAATGTAACATTATTAAGACAATAATTGTGAAAACAGGGTAAATTGCCATTACAAACAGTTAGATGCGGGCATGCATTGCGGGGAGACGCTCTCGAATAATGCATTAACACTACGGGCATTTATTATATATGATATTACAATGCTGTTGTATAGCTCTTTCACGACTCTCTATTTAAATTAAGCCCACTCTGTATGTAAGGAAATTTGTATATGGAATAGAAATACAATTCTGTAATAGGCTAGCTACTAAGCAGATAAATTAGCTTCTATACAGACTTTGATTAATATCCAAAGTTACAATTGTTGTTATGTCTCCGAGACACAACAAAGTATTAGTATAATCCACAGGTATATTTTTCAGCATAATCCGAATTTATTCATTTCTTCACTCGTAAAGAAAACAACAACAACAAAAATATATAACAATATGTAGTTTAAACGAAATTCGGGAACATCTCTAGCAGGTTGTATAACAAACTACATTCTCTACTTGTTTATTTTTATTATCAATCCTGATTCAACATATCTATGAATATCTCTTTTCCAGTCTTAATAGTTAGGTTTTTTATTCGGGCACCAAAGTCAATACGCCGAAATAAGTTTCTTGAACTCACACTATTAATATCTAAACTTTAAGATGTCAGGTGAATTTCAATAATTTTTGGCTGCTCTTTCTCGCAAATCAAATGGATCTGAAGATATTGCAGCCTTGACTCATTCTTTGTAATGCTGTTGGTCTTTTTCAGCATGATTTTAATTCAACTTTTATTCAGCAGATGTATAATAACATGATCCCTATTCTCTATAGTCCCGTATTTTCCTCGGCATATAAATACAAGATTTATCCTCTCCTTAAATTTTATGGTTACAATTGAGATATAAAAACGACTTTTGCTGTTCAATCAACAATGTAAAAATTCTCTCGTTGCTTCAAAGAGAAGCATATTTTAGGAAGGATACAGCATCCCCCAAAATGTTTATTGAATTAGGTATATAGGAGAATCTGAAATAAATTTCTTAAACGTATAATTGGATGACATAGCAAAGTTGAGGGAATTACTAAATGAGAAACTAGAGAAAGTGTGTACGGTAATTAGCTTCATACATATAGATTAATGATTTCAAATTCCACCTGGAATAGAATGAGGTTGTCTCTTATGATCACATCTCACATATATGGAGTGGGGATTTTATTCAGATTGAAATGAATGAATCCCATGGAATTTGACGTGATGTTGATGTGCAAACATGACATAAATATATGTCTATACTTAATGTATCATTGGAAAGACAACACGGTGAAACATTTACCTCTCTAAGTAAAAGATTTATCAATAACAAATAGCAAGAATGATAAAAGAAGTAGCAAGAGAATAGACATTTCACATATTCCTTGCTTGCTGGAAATCTAGCACCAATGTTTAATACTCATGTGTTTATCTGAACGATTCGTAAAAATATTTCTATGAAATCGATTATAACATTGCTCACTTAAATTACCGTTGTAACAAACTTATATTAATGAACACCATCATGGTGTGTCTAGGTAAACAGCGCATCTAGAGAAGTGTACCTTTCTCTATAATATATTCTGATACTAGTATGCAGACAATGATCGCCGGCTGTTATTGCTGCCAGTAGATTGTGGTAGTGGTGTTACATTTCATTGTGGTATTGCTGTTGTTGTGCTTACGATTGATTAAACACAGCCTGGCTGTATTCAAACAGGAACATGAAATAATTGTTTCTACATTTGGCACAAAGCCAGCATTTATACCAATGCATTACTGGTACTTTATTTTATCAACCCCGTAAGGATGAAAGGCAAAGTTTACCTCGGTGGGATTTGAACTCAGACCGTAAAGGGGTGTAACACTATGCTTGCCACGCATGGCGTCCGACCCTCTACCAGTCATGAAATAATACATTCATGTTACGAACACCCTATTTACTTTTTC
Organism: Eledone cirrhosa; assembly: GCA_964016885.1. Taxonomy (NCBI): domain Eukaryota; kingdom Metazoa; phylum Mollusca; class Cephalopoda; order Octopoda; family Eledonidae; genus Eledone; species Eledone cirrhosa. Next base: position 346,170,727 of record OZ024740.1, read on the forward strand.
AGCATGTTTGTCATAATGTCTGTCATGTTTTACATAAGGTTGTCAGGAGAGGCTCGTGGGTGATATGCTTAGTATATTTAGCAGTCAGTTAACTACACAGTGTCTGTCTTGAAAACATTGAAAACTCTAGTGGAACCCGAGCATTCTATCAGCCTAGCTGAAAGCGATAGACTTTGTATTCCATTTTAGAGAGAATTGGAGCATGAATTCAGTATCGGACAAACAACTGGTTTTGCAAATACTAATTAACATATTTTCACGGAGACACATGTACAAAACCACTCATGTAAACGAACAGTTTCAAAAGCAAAATAATTATCCATAACATAATAAGCGAGTATAACACCAATATTTGTAAACGTATTTAAATGAGCCTAGAAACAACTAATTAGAGAAGAAATTTAACGACAATTACCCAAACAAACTCATAGATATATTGATTTACAACCATACATATATATTATACACACACAACCACACGTACACATACACACATACACGCAAACACACACACACACACAGACACACATACACACACACACACACACACACACACACACACACACACACACACACACACACACACACACACACACACACTCACACACACACACACACACACACACACACACACACACACACATATATATATATATATATATATATACGATATTAATAAATGGAAACTATATTTATAAAACCATATTTATTTCATTATACATATTTCAGGGATACCAAATTAAATTATGGTATGCCTTCATCAGATAAAATACAATATATAACAGTCATACCATAATTTAATTTGGTATCCCTGAAATATGTATAATGAAATAAATATGGTTTTATAAATATACTTTCCATTTATTAATATCGTATATCTACTCCAAAAACTTGTCGCTTTAAAAATATTTACTTGTTGTATCCCTACAATTTTAAATAGAACTTTTGCATATATATATATATATATATATATATATTAAATATGAAAATATGAGAGACCGAATGAAGAAAATATCATTCATAACAGTCGATCGCAATCGATAATATATATAAAAATAAGATATATTACCATCAGAGATGGAAAAATTATACAAGCATTACTAGGAATTGCCTTAAGGTAAGCATAGGGTAAAACTTATTCCAGTTTAGTGAGAATGCTATAACATACCGCTTCGACCTGCAGCGTAGACGGTCATAAAGAAATTTTACGCGGTATTGAATTGCAGGAAATGCTTTAAATCTGAAATATTTAAAACTTAAGAATACCGAGCAGAATTAATAAATAAGACAAAATTCGTAAACTATGAATAGTTTTGAGAAAATCAAACAAATTTCTCTTGGGGTCAAAAGTTATTTACTTTATGTGTTTTGGTGACTCACACAATCAAATATTCTCTCATTGAGGAATTATATATTCATATATATATGCGGAGAAGTGGCAGAGTCGTTAAGTCGTCAGATATAATGCATTACGGCATTCGGCCCACTTCATTGTATGCTCTGAGTACATAACGCAGCGGGGTCAACTTTTCTTTACATCCTTTCGAGGTCGATAAAGCAGTATATATATATATATATATATATATATATATATATATATATATATATATATATATATTGGTAAACGGAATAGAAAATGCTGACAAATTGTTCACAGGTGAAAAATGGTTTAATTAGGAATAAAAGAGTATTAGTGATTGTATGGGTTAGTATTCAGTTGTGGTTTTAAGTTTTTAAGTTTTTACCGGTTGCGCATTTCTAAATGCTTTTCAAAAATAATTTTGAGATAGAGTGTCCGTGTTGTTTGCTCTGATCTGATTAGTTTTGGGAATTCTACCTGTTTTTATGTTAAAAAAGTGGCTCCAATTTGCAAAAATTCTTGTGGTAAAAACAATTTTGATTGGTCGGTAGAGGTCATGTGAATGTAAAAAATTGATTTTGCGCCAAGATTGAGAAATGACTCTTTCACAACAAATATGTGTGTGTGTGTGTGTGTGTGTGTGTGTGTGTAGTAGTAGTAGTAAGGTGTTCGATGTTGTGATAATGGTTAGCAGCGATGTGTGTCAAATGGCTATTAAGATAAGTGTGTGTGTGTGCGTGTGTGTGTGTGTGTGTGTGTGTATAGCAGAGTAATTTGTGGTGGCAGGGATGGTCAGTAAGAATGTGTCTGAAAGCAATGGGGGGTATTTTAGCATGTCAAAAGATATTTTTCAGCTTTTGTCTCATACGGAGAAGTGCGTGTGTGTGTGTGTGTGTGTGTATATATAAGTCTCTTTGTATGTTGATGTACGCGTGTGTATGTGTGTTAGTATATATGTGTGTGTGTGTATGTGGACCAGTATTTTTCATGGGTGGACCAGTATTTACATCGAATAATGTACACCATTTTACCAGGGGGAAACAAATACTGGTCCACCCACACACACACACACACACACACACATATGTACACACACACATACACACGCGTACATCAACATACAAAGAGGCTTATATATACACACACACACGCACACGCACTTCTCCGTATAAGACAAAAGCTGAAAAATATCTTTTGACATGCTAAAATACCCCCCATTGCTTTCAGACACATTCTTACTGACCATCCCTGCCACCACAAATTACTCTGCTATACACACACACACACACACACACACACACACTTATCTTAATAGCCATTTGACACACATCGCTGCTAACCATTATCACAACATCGAACACCTTACTACTACTACTACACACACACACACACACACACACATATTTGTTGAGAAAGAGTCATTTCTCAATCTTGGCGCAAAACCAATTTTTTATTCACATGACCTCTACCGACCAATCAAAATTGTTTTGACCACAAGAATTTTTGCAAATTGGAGCCACTTTTTTAACATAAAAACAGGTAGAATTCCCAAAACTAATCAGATCAGAGCAAACAGCACGGACACTCTATCTCAAAATTATTTTTGAAAAGCATTTAGAAATGCGCAACCGGTAAAAACTTAAAAACTTAAAACCACAACTGAATACTAACCCATACAATCACTAATACTCTTTTATTCCTAATTAAACCATTTTTCAACTGTGAACAATTTGTCAGCATTTTCTATTCCGTTTACCAATATATAATAACTTGTGTGTTACACCTCTATTCTTTTAACTATATATATATATACATATATATATATGGGGTCGTTTCATTCTCTATAGAAAAATATCGGCTGTATTGAGACCTGGAGAGGGTTGGGCTCCGGCAGGATTATATAACATCACGGACGCTCTATCTCAAAATTATTTTTGAAAAGCATTAGAAATGCGCAACCGGTAAAACTTAAAACCAAAACTGAATATTAACCAATACTATTACTAATTCTCACTTATTCCTAATTAAACTATTTTTCACTGTGAACAATTTGTCAGAATTTTCTTTTCCGTTTACCAATATATCGTAACTTGTGTGTTACACCTCTATTCTTTTAAATATATACATATATATATATATATACATATGATTGTTTGTTCTTGTATCTCATTCTGTTATTTTGCCTGTGAAAATATCTGTGTGTCATCAAGCGATGCGCACGCATGGTTATGTTTTCAAATCCAATTGAATTCTACCACGTGGCTTGAATTCTTTTCAGAATTCATTGACCTGCGCATGTATTGTTTTTTGGCACTAACCACCTTCCACCTATTTTAGTGACAGTGGGAAATTTTCTTTAGAACTGCTTAACAACCTAGCAGCTGCGTTAAGCACTGTGGTGATTATCGCTAAACATTGATCTTGAGTGAGTTATCAATATTAATGTTATTGGGCACCCACTGAAGAATTATAAGAGCCCACTTGAATAACTATCTGTTGATCTTATACAACCTTCTACATAAATTTGTATAATTTCACCAAACTTGTAGAAATGTTATAATGAAACGAGACATCCGTCTGGAGAGAGATATATTTGATATATCTCATATGAAATGATACAGCCAATTTTTCACACAATACAATTAGTTAGCACCCTGAACGTTTAATTAGGAATATACGCTAATGTTTGTTGAGTGAGCTTGAATTTGGCCGGAGTATCGCTTTTAGCTTTCTCCGATTATGTATTTATATATATATATTTAGGTTTGTTGTTTACATTGGGTAGAACTGGTCATACCATATGGTCAACCTCGATGTAATATTATGGAAAGCACTCAACGTAATGCAACTCACTCGTCTACGTTTGTGTAGTTGGTGGTGCGAGTACGGAGTTAATTATTATAAAAATAACAATAGGCTAGACATCATCAGGTAATTGAAATATAACACAGGCGAACGTCCAGAGTAGAAGATGCTGAAGGTTCGGTCGCGCTCGTGTCTCTGATTTCTCAGCCCCATGGATTTTGTCTATTGTATTCCTGTGTTATATTTCAAATACCTGATGATGTCACTGGATTCATGCTGAACCCGGTCATTGAAATGATCTTAGTATAATAAACCTTTCAAGGAAGTACACAAGTCCAACCTCCTATTATTTTTATAATATATATATATATACTACCTTGATTAAATCTTAACCATTTAACATCTCAGGGTATGTCATGTATCATTATATTTTGTCTGATGAGGACGTACTGTTGTACATCCGAAATATGTATAATAAAATGTAATTGATGAAAAGAACATCTATTTTATTAAAGTTTATATTTTAATATTAATAACTCCGGAAAAATATTTACCATAGAGTGCTTCCAATCATAAAACTCATTCTTTGACCTTTGACATACTCATTGAATATTGTTTAACACTTTAATATATATATATATATATATATATATATATATATATATATATATATATATATATATATATATATGTATATATTGTGTGTCACCAGATGTTGTACACACATAGATATTTTTTTCAATTTCCAATTGACTTCTTAGCACGTGTCCTGAATTCCTTTTAGAATTCATTCTCATGCGCATGTATTGTTTTTTTGGCGGTAATTTACTTCCTCATTTTTGAATCAATTTGAGCATTTCTTTAGAACTGCTGGACTGGCAACCTGACAGATACCTCAGGTACAGATGATGATTATCGCTAAATGGTGATGTTGGTTAGATTATCAATATTAGTATTATTGGGGCACCTACTGATTAATTATAGTAGCCCACTTGAATATATATCTATTGATGGTATACAAGCTCCTACATAAATTGGTATAATTTAACCCAATTTGTAGGAATCCTATAATGAAACGAGACGTCTGTCTGGGAAGAGACATATTCGATATGTCTCATATGAAATAATACAGCCAATTTTCAACGCAATACTTTTAGTTAGCACCCCGAACGCATAATTGGGAATATAATCACTTATTTTCTAATGTTTGTTGAGTGAGTTGGAATTTGGCCGGAGTATCGTTAAAAAGCTTGTTCCGATATTGTATTTATTTATTTACTCTTGCCGCAGCAGAATTGAAATTTTCCCGGTATAAGGTTAGAATTTCTTTGTTTATTTTTTATATATGAATATTGATTGTTCCTTATATCTCATTCTGTTATTTTGCCCGAGAAAATAACTGTGTGTGTCACCAAATGTTGTACACACATAGATATTTTTTTTCAATTTCCAATTGAGTTCTTAGCACGTGGCCTGAATTCATTTTAGAATTCATATTCATGCGCATGTATTGTTTTTTTGGCGGTAATTTACTTCCTCATTTTTGAATCAGTTTGAGCATTTCTTTAGAACTACTGGACTGGCAACCTGACAGATACCTCAGGTACAGATGATGATTATCGCTAAATGCTGATGTTGGTTACATTATCAATATATTGGGGCACCCACTGATGAATTATAGGAGTCCACTTGAATATATATCTATTGATGGTATACAAGCTCCTACATAAATTGGTATAATTTAACCCAATTTGTAGGAATCCTATAATGAAACGAGACGTCCGTCTGGGAAGAGATATATTCGATATGTCTCATATGAAATAATACAGCCAATTTTCCACGCAATACTTTTAGTTAGCACCCCGAACGCATAACTGGGAATATAATCACTTATTTCCTAATGTTTGTTGAGTGAGTTGGAATTTGGCCGGAGTATCGCTAAAAAGCTTTCTCCGATATTGTATTAATATATATATATATATATATATATATATATATATATATATATATATATATATATATATATATATATATATATATCCCACTAAATTACCTTTTATTAAGAGAGTTTCCATACCACAACAAATAGATGGTGAAACAGAGGCACAGTTTACCATAGCTAGAAATAAACTTGGACAGGTAGTAGAGCAATATACCAAGAGACAAAGCAAAGCAGAAATTCACAACTTGGAAGAAAACCTGTAGAAGGCCTACTTAGCCTCAAGCAGCGCACAATGGTTGGTGAGGTAGTGTGTCTATCCAGAGATAAATATGATAGGACCTCAAGAGACAACATGCCGAAATATATCAAGTCTATGCAACCCCACATCATCAACACGAGCGAAACAACACAACAAGCACACGAGGAGAGAGAGAAGATCCTCAATGCTCACATGATGATGCTAACCGACATCCTAAAGTCAGGTAGACGCACAGCCAACAACTTCTAAGCGTATTACAATTACATACCACACTTGTATGGGCTCCCCGAAGATCATAAGACAACCAACGACCAAGTCCAATGCAGAGCTATTCGTCTGCAGGATGAAGCAGTGGAACTTGGTCAAGGAGGAAGTGCAGTTGGCAAGTCATAGAAGTCGACACTAACCGTTATCAGGCTTGTGCACTCTTAGGGCTGGCCTCTGCTTCTGCCATGACGTGCCTGTACTGTTTGACATTATTGGTGGGCCGTTTATGCCCAAGGAGTGGCGGCTATATATAGACAGCTCCAACACAAGTTTGAAGGTTGTCCTCCTCCACAATGAAAACAAGTTCCCGACACTGCCCCTAGCTCATTCAGTCTGCCTGAAGGAAGATTACTACAGTGTGAAAGTCCTCTTGGAAGCTCTGCAATACAACCAGTACAATTGGGAAATCATTGGAGACTTCAAGATGGTGGATTTCCTGCTTGGTCTACAAGGAGGCATTATCAAATTCAAATGCTTCCTCTGCCTTTGGGACAGCAGAGCCACATCTGACCACTACAAAAGAAAGAACTGGAAGCAGCGAACAGAATTTGTAGTCGGGACCCGGAACGTCATGTGGGAGCCACTGGTTGATCCCAGGATTGTGCTGATGGCGCCACTGCACATTAAGTTGGGGTTGATGAAGCAGTTTGTGAAGGCTGTCAACCAAGAATCAGCCGCTTTTAAGGCCAAAATCAAAGGTGAAATTTGTGTTGTACCACAGATAAAGAAGGTGTTTGAGTCTACCGAGTTCTCCAATAAGCTCAATCAGATGGAGAGAACAGCATGGAACTGTTTCAGGGCAGTTGTCAAGGGCTTCCTGGGCAACTACAGAGCTGAAAACTACCAGCAACTGGTGCAGGATCTGATAAAGGCTTTTGGCGCCATGGGATGCAGGGTGTCGCTTAAACTCCATATGCTAGACGCTCACCTGGAAAAATTCAAGGACAATATGGGCGCCTACTCAGAAGAACAAAGCGAACGATTCCACCAAGATGTGAAAGAGATAGAGCAGAGGCACCAGGGCCACTACAATGAAAAAATGATGTTACACGGTGTAATCAGTGAGAGCGAAGTGAAGTTCTGCGACGTCGACACAGATGAACTGGGCCTCCTACTTCGACTTACTTATGACACCGATTACCTAGATAACCATGACCTTAGCTGTTTCTGCCCTAGTAGACCCATAAGAGGTAGCCCCCCCCCCCCTCCCCACACACACACCTTAACCTCAATGGCTAAAAGCCATACGGACACCCCAAAACAGTGATCAGGTGAGAAAAATGGTCATACATGCAATAGGAGCTAGTATTAAAAATACCCTAAAGGGCCATATGTTTAAATTTAACGAAAAGATATATACCCAGAATGAGGGAGCAGCCATTGGCGTCAGCATAGCTGGCGATGTTGCCAATCTATTTATGGTATGGTGGGAGAGGAGACTCAGAGGTCTCCTTGATGAGAGCTCCATAGACCTCATCATGTACTCTCGTTATGTAGACGATATTAATATAGTAATAAGAACACCACAACAAGAGAGTACTAGTACACATGATTTAGAAAATAGCACAATGAAGAGCATCCAGCAGATATCTAACTCCATACACCAGAGTAAAATTGTAACTGTTGACTACCGTTCCAAACACCCTAACAATAGACTACCAGTATTAGACACGGAACTCTGGATTAACCCTATAGACGAGAGGGCCCAAATTCTCCACTCACACTGTACTAAACCCATGGCCTCCAAATACCTGATACTCAAAAACTCAGCAATGTCCAATAATGCTAAGTTTAACATTCTGATCGCAGACTTGGTAAAAGTGATGAAGAATGTGTCTCGCATGTGCGACCCACTGAAATGAAAAGACGCA
>OZ024740.1:346184230-346194230 GCA_964016885.1 Eledone cirrhosa
ATATTATTTCAAATGAGACATATCTAATATATACAATGCGTGTCCTATATTTTGAAACATATTTCTTGATACACAAAAAGAGAAAAAGACCAAGACGGGAAGGCATTAAAACAGACCGTTTTGTTGAGAACTGACATTCGGTTTATCTACAATACAAGTGCAAAACTAAACAATTTTATATAAAATGTCCTTACAATGTACATGGTTAGACATCGAAGCGTTTTGCATAGCAGGATATACTGCAAAATTTATTTCACTGTAAACTCTACCTACCAAGTAACTAAAGCAGCCAGGACAGCCGAAATATTTCCGTGACTACACAGGTCAAGCATTTTTAATCCTGTTATAATGATATTGTCATGAACATATCCTTCACATGATTGTAGAATACAAGAAAACGCCAAGAGTAAACAGCACTAATACCACTCTATTCTGAAGATAAAAGCAGAAAATGTTCAATGTGCTGAAAGAATTAGGAATGTTAATTTTTCTAACAAATTATATTGGAATAATGAGGTAATATGACAAATCCGTAGGAAAATAGATAAATAATTTTCTGTAGAGTAAAGCTTATATTAATACATCATTTAAAGATAAGAGATTCCCTATATACAAATATATACATAATAAATATATCCTAACAATCGCAAACACTTATCCCAAACACTCACATATACAAAACATTTACATATGTAAATTCCTATATATACATATATACATATATACATATATATATATATATACACCATCAAACCACACCAGACATACACACACACATATATATGCATACATACACACACACGCACGCACGTTCACACACACACGCACACGCACGCACACACGCACACGCACACACACACGTACACACACACACACACATATATATATATATATATATATATATATATATATATATATATATATATTCACACACACGTACACACAATATAGGAGGCTGCCAATGAATAGACCAAAAATAGGGAATTAGATCCATTGCTCATAGAGTTTAATGTTATTGGGGTCGAAAAACGATACACAGATACTGCTCTGAGGCTACGGCATCTTCAGATATTCTTAAACGGTGAACAGATGTGGTTAGCATTCGTGAGACTGGCGTCTGTTTGGCTAAGATGCAATCCTGGGTCACAAAGTGACCGAGACTGGGCGCGTGGCATCTCGAATATTCTCAGTTGGTCACTGCCCTCTACCATAAGAGCAATGAAGTCAGTGCAAATTCAACGTATAAAAGATCATCAACTGCTTCATTTTGACCGTAAAAAGCAGGCAGTTTTGCCATGTCTGGTAGCCATAGCAAAAAACTTTGTCATGCTTGACGGTGAAAGACACTTTTCTCTTCGGGCCAAACCCCATATACTTTTTCAGGTTTCACTTTGAAACAAGGGTGAGTGTGGGGAGAGAGGTACTGCTCCCCTATACATTTGTTATATGTTCGACAGATATTGCAAGAATCACCAGTGTGGATGGACCTGCTCTGAACATGCACGTGTAGGCTGGTGCTTTGAGGGGAAGAAAATGGCTCCTTCCTCAGTTAATCTCTCATATCGGTAGGATCCCAAAAGATCTTCCGTATTTTTCTTTTATTGTTACCCGTTTTTCTTTTTACACATTTCTGGTCAAAACCCCTCTTTCCCTGCTCTTTTGTACTGTCCTTTATGTTTCGACCCTTGTGGGCAATAAAGAAAATATTATTATTATTATCATTTGTTTATGCTAAAGTTGATGACGAAGATAATAATAATTACGATAATGTTGATATGAATGATGATGATGATGGTGAACACAATGTTGACGATGATGGTTATTTTTGAAGAATATGTTAAATTTTATGTTCATAATTGTCATTATGATTCCCTCAACATAATCATTATTATCAACAGCAGCCTACAAACCCCACCGTCACCAACATCATCATCACCACCACCATTATTATTATAGTTATCATCAGAATTTCATCACCATCATCATCCACAAAATTCTCACATTTATCATCACATTTACGACTTTCATGTTGGTGTTGGTTTTATTTGATGACAAATTTGATGACCTTCATAAATCTCTTGAGAAAAATGTTGAACATAGGATCGAAATCGTGATTGTTGGTAATCAGGGTACTGAGAATTACATTGAGTGGTAGGATAAAGAAAATATAGAGTAGTAAGAGCAAACGATGCGGAGGTGTGGTGGAAATACAAAGATTAACTAAGATAACGTTAACAATGATAACTGCCTGATACATGAAATAATGGTGATGATGTTATTGGTATGCTGGTCATAATGATGACAATCACATGGATAATGATTATGACTATAATGATAATGATGATGAAGATAGTGGCAACGATGGTAATGAAATGTTTGGTTATAGTTATTAAATTAGTCCAGTGAAAATATAACATATTTGTATACGTATATACATAAATATATATCTATATCTATTATGTATATATGTGTGTGTATGTATATATATATATATATATATATATATATATATATATATATATATATATATATATATAAATATATATATATGTGTAGAGCTTATACCACTATTAGCTGCAAAAGGGTTCTCCCTAAAAATGAAAGGCAGGTTGTACGATGCCTGCATACGAACAGCAATGTTGCATGGTAGTGAGACCTGGGCATTGTGTGCAGAGGATATACGCAGACTAGAGAGGAACGAAGCTTGCATGCTCCGCTGGATGTGTAACAGTAATATACGTGAACGGCAAAGCATAAACGAACTAAGGAAAAAATTAGAGATAAGAGGGATCAGATGTTGTTTACTCGAGAGAAGGCTGCGTTGGTATGGACACGTGATGCGCATGAAAGTCGATAGCTGTATTACAAAGTGCAGGGCAATAAAGATAGACGGTAGCCACGGAATAGGCAGACCTAGAAAAACATGGGATGAGCTGATAAACTCCGACCTCACACACTTACACCTCTCCAAGACAATGTCACTGGACCGTGACCTTTGGCGGTACTCAGTAACAGAGAAGACCCGCCTTGCCAGTAGGCATCTCTAACAAAATACACCCCTCCCGCCGCCACCCCCACCCCATCCACACCACCCCGTTCTATGTAAAGTTATGTTGGTGCCGCGCCATCCAGGCCGAAACAAATGAGATCGTGTAGGTGTCACGACAAAAAAACACACAGTCCACGCTGTAATGTGGCCGTGTAGGCAACACGGTAAAAACCTCCCAGACCCACACTGTAAATGTGGTTGGTGTTAGGAAGGGCATCCAACTGTAGAAAACCTGCCAGACAGTCCTATGCGAGCAAGACAATCACTCTTGCCTCAAGTGGGACTACCCCCGTCCAAACCCATGCAAGCGTGGAACACGGACGTTAAACGTTGATGATGATGATGATGATGATATATATATATATATATATATATATAGTTAAATGAATAGAGGTGTAACACACAAGTTATATATTGGTAAACGGAATAGAAAATGGTGACAAATTGTTCACAGTTGAAAAATGGTTTAATTAGGAATAAAAGAGTATTAGTGATTGTATGGGTTAGTATTAAGTTGTGGCTTTAAGTTTTTACCGGTTTGCTCAACACGGACACTATATCTCAAAAATTATTTTTGAAAAGCATTTAGAAATGCGCAACCGGTAAAAACTTAAAACCAGAATTGAATACTAACTCATACAATCACTAATACTCTTTTATTCCTAATTAAACCATTTTTCAACTGTGAACAATTTGTCAGCATATTCTATTCCGTTTACCAAAATATATATATATATATATATATATATATATATATATATATATATATATATATATATATATATATATATATATATATATATATATATATATATATATATATATATATATATATATATATATATATATATATATATATATATATATATATATATATATATATATATATATATATATATATATATATATATATATATATACATATATATATATATATAAATATATATATATATATATATATATATATAAATATATATATATATATATATATATATATATATGTATGTATGTATGTATATATATATATAGTGAAGGCGTGTGGCTGAGTGGTTAGAGAATTGGATTAGCAATCGTAAGGTCGTAAGGTTGTGAGTTCGATTCCTGGACCAAGCGATGCGTTATGTCCTTGCGCAAGACACTTTTTTTCACGTTGCTTCTTCTACCTGGAGTTGCGACCGATAGCTAGTATTAGCAATTGGAAAGACCAATGGAAACATTGTTTCCTCGGTCCGATTTGACGAAAGTCGATCGATTGGAAAAAAAAAAATATATATATATATATATATATATATATAAAACAGAGAATGTATGTCTGTCTGTCAGTATGACTCCAGAAAGCTCGAGAACCACCCAACCGATTTTTTTCAAACTGTACACATGTAATATTTATGGTCGTGTGGGTGTTTTGAACAAAAAATATTTCAAATGTTCGATGCCTTAGGGACCGCATTAGGCGCCGGTTAGCGATTTCTCTATCTTTCCTAGTCTGTCTTTTTAGATAGATACATAGCTATAACGTCGCCCTTATAATATATGTATGTATGTATGGGTGTCTGCATTACAACATTATGATAAATATTGTTCTCATACCTTCGCTATTTTTCCGTTCATTGCCAGGGAATGTCTTCACGAACCAAAGCATCGTCTTCCTGTGTTCCTTCGGTTACAACGTTTTTCGAAATATATACTTCTGCGTTCACAGATTGATTTTTTTAGTTTCAGACGATCCTGTTAAGGGTGAAAGCAGCAATTATTTGCTTTAACTTTACTCTGTAATTTTAATGCGATGAAATACCAATGATGGTCGGAAAATCACTGACGAAGGACTATTTTTATCATAAGTAACCCATGTGCAAACCACGCAGTATTCTTCTTTCTTCTCATGTTTTTAATATATATTTACCTCGGCTGCGTGTGTCTGTTTCTCTCTTACTGCTTCCCCGCTCTCTCTGTTTCTCTCACCTTCTTTCGCCCCCTCTGTCAGTTACACTTTCTCTCGACTGACCTCTTCCTCACACTTCCACTCACTCACTCTCTGTTTCCCCCCTTCTCACTTCCTCCCGTTTGGCTTGTGTGGGTCTCTTCTTGCTCACATCTCACACACATCGACACGGTCTGTATCCCTCTCGCTCATGAAATCCACCCAGATTATGCTGACCGGACAACCATGTTGCTTGTTTATTTTCCTATCTTCGGTTTGCTTTTATCGTTCTATGTTGGTTACTTGTCGCCCTCGCTTTACGCAAATTACTGGTCCCAATAACACTTTTTAGTTATTGCTCGCACCAACCTGAGGTATCTGATTTTTAATGCGATGAAATACAAATGATGGTTGGAAAATCACTGACGAAGGACTATTTTTATCATGTGTAACCCATGTGCAAACCACTCAGTATTCTTCTTTCTTCTCATATTTTATATATATATATATATATATATATATATATATGTAGTTTGTATCCTGATGATTTCGAAGCTCGTGAATTCATCCTTGATCGGATATTTCCAAAAGCGAATGAAATCCCTTGGGGTAGAAACGTAAATTTGGTATGTTTATATACATTTTTTCTTCTAACTTTGATTTTATACCTAATTGTGTATGGTTGACGATATATTTAATTGATTTCCACGTGCTATTAGAAATACTGGATAAATATTCTATAGCTGTTGATCGCGAATAGATAGCTGTCGTTTATTTATCTATTATTTCTTCATAGGTGTCTTTTAATCTTATAGCCTGATTTAATTGTTTTTTTTGTGTGGTTGATTATGCTGATTGGGAGAGGAAATGGTGTATATATTTTATCGAATGATTCTATGAACATACTTTATTGTATATATATATATATAATAAGTATATATATATAATGCCAGTACCGGTTGTATCTTAGCGCACTCATTCGGCAATGTAAGATACACAGTATACACATAGTTATTTGCCTCAACCAACACACGTAAAACGGGTAACTATAAGGTTCCCGGACTTGAGTTTCTGCCGCACTTAAGCAGCTGTAAGATGCACTGCACCATATGTCTGCATATATTATACAACAGTGCACAATCGGCTTATGCAGCTTCATGAGCGGGTATCGCCTATTCTAATACGGAATACCCCGGCCTCGGGATGGTGTCTACATTTTGTGCTTTCGTGAAATAGATACGTTTGTTTATATTTTGCTTTTGTGTATGCAAAAATATCTGTACACTAATATATAATTTCAAATATATATATAAAGAATGAATAATAACAGGTAGACATCATTATGATGTCTACCTGTTATTATTCATTCTTTATCTACACTCGAGAATCCAGAAGGATCAGGAACTAAGTTTCTTCAACAATTTTTCCACAACTCGTTGAGTAACCTCTCACTGTACGTCAACCATATCCAGTGTAGTAATTAACCATTGCTTTACTACATCTAGGATAATCCTATATATATATATATATATATATATATATATATATATATATATATATATATATATATATATATATTTAAAATTATATATTCGTGTACAGATATTTTTGCATACACACAAACGAAATATAAACAAACGTATTTATTTCACGAAAGCTAGACAGCTAGATCCGAACTGTTCGGATCTCAGCCGTCTGGGTCCTGACTCTTTTCCTATTACCCACTCTACTACCCTAAGTACCGAGTACTCTAGTGCGTTAAGGTCGATATATATAACAAATTTAATATGGAAATGGCTTCTATAGGACTACACCAGTAGAATACTAATGTATTAAGTACCTTACTGTCGTTACTCACACTCACACACATACACACATACACGCGCGCGCATACACTTGTGTGTGTATATAAATAAATCTTAGAATTGTCTAAAGTTTCGTCTATGCTTGTATTTGTACGAACAAGTACCGATACAAATTGTACGCCTGCACAACTATCCAAACGGTCAACTTTGTCACTCACCATGATGTTTTCTCTCACCAGCGTACGCACACGCCCCTATATTTTCAACACTTTCCCCTGCATTGTCACGGTCCGACGCACATCAGACCATTTTACCCTCACAATTTTCTACAGAGAAACAGCTACATACACGCACCCATATACAGGTACATGCACACATACAAACATATTTTAACTAAAAATATATATACTTTATCTCCCTTTTAACTGATTATTATATCTTAGATACATTCTTACCCGCACTACCCCAAAACAGCTGAGTAAATACATATACTTTCGACCCCCACGTCACCGGGTTCATTCCTCGGACTGGCTGCTTTCGTTCAGATTTTAAAGAGGACCATAGCTGTACGGGGTCCGAGGACGTCTCAGTTCTCGACGACAACTGGTGTAAATTGTCTGTCTATCTATATATCTATCTACCTATCTAGCTACCTGTACCTTTTTTTATATTTGTGTACATATACGATTGTCTATATATATATATGGACGTGAACAAAATAGCAACAACAAAGCAACAATGCCAGTGTCAATCCCAATAAACGTACACACTTAGAACAACATCATCGTCATTTGATGGATATATGTTTTTAATGATTGCAGAAAAAAGGGAAGAATATTTTGGTAACATTTTTAATGAATATAATATGAGGAATTAGTAAATATACCCGATTGACAGTTGGAAACTCGAAGATCCATGCATTGTTATAGGTAGTTTTGTAATCGAGGAAATAGCAAATTAAACAATATTTGAACGTCAGTTTTGACGGGTGCTATGCTAATAAATATATATATATATATATATATATATATATATATATATATATATATATGTGTGTGTGTGTGTGTGTGTGTGTGTGTGTGTGTGTATGTGTGTGTGTGTGTGTGTGTGTGTGTGTGTGTGTGTGTGCGTACGTATGAGAACGTGTGTGTGTGTGTGTGAACACGTGGAAGAGAGAATAATATTCACATATAGGAATAAACGGAGAAGTTAAATGATTAGATACATTGACTGACGTAGACAACGAAAGCTTATATATATATATATATATATACAGAGAGAGAGAGAGAGAGAGAGAGAGAGAGAGAGATATAGAGATATAGAGAGAGAGAGAGAGATAGACACAGTGATAGAGAGAGATTTTCTTCCCCACGGCGTGTTTGCGACACTCTTTTTGGCGGTGTAGTGTTTGCTCCTGTTTTGGATAGAGAATGTATATTTGGAGTTTGTTATTTAATGTTTTTTTTGTATTATTATTTTTAATAAATCGTCTCCAAACGTATGTGTTTTTTGTTTCTCCCTGAAACCTTGAAATTTTTTCATAATACCCGATGGCAATGCCTGAAGCTATCACCGAAGTGTACTTGTTTAAACCCAAGCTTGCTTTCTTTGTCCTTCTTTTTTGGGACCAACTTAGATATTCTTATTTGTTGGATTTTTTTATCTTTTTCTTGAGTGTTGCTGCTTGTTTGGAAATGTTATTTTTATTATCGCTCTTGTTTGGACACTGAGATTTCCATTCCGTTTTCAGTTTGTATTTTTCGTAGCTGTTGTTGTTTTAATAATAATAATGATAATAATAATAATAATAATAAGATTCAAGGAATAACAACAACAATAATAATAATAATAATAATAATAATAATAATAATAATAATAATAATAATAATAAGAAGAAGAAGAAGAAGAAGAAGAAGAAGAAGAAGAAGAAGAATATTGATAATAATGATAATAATAATAGAATAATAATAATAATTATTATTATTATTTTCATTCTTATTATTTATCACCATCCCCTTCCACCTTCTCACCCTCTTCAACATCATACAGTTGTTATTAATGTTATTGCTGTTGTCGTTATCATTATTGTCACTAGAGCTGCAAACTGCCAACATTGTTTGTGCGTCGGATATAACAACTTTTCTTAGTATTTTCTGCATATCTGTGTTTAAATTACTCTGTTCTACTACGACCGAGGTCAATTTTCTCTTTGCTCGTTTCAAGGTTCACAAAAGAACGTGTAAGTAAACGGCAGTGCATTTGCGAAAATGTTAGAAAATCGGACACAATGATTTGAGATATTAGTTCTGCAACTTTGGGACTCGAGTTCAAATTCTACCTAAGTAGTAGTAGCAGTAGCAGCAGCAGTAGTATTACTAGTAGTAGTAATAGTAGTAGTAGTAATAGTAGTAGTAGTAGTAGCAGTAGTAGTAGTAGTAGTAGTAGTAGTAGTAGTAGTAGTCAATTACTGGGGTCTGTATGATGGTCTATTCTATATTTCTGACTATGTAAGCAATTGATAATATTACACACTTTAATTTTCAAGGGTGAAGAAAACAAAATTCAGAGAGAAAAAAAGATCTATATATTTGGTTCCATAAGAAATGTTCCTGGTGGTGCTGTTAAGTTAGACGTGGCCTGGGCTAATACTGGCCGATACCTATCAAAGTTAAAGTTACCAGCAAATCACCTCTACTATTTTTGTTTGTCTTCACACACATGCACTCATATACACACACACACACGTATATGCACAACCACTCGCAACACACACACACACACACACACACACACACATATATATATATATATTTGTATGCGATGAAAAATATATGCACGTGCGTGTATGTGTGTGTGTGTGTGTATCTGTGTGTGTCTGTTTGTGAGTGTGTATGTGTGTGAGTGTGTGTGTGATTACATGTATTTTTGCTTACATCTCTAGACAACACCATATTCCATTCCTTATTCATTCATTGCCTATGTATTCCTTCTGTTTAAAGATTTTTTGTAGATCATGTTCTATATACTATACTATACTATGTATATTTTCTTCATTATGTTTCTTTTATTTCTGGTGTATTTATCTTGATGCCATCCCAATTTTCATTCAAATGCTTCCTTTCCTAACCCCAACCATTCTTTACAATGCCACTCGTCGTTTCTCTATAATAATACTAATATTGACGTTGATGAAAAAAGAAAAATAAATAAAATATCACGATCCTC
>OZ024740.1:346199230-346206730 GCA_964016885.1 Eledone cirrhosa
AAGTATAAAGGGGAGTTTTCTTTTTCTTCTAGATACAATAAATAGCATCACACATTGATGGCTGGAACTGATTAGAAAAATGAACTCAAGTTAATTGGCTGTCAATGTCAAACTTCCAATGTATAATACGTTGTCTTGTTAATCATCGCTTATTGACTATTTATCTATAATATATATATACACGAAGGCACAAACACACATACATATAACCCACTATATATATATATTATATATATATATATATATATATATATATATATATATATATATATATATATATATTATATATATATATATATATATATATATATATATATATATATATATTATATATATATATATATATATATATATATATTATATATATATATATATATATATATATATATATAGAGAGAGAGAGAGAGAGAGAGAGAGAGAGAGAGAGAGAGAGAGAGAGAGAGAGAGAGAGAGAGAGAGAGAGAGAGAGAGAGAGAGAGAGAAATTACATGAATCAAAGTTCAGTTTAAATCATTTATTTGCTTACAATTGTTTCCTCCAAACCGAGGTTTGGGGTCTTCGGAGCAACTATTTAGAAATTTTTACATACTTGACCTCCTTTTCAACACAAGAGACATATAAAAACATATGTATATATTGACCCACAGTGGGTTGACATCCATCATAATAATATAATAATATGGCATTTTACATACATTCATATTAAAGGACAAAATTAAAGTTAAAATTAAAATTAAAATAAATAAAAATAAAACATTGGCAGTTTATGAAGATAAAGCAAGAGGAAAGTTTAGAGTAGTCAGTGTACGAAACAGTTTCACGTTTGGCATGCACGCGTGTCTTATTTATACAGTACTAGCAGTAAAGCCCGGCGTTGCTCGGGGTCGCTCAGTAGCTGTGTTAAAGTTACAATGTTAAGTTTCTTTTTTGGCTTAAAGTCTGTCTGCACGACTGTCTGTCTGCAAGCCTAACGAAATTTACAGATACATATATTTTAAATAAACTTATATAATTTTTGCTTTTTTTTACGAAATATTTGCTTGTTTTACGTAGTCTTTAAATAGACTTGTTTTCATGTAAAAATATTGTTTTAAAAGGCTTTTAAATGGAAAGGAAGCAAAACGGAAGCTTAGTGTTCGAACTGATGAATTTTGCAGGTCAAAATTTTGCTGGCTCGACAACTGTTCGTGTATTGTGTTAATGTCATTTTAAACGCTTAGAAAGCCAGCGTAATTTTTTTAATTTTTGCACGCAGAAAATGTAAACAGAACGTAAGACGCTCAATGTAAACAGAACAAAGGGAAATAACTCGTCACTTACGCTCAAAAATCGATACATTAGATTCGATTTTGTCACATAGGGTGGGTCAATTTGAAATTTTTTTCCGATGTCTTCGCTAGGGCTCATTGTTCAAGTATAGCAATTTCGGTGCAATTCCGTCAGAGATTCTAAGAGGAGATGTGTGCCAAAAATCGATAGACAGACAGACAACCACAGCTTTATATGTATAGATTATAGTGCGGCAGATTGATACATGTAAAACAAGCAGTTAAAGCAGGCAATCAATAGCATCATGGGGTCTGTATTGTTAAAGCATTTTTCACACACACCTGTACGATATATACGTGTAAGCCCGTTTGTAGAGAAACACCAAAAATATAACAAATGTAAAAAATCAGAAGCAAAACAGCACCACTATCCTCGCACCCACCACCACTCACACAATCCAGGAAACGCAATGTATATACTACATGTCCATTATACAATCCATGATGATTCGACATTGGGTGTCCGTTGAACCATGATATACTTCGATTCATAGATCACGCTGTTTTTGTTGTGAGAGATGACATTGTATTATATTCCGGAAGTGTGTGTGTGATTAAGGGGAGTTAATGCGTAAGGGGAGGTAACTGGCTGATTTTCATAGGTAAATTTATTATCCTAAAGTGCATTAATGGTGTTTCAGATGAGTCCCTATTATATAAGGTTATAAACAATTTCTAAATTTAAGTATCTTCTCTATAAATTACAGTGTAGTCTATCAAGAAGTACTAAAGGTGTTCGTATCGGGATGATTACTTTCCATCATGGAGTGCCACAACCGAAAATTCTGTGGGTCAATATATACATATGTTTTCATGTCTCTTGTGTTGAAAAGGAGGTCAAGTATGTAAAAATCACTAAATAGTTGCTCCGAAGAATTCAAACCTCGGTTTGGAGGAAACAATTGTAAGCAAATAAATGATTTAAACTAAACTTTGATTCATGTAATTTCTATATAACTGCTCTGTAAATCAACTGATGCTATTACATTGAGCTATTTATCTTACTGGTAATAAGATAGTAATGAATTACTGTCTTCGACTATTTAGAGTTTAGAATATATATAACGATATAAGGTTTTATTATATACATAACCATAAATAGTATCCTTAATACTATATATAAATATATATATACATATATATATATATATATATATATATATATATATATATATATATATATATATATATATATATATATATATATATATAACAGATTAAAGTTTAAGCAAAGAATCGCTGCTTTCACCCTTAACGGGATCTTCTGAAACTAACAAAGTCAATCTGTAAACGCAGAACTGGAAATTTCAAAAAAAATTTGCATCCGGAGGAAGACAGGAAGACGATACTTTGGTTCGTGGAGACGTTCCCTGGCAAAGAACGGGAAAAAACGAATATAATACGCCATTAATAGGAGCGGTGAAAAACAATTAACCGCAAAGACAGAACCACGTTTATGGTATAAAAGAGGTCGTAGACTAATGTTCTCTTAGATGGTGCATAGAGACGTTCTCTGACAATGGACGAAAAAAACGAAGATAATACGTCATATGTGGAGCGTGGAGAACAATAGCACGCAAAGACAAAACCACGTAAATGGTATAGCAGAAGTCGTAGACTAAAATTCTAACTAGGAGACCGAATGAATCTCCGCTACAGAGTTAAGAACAAAGTAAATAAATACAATACAGAAGTAATAGAAATAAATAAATACATACACGCAAACAAATACGTACATACACAAGCATACGCAAAAACTTACCATAGGTAAACAAAACCACGCACATATAAATATGTGTGTGTGTGTGTATGCGTGTATACAAATAAATAAATAATTAGATAAACGTATACAAATAAATAAATACGTATATAACAAGCGCACACGCATACCTACATGTAAATACACGAATGTTCGGAGACGTAAGTCAACCAAAACATGAAGTACACATATACACACGCCCTACATACGTACGAACATGCATACTCACACAGACGCAAAACTACCGTATACACATAGCCGAACCATATGTACCAGAATATATTAAAAAATGTATGCGCCATAACAATCAAATATACGTACGAGAAGGTATACGTACCTTCACAAAACATACGGGTAATATATACATACCTATGCAAATAAGTAAAGGTATAAACAAAACATATACTTAGCTCCCACGTCAAGACGGAAAATATCCACGTATAGATCGTACTATCCGTTAGGGTATAACGTGGGGCTGTAATACAGGAAAGTTTTGTGCAATTTATGTTTACAAGCCGAAATTGCCTCAGATTTTTGTTTAAGATGTGGTCTGTGGCGTAGAGTATTTCCAGGGCCTCAGCGGCGCAGAGGTCACATGGTCTTTTATTTCCGTTATACGATCTAGCCCTAGCTAGGATCTCCCAGTTTAACTTATATTGGGTGTGGTTCTCTTTTAGACTCCAGATATAAGCTGAAAGTGACGTCATATTCCTTCTTAGAGGGTAACGAAAAGAATGGGTGTTCATGTAAAGACGCTGCTTGAATCTATTGGCGGTTAACCCTATGTAGGCCCTACGGGACGTGGGTGTTACAACCTTACATTTGTAGACAATGTTACTAGCGAGGCATTTCCCGGATAGGGGGCAATCAACCCGATTCCTACAATTACAGTTAGTACTAACTACAAGGGTGCACGTGTTCCGACGGCTAGGTAGTTTAGCTAAATTTGAAGCTGTGATGCTATGTGCAAGGTTAGGAGTCGTAGAGAAAGACATTTTTATAGTATTTCTATTAAAAATGTTACTATATTTATGTGTAGGGGGAAAATGCTCCGTTATAAGGGAAATAAAGATCTTAGCTAATGGTGTGGCCACCTCCATAATATATGGTGGGTTATACCAACAAATACGACGGGATCTATTTCTTCTATGTCTATTTTCGTACACTGTATATGCTACCTTATCGACAAATC
The DNA here is from genome assembly GCA_964016885.1 of Eledone cirrhosa. NCBI lineage: Eukaryota > Metazoa > Mollusca > Cephalopoda > Octopoda > Eledonidae > Eledone > Eledone cirrhosa. The sequence continues at coordinate 346,203,510 of OZ024740.1, forward strand.
CACTTCGAGCAAGAGCTTCATTGTAATAAGTGGAATGGTCGTTGAAAATGCTCTCGTTGGTGGAAAGACGGGAAAGCCTCAACGAAACGTTTCATATCAGGTTCTTGGTTACGCTGGGAGGATGGTTGGAATTCTTACTTATGTAATTAAGCGTATCATTCGGCTTTCTATACGGGTAATACAACCCATTCAATATGATGAGGGTAACGTCGAGGTAATTAACGAACGAGAGATGGGCCTCAACCTGTATAGAAAGGTTGAAGCCTTTAAAGAAGGCTATGAGTTCTTTTCTGAACCTGTCGCAAGCACGAGGTCCGCACTTAGTCATGGTCAAAAGACCATCGTCACGGTACAAACCACCGCCCGCGTTGGGGCATTCGTCCTTGATAGAGAAAATAATGAAAAGGCCGATAAGATCAGTAACCTCCGCAGAATCACTGGCGCCCATACTCACGGCGAATGGGGTACTATTGGATTTTTTAATCCAAATAGAGTCGTCGAAATTAATCACCGACTTTCGGCCATTGAGGATGAGATCAACTTCGAAATCCTTAACCACTGTGAGTGTTTTAGCGAAATTGATAGCTCTAAGGAGATGTGGTAAAGTGATGGAGGAGTAGTAATTGTTGATGTCGAATGGGATAAAACGGCAATGTTCCTTGTTGCATATGCCGTTGAACCAATCAATCACCGCGTAGGAATTGTTCCACAGTGCAAGAGGGCCCAAACTTCTAATTTCAGGTATAATTCTATCAAGAATCGTTTTACTAAGTCTACCTAAATCGGTCTTCGTAGGGTTAATAAGCCGAATAAAGGGGTTGTTCGGAAAATTGGATTTGTGATCCTTCAGGGTAAAGTGGGGAGAAATAGGGTCCAGAGGTCCGGTCCGGTCCAGGATGTTGAGATCAGATGTGATTTTAAACCCAGCATCGTTGATTTCATTGATGACGCACCGATTAGTTTTACGGTAATCCTTAGTTACAGCATTATGTAGTAGTTGATGGTAGGTACTGCGCTCCACTTGATATAGGTTGCCAGTTTTGTCGGAATGGACGTGCACGGCATGAGAATCCTTAATAGAACGAATTCTATTCTTCAGGTCTTGCTGGAAGGAATTGCTCATATTCCGAAATTTGATATTCCGAATGAGTTTCAAGACATCATTTTCGAAGGGTAGCAATGCTGGATTACACGGGGGCTTATTAAAGGTTTTAAATCCAAATTTATCCTGTTTGTTGTCTGCTTTTCGCGGATTATCGAAGTAAAAGGCCCGCCAACGCAACCTTTTAATGAACGCGTCTCTTTTCTGTATTAGGAGTTTTAGGTATGTTTTCCTGCTTGGTACGGGTATCTTCTTTGTAGAAATATTCAGATGTTGTTTCTGCATGATGAATATAAGTCAGTAGAGTGCTCAACCGAGGGAGCCAAATAGTAATAATAATAAATTTGAACAACTAAAATCCAAAGAGGGCTCGATAAGGATAAATATATATCAAATATATAAGAACCGTAGAGCAAATATTAAAATTTCTTACTCTACGACTCCTAACCTTGCACATAACATCACAGCTTCAAATTTGGCTAAACTACCTAGCCGTAGGAACACGTGCAACCCTGTAGTTAGTACTAACTGTAATTGTAGGAATCTGGTTGATTGCCCCCTATCCGGGAAATGCCTCTCTAGTAACATTGTCTACAAATGTAAGGTTGTAACACCTACGTCCCGTAGGGCCTACATAGGGTTAACCGCCAATAGATTCAAGCAGCGTCTTTACATGCATACCGATTCTTTTCGTTACCCTCTAAGAAGGAATATGACGTCACTTTCAGCTTATATCTGGAGTCTAAAAGACAACCACACCCAATATAAGTTACACTGGGAGATCCTAGCTAGGGCTATATCGTATAACGGAAATAAAAGACCATGTGACCTCTGCGCCACTGAGGCCATGGAAATACTCTACGCCACAGACCACATCTTAAACAAAAAATCTGAGGCAATTTCGGCTTGTAAACATAAATTACACAAAACTTTCCTGTATTACAGCCCCACGTTATACCCTAACGGATAGTACGATCTATACGCGGATATTTTACGTCTTGACGTGGGAGCTAAGTATCTGTTTTGTTTATATCTTTACTTATTTGCATAGGTAAGTATATATTACCCGTATGTTTTGTGAAGTTACGTATACCTTCTCGTACGTATATTTGATTGTTATGGCGCATACATTGTTTAATATATTCTGGTACATATGGTTCGGCTATGTGTATACGGTAGTTTTGCGTCTGTGTGAGTATGCATGTTCGTACGTATGTAGGGCGTGTGTATATGTGTACTTCATGTTTTGGTTGACTTACGTCTCCGAACATTCGTGTATTTACATGTAGGTATGCGTGTGCGCTTGTTATATACGTATTTATTTATTTATATACGTTTATCTAATTATTTATTTATTTGTATACACGCATACACACACACACACACATATTTATATGTGCGTGGTTTTGTTTACCTATGGTAAGTTTTTGCGTATGCTTGTGTATGTACGTATTTGTTTGCGTGTATGTATTTATTTATTTCTATTACTTCTGTATTGTATTTATTTACTTTGTTCTTAACTCTGTAGCGGAGATTCATTCGGTCTCCTAGTGAGAATTTTAGTCTACGACTTCTGCTATACCATTTACGTGGTTTTGTCTTTGCGTGCTATTGTTCCCCACGCTCCACATATGACGTATTATCTTCGTTTTTTTCGTCCATTGCCAGAGAACGTCTCTATGCACCACCTAAGAGAACATTAGTCTACGACCTCTTTTATACCATAAACGTGGTTCTGTCTTTGCGGGTAATTGTTTTTCACCGCTCCTATTAATGGCGTATTATATTCGTTTTTTCCCGTTCTTTGCCAGCGAACATTTCCACGAACCAAATTATCTTCTTCCTGTCTTCCTCCGGTTGCAACGTTTTTTGAAATTTCCAGTTCTGCGTTTACAGATTGACTTTGTTAGTTTCAGAAGATCCCGTTAAGGGTGAAAGCAGCGATTCTTTGCTTAAACTTTAATCTGTTATTTTAATAAATATTAGCTCTACGGTTCTTATATATTTGATATATATTTATCCTTATCGAGCCCTCTTTGGATGTTAGTCGTCAAATTTTTTTATTATTACTATATATATATATATATTTCGTTTCTGAATTTGTTTAGCAAGATTCTTT
>OZ024740.1:346209230-346211730 GCA_964016885.1 Eledone cirrhosa
TATATATATATGTGTGTGTGTGTGTGTGTGTGTGTGTGTAGATATAGAATTATACATGCGCATGTTGAATTGTGTATGTGTGTATGTCTGATTGTGTGTGTTTGTGTACATGTACTTGTATCTTGATTAGGTTTAAGCGGTCATTGTACCATATACTGCTGAAACTCTGAGTAAATTGATTGATTCCTAATTAGAAATCGCCCAAGGTTTGCATTAAGAATTCAGAAGAAATTTCGATATAGAATTCTGTAATTTAATAATGACCACAGATTATTGCAATAAATATTTATGATCTCACTATCTATTTATGAAGTTTAAACCTATTTTAGATAGAGGCATTGCTTTGTTTCTTGTGTTGTGTTAATGGTGTTAGACCACAGATTTGCTACTGGCTTTACTTAGAAAGAGAAATCTTATATCAGATAGAATGAAAGTTCTCCGGAAAAGAGCAAATGAAACTATCAAAACCCTCTGGTGGGATTTAAATGAAAATATGTCATGTTGCTTAGATACACCCTTCTGGCAATCATTCAAATTATCTTGCTAGTTAAATCTTTATATACGTGTTTTAGATATTTTATCACGCACGGACACAGATACACGTACACACACACTCTCGCTCTCTCTCACACACACTCATATATATATATATATATTATAATAATGATTTCTTTATTGGCCACAAGGGCTGGCATCAAGAAAAACATTACAGACGGCACAGGACGGTACAGGACAGTACGATCTGGGTTTTGTGCGTTTAAATATTTTTATTATTTATAGAAAAGACAAAAAAAGGACATAGAAACATATATATATATATATAAACGATAAAAATGAAAATTGAAACAATGAAAAATTCCCCAATAGGGGGGAAACCTCCGAGGGTTACTCGTGGCGAAAATCACACAAAAGACGATGGCCACCCTGACCACCAGGGCAAACGGCCTCTCTAAATTTTTCCATTTCTCAATCTACAGACGTATATTCACTCGGACCATTCTCGCTACATACACCCACCTTTCAACAAGCTTGTTAGAAGGCAGCACTTGCCTCTCCACCCTGATTTTCCTCTTCAAGTGAAACTTGAAAAAGTTAATTAGGGATTCGCCGAAGAGGAAAGTGTCTGTCTTTAACCCTTTCAACCTTGTCCACCACACAATCTCTTTCGCCATGGCCACCAGGCAGATGAAAACCGCCTGCCCTTCCTCCTCGAAGGAAGACGGCGAGACCATCTGCACAATGAACTCAGTCGACAACCGGATCAGTCCTACACGCTACAGCAACTGTTCAACATAGATCCACAAGTCCGCAATGCTCGGGCACTGAACAAGTGCATGTACGACGGTTTCGTCGCTCTGCGCGCATCCCGGACAGGCTCGACTGACGGCACTTCCGTGCCTTTAGAGCTTATCTTGAACCGGCAGCGCTCCCCGGTAGCACTGCAAGGCCAGGGATTTTTGGAGGTTATCCATAGGCCCTGGACTGAAAGTTCTCCGGAAAAGAGCAAACAGCTGATCTTTTTGACGCCCAGGATCTCTCCGAGAATGTCGCTCTTCCCCTCCACTAGTCCTCTATAGAACGCCGAGCTGGATGTTCCACCGATACTGGTGCCCAGCTGGCAGTGGGCAGTGAGCACCTGGAGACATTCCAGTTTCCAAGCGCTATCCCTCGGTCTTTTTCTGACCCAGGACTGCAGCTCCATCAAGGAGACGAGCTGTGGGAAAACGTGCCTGGCGAACGGCGACCACACATGTTCACCACCAATGAAGCACCAGAGATGTCGCAGCCTCAGCGCATGTTTGCGCATCATCAGCTATGGCATGCCCAGTCCTCCACGCAACGGGTATTGACAGCAGATGGATCGTCTGACCAGGGGAGCGCTTCCCTTCCACAAAAAGCGGAAGAGGAGGCGCTCCATTTTGGTGAGAGTTGGGCTGGAGCAAGGGACGACGGTGAGGCGGTAGCAGATGACAGATGCGATGAACGCATTCGCCACCTCCGGCCGGCCTTTCAGGGACAGTTTCCTCTCGGCCCATTTCTGGGTGAGGGAGGCCAACCTGCTCGTCACCTCGTTCCAGTTTTTCTCCTTCTGAAGGTCCGGTCCGAACAGACCCCGAGCAATTTAACGGGTCCATCCGTCCAACGTCCCACGACGCTGTCGGACGGCATGGACTTGCCTCTCCATGTCCCGAGCTGCAAGCACACCAATTCTTCCTGGTTTATCTTTGTTACTGTCACCACTTCGTATTCCTTGAGAGCGGTGCCGAGCATCTGGACGTGTCTGGTGCTCGACACCGCCACGGTGACGTCGTCAGCGTAAGCAGACTCGGATTTCCCGCATGCTAGTTCACGTGGGACGCCCCTCATCTCCCCCAGTTTGTGCAGTAACGGCTCGAGAGCCAATACGTACAAGAGGGACGAGAGGAGACAACCCTGGTGGACTGAGCGCATGATGCTGAACGGCTGCGACATGTGACCGTTCACCCTCACAACTGAGCAG
>OZ024740.1:346216730-346234230 GCA_964016885.1 Eledone cirrhosa
GCTAAGGGGTCATCTCTCCTGGTGATTTTGGATGGCCATTGACTCTTAAGAGCTCCTTTGTCCTTTGACAGGTTTTGTTTTTAGTCCTGCTGGATATCCAAAGTCACCCTCCTCACCAAGAAACTTTGGTGGGGTTGTCAGTTTAGTCGCCAACGACCCAACCATGAGACAGGTTGTACTGGGATACATGTTACCAGTAGCTACATCTGGTGACCTGACATACATATATACATACATATATACATACATGCATACGTGCATATATTCACCCATACATATATACTGAAACGCACATGCAGGACGAGTGCACACACTCACATATATATGTATACACACACACATCAATACATATATATATAAATGCACACATATGTATATATATGTGTGTGTGTGTGTGTGTGTATAAAGTCTGCTTGGTGTTGCATTCGGGACTTTACATCTCTCTCTCTCTCTCTCTCTCTCTCTCTCTCTCTCTCTCTCTCTCTCTCTCTCTCTCTCTCTTTCTCTCTCTCTACCTATATATAAATCTATCTATCTATCTATCTATCTCTCCCTCAGAGTGAGAGAGATAAAAGGAACAGGGCTATTTTGAGTTAGCGATAGAGGGTGTGCAGGTTATATTCTTCAGTATTAATTATTATTGGACATTTATATATTAATCTTGAGGTAAAATCTTGAGACCTGAAATAACGTTTGATAATTAAAGGAAATAAATATGCATGAGATATGGTCAATACGAAATGGCCGCTAAATTTTGTTCATTTAACATTTTCTAATATTTCACCTACAAATTGCATTGATAATAATTGACCTTTCATGTACACTGATGAGGTTGTTATAACAATAGCGTTTATAGTAAATATTCATTGCTTTTTAATTTGCTTATTAAGAATATAAGTAACGGCGTTTACTATAAAACAACATTATCACTGTGTCAGAAACATCTTGATTCGTATAATTTCTTGTATTTGGGGGTGTAATCTTATGCTCTGGGTTCTAATCTCGTTATAGGCAATTCTACTTTTTTTTTTTATAATGGAATGATCCTTTCTATAAAAGAATTATTTTTAACATAAATCGTTTCTGAAAATTAAGCACTCGTTTCAAAAACTTCCAAGAGATAATGGTATATTTTCTGCAATATACTCTGAGAACTAGAAAAAATGTATGAATTTAATTTGGCACGGAAATAATAAGTGTGGACGTGCATTTTGACTGGCAAGTGTTATTCATTTCACTTTAAACAAAATATTAAAAACAAAGCTTCTAAAATTAAGTTCACCGTGAGAAATATATCCATGCTGACCTTGCTACAGAAGTTAAAATTAACAGCGAATTCAAATACTGAACTCAACCTCATATGGCGTCTGTCTATTGTTCTTATGAGTTAAATAAATGACGAAGTTTATGGCATTTAGAGAGTTACTCATTCAAATTTCTATTAAAACATCATTGCATGTCCGCATGCATACGTAGATCCACCTTTTGCTGTTATTGGTTTCTTGATAATTTAAAATGAAAGAAATACTTCTAAACATGTATAGTTCATTTCTGTATGAAATCCATCTATTTATCCAATCATATACATACACACGCACACACGCACACGCACACACGCACACGCACATGCACACACGCACACGCACACACACACACACACACACACACACACACATATATATACATTCAGTATAACATTTCTTGGGCCTTTGGCCGTTAATCGACGCAACAAATGTGTTACATCCTCCAGTATTCCGATGATTTGATCAAAGACACACACTGTATTTAAGGTCGAGTGACGCAACTTCGAGTAATTAGTGGTCTTTAGACTCACTTGATCAATGAACAATTGTTAATACTGTAAATAAACCCTTTTTGAACAGCCGCCCATTTTATTCTTTACTCTTTTCCTACTATATATATATATATATATATATATATATACATGTTTGTATTTTTTTCTGTGTGCGTTTAAACGAAAGAAAGACATATCACAAGTTTGGGGAAAGTTTATATCTACATATATATATGCATAAAGTTCTGTCTTTCTTAAACTGCATATATGTCTAAACAATATATGTGCGTGTTCTCGTGTGTATGTGCTTGTATGCCCGGGTGAGTGTTATGTGTATATTTGTATGTATAAATATATGTGTGAGTGTGAATGTGTGTATGTGTCTCCTGAATGTATGGGGATCATTTTGGTGTGTTTTGATTTTTAACGAGTCTTTTGGTGTTAGAGGAGAGGTCGAAATAGGGAGGGAGAGAATTGTAACGATGTCACTTTACGAACGACTTTACTATAATGCTGACAAAAGAATCCATTGTGTGTCTTATCTCTGACATGGCTTGCCTGCGGATGGCTGGGGGGTGGGGGCGTGGTTGTTCTAGATGCGGTGACATGGTACAGTTGTATGTAGTAGAATCGTGTGATGGGTTGTGTTGTGCTGTGGTGTTTTTGTTGGTAGTGGTGGTGGAGTTGGTGGTCTATTGAGGTTGGAATAGGTAGTGGAAAAAGGAGGAATATCACACATTAAAACTATATATTTTTTTATGTTGTATTTCGGTTTTCTTTAGTTTTATTCTTTTATTTTCGTTTGTGTTGTTGCTCTAGTTGTTGTTGGTTTCGTCCCGTTGTCTGAGACTGACAGAGCGAACGGAATGGTTTTCAAATTACCATCATGGAACTGACCCTCCGTTGAATTGATATGGGTTGAGGATTGAGATAAATAGGGATGGATATAGTGTTAGAGAGAAGGAGAGAACATGAGATAGATTTAGTGAGTCAGTTTGAGAGCGATAGTGGGATTTATATAGTACATACATATATATATATATATATATATATATATATATATATATATATATATATGTGTGTGTGTGTGTGTGTGTGTGTGTGTATACATACACACACATACACACATATATATATATATATATATATATACATATGTATACATATATATGTATACATATATGTATATATATGTATACATATATGTATACATATATATGTATATATATATTTATATATATATATATGTATACATATATATATATATATATATATATATATATATATATATATATATATGTATACATATATATGTATATATATATATATATATTTTATATACACATATATGTATGTACATATATACATATATATGTATATATATATATATGTTTATATATACATATATATGTTTATATATACATATATATATATATATATATATATATATATATATATATATATATATATATATATATATATATATATATATATATATATATATATATATATACAAGTGACAAAAAGACAGCGATGAAGAAACAGCAAGATTGTCAGACTGGTAGTTACAACTCATGTGAGATCCAAACAATAAAGAAATAGGAAGATATGCATAATGAGAGAATTGTGGTGTGTTGTATATAGAAAGGATTATTTTCAGTATGGACATGTTGATAATGATGGTGATGATGATGATGATGATGATGATGATGATGATGATGATGGTAATCATCATCATCATCATCATGATAAGCATAATGATGTTGAAAATAACGATGATGGCGATAAAAGTGACGGAATAGGAAGAGGAGAGAAATGTGATGAGGAACGAGAATGGAACCTTTTTAAAAATAATACGTGATTTGTTAAGACTGGGAAATTGCACAATTCGATGATGGCCTGTGGAATTTCTGGGAAATGTAGATTAGGCCAGCTTTGGATGGAATATGTTAAGAATACGTATTATTATTGTTTGTTGGAATAGGACGTATAGAATTGGAATCTGAGACGTATATTGAGATGTCTCGTTCAATAAGTTGAGTTGGTGTTTGTGACGGTTTCGGATTCTCTAGTTAGAATTAATGTAGAATCATTAGTGTTTGCCGTTGAATAATTTCTTTTTGCCATTTAATCAAGGAAGATGAGCAGTGCCCAGGATTATGTTCAGAGTCACTGAAGTTGCTGGAATGCAAGGTGGAATGCTTCTTCAAACTAGAGATCTGTCCCGAAAGAATGCAACAAAGTACACACGGATAAAAGCAACGAAGCAATATATTGAATCTACCACTCATGTAGGCCACAGTGGATTGTGAAATCAGAATATAGATATTTCATTTGGTGCTCTAATAATTCCAAAAATTCTACCAGCCTCGACAGGTATTTTTTTTTTCTTTTAGTTCACAGCGATCAAAGAAAATAATTGATTTAGAGTTATTGTTTTAAAACTTGCGTGACTAATTTGAATTATAAAATTAATGCGTGAACGTATGAGATTGAGTGTATATGAAAGTTCGTCTAGCATATATTTGTGTCTGTAAATAAGAAAGGTGTGTCTTATTCCAAATACGGAAAAATCGTAGTAGTAGTAGTAGTAGTAGTAGTAGTAGTAGTAGTAGTAGTAGTATTAGTAGTAGTAGAAGCAGTAGTAGTAGTAGTAGTAGTTGATGTTGTTGTTGTTGTTGTTGTTGCATGTTATTCTTCTCGATTTTGGTTTATTACTTTAGCCTCAAACTTGCCCGAAAAGTTATATGATGGAATATCTTTCGTCTTTAACTATAACGTCTCCACGTGTCCTTTATGACCTCTTGCCTGAATTTCAAAGGGATTTAGCTGTTATATCTAACAACTCGGGAAACCACTTAGAAAATACATTGTTACCTCAATATAACCAGGTAGAATTGACATGTTGAAAACGAACGTATCAGACAATATATTAAGGTCAATACAATAGATTAAACCCACAAATAAGTGCTAATGCTTTCCTGTGATCATGAATCTTGAATAATGACCGAAAGTATACGATCGCAAATACAAACAGCCGAAATAGAGTTACTCCAAAGGGTCTTTGGAGTAGCGTTATACGATAGAGCTTGTAGCTAGGAGAATCACTCCAGGTAGAGCCGTTAATTCTCTGAATTGAGAGATTACAGCTCAGACATTATGGGCATGTGATTAGACAACATCAGGAAAGAATCACTGGACTGATTTTACGGTTAAAGCCAGCCGGTAGGAGATCCAGAGCTAAACCCCGAGCAAGATGGTTGGATAACATCCAAGAGCTGGTAGAAGTGGAATGCATTGACCGCAACACTTTATTTTATCGAGCTTCTAAAGATGAAAAGGAAAGCTAACATACGCGGGATGTGAACTCAGAACATGAAGGGACATGGCGCAAAGCGTGTTGCTCGACGCTCTACCGATGGAGCATATTCACCACTCTCACATGGTAATTAATAATGGTTTCTGGTTTAGACACAAGGGCAACAATTCTGGGGGAGATGAAAGTCGATCAAATCGACCCCAGTGTATTACTGGTGCTTTATTTTATCGAGTCCGTAAGGATGAAAGGCAAAGTTAACCTAGGTGGGATTTGTACTCAGAACGTAAAGGGACGTAACACTATACCTCAAAGATTGTTGTTCGACCGATACTGCGCATCGACCGACCTCACTTGGTAAACAATAATTGTTTCTACTACAGGCCCACGTGGAAATTAATAATTGTTTCTACTTTTGGCACAGGGCCAGCAATTATCCCAGTGTATTACTGGTACTTTATTTTATCGAACCCGTAAGGATGAAAGGCAAAGTTAACCTCGGCGGGATATGAACCCAGACCATGAAGGGCTGTAACTCTTTGCTGCAAAGCATAGCGTCCAACCCTCTACCGATACTGCCAATCCACTGCCCCGTGGTAATTAATAATTGTTCCTTCTTTTGGCACAAAGCCAGCAATTACCCAGTACATTACTGGTTCTTTATTTTATCGACCCCGTAAGGATGAAAGGCAAAGTTAACCTCGGCGGGATTTGAACTCAGAATAGCAAGGGCTGTAACTCTATGCGTCAAAGCATGGCATCCGACGCTCTACCGATAATGGTTTCTGGTTTAGACACAAGGTCAACAATTTTGGGGGAGGGAAAAGTTGATTAAATCGACTCCAGTGTATTATTTTAACGACTCCGTAAGGATGAACGGCAAAATTAACCTCGGCAGGATTTGAACTCAGACCGTAAAGCGACTTGACTCTATGCTGCAAAGCATGACGTCCGACCCTTTACTGATACTGCCAATCTATAATGATGATGATGATGATGATTTTAATGTTGCTGTTGATGATGAAGACGATGATTTTGATGTTGCTGCTCTTGCTGCTGCTGCTGCTGCTGATGATGATAATGATGATAATTTTGACGATCTTCGTCCCTGGATGGCAATGCTTGTATTGGGTCTTAGCAGGGTTCGTCACTTTTGTTGCTGCACCCTTTGTTTACTTTTTTATATTATTTTTCGATGTTCAATGATTGCGCTGCGGGATATGGAGGAGTGAAGCAGGGCTAGACGGTGCCAGGTGGGGTTAGTCGGGGGCGAGTGAGGGTGACAAGAGACGATAAGGGTGGGACGCAGAGCAGAAAGACATGCTGGGAGTAATGGTGAACTACGTAAAATAGAAAAAAAAAGGCGGGGATAGGGTGGTTCAGGTTAAGGAAGAGCGTATATGTCAGCGATCGGCAAGCTGGCGGATAGTTAGGCTGTAAATGATGTCAATGAAGAGGAAGGAGGAGGAGGGGTGGCGGGGGAGGATGAAGAGGATGAGAATGAGGAGGATGAGGATGAGGTGGATGAGGAGGAGGAGGAGGAGGAGGAGGAGGAGGAGAGGAGGAAAAGAAGATGAATAATAATAATATTAATAATAATAATAATAATAATAATAATAATAATAATAATAATAATAATAAGAAGAAGAAGAAGAAGAAGAAGAAGAAGAAGAAGAACACGAAGAACAAGAAGAAGAAGAAGAAGAAGAAGAAGAAGAAGAAGAAGATGAAGAAGAAGAAGAAACAGCAGCTAGATATTTACCAAGAACGAAAACAAAATATAACTAGAGAAACGACAAAACAAGTAAAAATAAAAATCAGTGCAGAAAATGTTATGTGGACAATTGTGAGATGAGAAAGAAAGAGAAGAGATAAACGTGTAAAGAATGATAAACCAAAACAAATAGAAATAAAAAAGAGAAGAATGAATGTGAAAAAGAAATGAAAAAAAAATAACATAGAACGTAAATGACGTAAATGGAAAAGAGTTGGAAGTGAGGAAGATAGAAAAAGAAAAAGGGAAGATATATTACGTGAGCAATTGAAATAAAAAGAGAGAGAGATAGGAAAAAGAGTTTAATATGTATTGGGTATAGAGATATAGAAATAAATAAAGGGACAGAGAGAATAGGGATCTCAAAAGAAGTGAGAGGTAACATGTCGAGAGGAAGAGAAAGTAGGTCGACTAGAGAGAAAAAGAGGAAGACGAGAATGAGTAGATAAATAAACATGTAAAAAGAGGAAAATAATATATGATTGTATATATATATATATATATATATATATATACATATATATATATATATATATATACATATATATATATATATATATACATATACATATATATATATATATATATATATATATATATATATACACATATACATATATATATATATATATATATATATATATATATACATATACATATACATATATATATATATATATATATATATACATATACATATATATATATATATATATATATATATATATATATTTATTTATTTACTTATTTATATATAGGTGTGTGTGTGTATGTATATATGGTGGCTGCCAACTCATTTTCGAGTACGGGCACTACTTTATATCCATGTAGGAGAACCTCTACCGATGCGCTGACGTTTTAGTCCAGCCAGCGACTTGAAAACTCTGGTACAAACACTACACATGTGACAATTATTGACACATAGTGCTGGGCCCATGGTACCATGTGATGACAAGTGTAGAGAGATCTCCAGATATAAAGCAATGCCTGTGCCATGAAGCTTTTATAGTGAGCAAAGGCACTGCACAAAGCCAGTCCCACTCTCTTAACCAAGATGATATTTACCAAAAAGAAGAACAAGTCAACATCATTGGATACCATCAGAGTTGCAGCTGTTATATCAGAGTTTTCCGTCTCCTAAAATTCTGCCTTGACAAGGGCTAAGGGATCATATATACATATATATATATACACACACATATATATATACATATATCTATACATATATATATATATCTACATATATATATATATACATGTATATATATATATATATATATATATATATATATATATATATATATATATATATATGTATATATACATGTATATATATATATATATATATATATATATATATATATATATATATATATATATATATAAATGTAGAAGTTTTATCTAAATTGTTGGGATACAACAAGCAAATATTTTTATAACTGATATAAAGCACTCAACAAATTATTGGGGTAAAAATACGATATATTAACAAATAGAAACTATATTTATAAAACCAAATTTATTTCATTATACATATTTCAAGGACACCAAGTTAAATTATGGTGTGCTTTCATCAGATAAAATATAATATAGATCAGTTTTATAAATAAATATTGACATACCCTTAAATAATTGTTTCTACTTTTGGCACATGCCACCAAATATCCAGTACATTACTGGTACTTTATTGTATCGACCCCGTAAGGATGAAAGGCAAAGTTAACCTCGGCGGGATTTGAACTCAGACCGTAAAGGGACGTAACTATGCTGGAAAGCATGGCGTCCCACTCTCTACTGATACTGCCAATCCACCCCTTAAATAATGCGACCATTTCTGTAAATGGTCGCATTCTTTTTTATAAAACTGATCTATATTATATTTTATCTGATGAAAGCACACCATAATTTAACTTGGTGTCCTTGAAATATGTATAATGAAATAAATATGGTTTTATAAATATAGTTTCCATTTGTTAATATATCGTATATATATATATATATATATATATATATATATATATATATATATACATACACACATGCGCACACATTTGCATATATGCAAACTGCACACCCCCATATATATATATACAGTATACAAAAGAGGGTGTGAGAGAAAGAAAGGAAGATAAAATAAATACAGAGAGGAGAGACAGAGACAAGGTTAGAGAAGAAAATGGAGAGAATGGTGAAGAATGGTGAGAAAAATTTGTAGTGATGGGGGTGTAAGTGGAGTGGTGAATGTTATGGTTGGCTGGTAGCAGTGGTTGTTATCTCTTTCGATGATGTGAAAGAAAGGCAAAATGGCTTCCTATGCTGTCGACCTTGCTATTATAAAGCAGTTGAAACATACGAGAGAAAAGAACTACTGGTCTATGAAACACCAAAGAGCAATAGAAAGAATGGGTTTACTGGATCGAGACAAAAAGGAAGAAACAGCTTTAGGAATAACGTCAGCAATTATTTTAAAACCAACGTCATTGAATCCAAACAATGTTTTCCTAGCATTTAAAACCGTCAATGTGTGAATGTCTCTATATGTTTGTGGGCTATGTTTTGTGTATAGTTCCAGGCGTTGTGTATGATTGCATATGTTTCTGTATTTATTGTGTATTTGTTTGTATTTCTGTTCCGTGTTTTGTGTTTATGAATGGGAAAGTTAGGTGTTAATTTGAGACAAAAGGTTAAGAAATAAGCGTCAAATGATGTGTCCATATGGTTGTGTATGAGTAATTTGTATGTTTGTGTGTTTATTTGTATGTGTATATGTGTACATTTATACAAGCAACTATTAATGCAGGGTGTACACACTTATCTAACGGTTTGATTAAATGTCGAATAATGTAAATTAATACGTATATACACACATGTATGGATGCACACAAGCACTCGTATATATATATATATATATATATATATATATATATATATATATATATATGTATATGTGTGTGTGTGTGCGCGTGCGGGCCTGTGTGTGTGGGTCGGTGGGGGGGGGGGGGGTAAGTGTGTGTGTGTGATTGGCGTGGTGCGTGCACGTGCGTGCATGTAATAAATACCTAAGCATCACGCCGCGTACCTTAGAAAATTTCCTATGAATTTAATGTAGAGATGACTACAATTTTAAATTTTAAGGTTCGCATTGAAAATAAGCAAGTGTAAATATAATTAAAATTTTGAACAGAAGCAAGAAATATCAGACGAAAATGCTGTTACGCGTTTCACAGCATGTTGGTCATTTATCGAAAGAAAACTTCTCTTGTCCTTATATCTATCCCTGTTTATATGGAAATATCCTTTCCATATCTGATTTTCAGTAGACAGCTAGAGATCAAAACATTCTCAGTATGTGATTTAACGAATAACACCTTAGTTTATATCCCGTTTATATTGTATAAAGATTTGTAACAGGAGTTACATCAACTTCTGCTAACAGCAACTCGCGTGAACAAAACACTGCTACTATTATTTCATTCAAATGATGAGCTTTTGATAATTCAAATCGTTAATTTACATGAATATATCGTTCTTCGAAGTTAAACATAAACAACAAGTACAGAAATATTAACATTAGTTAATAATAAACATTTAAGGTTATACAATCATTTTTCAATTATAATACGGATGAATGTAAATCTGTCTCTTTCGACACAAACACACGTAGGGTTACACAAGCACATACACATCTCTCTCTCTCACGCTCTCTCTCTCTTTCTCTCTCTCTCACTCTCTCTCTCTCTCTCTCTCACTCTCTCTGTCTATCTATCCTATCTCTCTATCTATCTATCTCTCTGCATATATATATATATAAAACAAATGAATATATGAGGGATGAACAACTATACAATTATACTACATTTGTATTACACGGCTCAGAAATATTCCCTTCTTTGAGCTATTTAATTGTAAAAGACTATTTCGCGTTTATAACTCAATATTTTATATATATATATATATATATATATATATAGCGGCGATGAATTAGTTTTCCGAGGTTTTTTATATGAAATCGTGTGTCGAAACAGATATTGTTATATTTGGGGAGGGTCATATTTGCGTAATATTGCCAGAATTAATAACAGAACACACTCACTGTTTGGTTGGTTTTCGCTTCTCGCTGTCTTTTATATCTGCGATCTAACTTACTCGGTCCTCAATGTTGCCATTGACTGACCGACGGTCAAAAATAATACAGATACAATATAGACACAAACACATATATATAGTTTACATAATTTACATAAATCTTTCGTTGCACATCTGCAACATCGTCAGTGGTGTTATATTCATTGTTCCTCCTGTTGTGTTGTATGT
The DNA here is from genome assembly GCA_964016885.1 of Eledone cirrhosa. Taxonomy (NCBI): domain Eukaryota; kingdom Metazoa; phylum Mollusca; class Cephalopoda; order Octopoda; family Eledonidae; genus Eledone; species Eledone cirrhosa. The sequence continues at coordinate 346,227,930 of OZ024740.1, forward strand.
CTACGCGATTTTTTTTTGTTCAGTCTGTCTATATATTTATTTATTTATTTGCTTGTTTGTTTATCTTATTTTATTTTGTCTTCTTTGCGCATGCGTTTGCGTGTGTGTATAGTGTTATGTGTGATGTGTGACTAGTGTGTATAGTGTTGTGTCTGCTGGGTGACTAGTGTGTGTTTATGTGCTTGTTGTTATTGTGCTTGTGTATGTATTTATTTATCTTATTTTATTTAATTTTATTTAATTATTTATACTTCTCTTAGGTCAGTGTTGTTTGTTTGGGTGTTGTTGTTGTTCCACTCATTCTTTCTGTTTAGCTTTGGTCTTCTAATTTCTATTTCACTGGCCTCTCTGATTTGCCTATCTGCTGGGTCATTCCTATGTTTAGATATTATTCTAATTTCTAGCATGTTCGTATAGTACTGACCCGTTTTTTCGTCCTTTTAGTTCCCCTCAGTGTTGGTCTATCCTTTCTCCTATGCTACGAGCTGTCTCACCTATGTATGTTGTTGTCATGTTTCTGCAAGTACCCTCTGTACATCTTATGCTATAGACTACGTTTCTAGTTTTACAGTTTATCCGGGGGTTCACCTTACATATGATACATTTCCTATTGGTACAGTGGGTTTTCTTAAAAGGGTAGGTTTTGCTGATCAGGGATTTTATGGTGGTTCCTGGCTTTTCTACCACCTTTATTTTTAAGTGGGTCTTTCTCAGGGCCTTTTTACACTGGTTAGCTAATTTCCCTCCAGGGTTGGCGTCCACAAACATGACACTCTGATATCTCTGGTTGTCGTGCCATGATGTGGCCTTCCCTATCTTATGTCTAGCCCTATCTAAGCTATTCCATGATTTGCTCCTGTATAGTGGGAAAATTCCTTTCATGTCCAGTTCTATGAGGGTCTTATACTTTTCCATGGCTCCTTCGTATACTCTGACTCTGTCTCTTTGGTTGTAGCCAGAGAACTGCATGCGGTTGATGAAGTGTTGGATGTGTTCTTCCATTTCTGTTGGGTCGCACATGCTGGACACATTCTTCATCACTCGTACCAAATCTGCGATCAGAATATTAAACTTAGCACTACTGGACATTGCTGAGTTTTTGAGTATCAGGTATTTGGAGGCCATGGGTTTAGCATAGTGTGAGTGGAGAATTTGGGCTCTCTCGTCTATAGTGTTAATCCAGAGTTATGTGTCTAATACAGGTAGTCTATTGTTAGGGTGTTTGGAAGGGAAGTCTATAGTTACAGTTATACTCTGGTGCATGGAATTAGCTATCTGCTGGATGCTTTCCATCGTGCTACGTTCTAAATCAAACTTGTTAGTGCTCTCTAGTGGGGGTGTTCTTATAACTATATTGATATCGTCTACATAACGAGAGTACATGATGAGGTCTATGGAGCTTTCATTAAGGAGATCTTTAAGTCTCCTTTCCCACCATACCATGAAAAGGTTGGCAACATCACCAGCTATGCTGACGCCGATGGCTGCTCCCTCATTTTGGGTGTAGATTTTCTCATTGAACTTAAATATGTGGCCCTTTAGGGTAGTTTTGATACTAGCCCCTATTGCATGTGCGACCATTTTTCTTACCTGATCAGTGTTTTGGGGGGTCCGTATAGCTTTGGTCCACCCAATCCACCTTCCTATGGGAGTCTTTTTAGCCATTGAGGTTATGGTGGGGGGTCTACCTCTTATAGGTCTACTAGGGCAGAAACATCTAAGGTCATGGCTGTGTAGGTAGTCAGTGTCGTAGGTAAGTCTAAGTAGGAGGCCCAGTTCGTCTGTGTCGACGTCGCAGAACTCCACCTCACTCTCAATGATCATCTCCACACATCTTTTCACAGCAAAATCAATGTTAATGGATGGGTACAGTGACACCACATCCATGCTGCCTATTATGCAGTTGGATAGGCTCCTGTTTTTGTTGCACTCACTGATTCTGCTGAGGAGGTCCTCTGTACTTTCACATACATCTGGGGACATCTTGATTATGGGGCGTATAACCATTGAGAGGAAGTAGGAGATCCTGTAGTTGCTAGCTATATTAGCTCCGCATACGGGTATTGTTGGTGGTCCTGCTGTCGGGTCGTCGACTGTCTTGTGGTCTTTGCGGAGCCCATACAAAGGTGGTATGCCATTGTTAGACGCCTGGAAGTTGTTGGCAGTGCGTCTGCTTGGCTTTAGGATGTCAGTCCACATCATCATGTGAGCGTTGAGGATTTTTTCTCTCCCATCGTGTGTTAGTTGTGCAACTTCGCTCGTGTTGTTACATGTAGCAACATCAACAAAAACAAGAAACATAATAATAGTAACAACCACAATGGTAGAAATAGCAGTAACAACAACAACAATAACGGTGAAGTAAACAACAATACATCTAGCAATCATAACAATAATAATATTAATGCTAATGATAGAAACAACAACAACCACCATGATAACAATAATAGCAACACACACAACTATGACGATAGAAATAACGACAACCCCTTAGAGAAACTATTTTTCAACCCAGCTGACAAAACATATAAGATGGGTAATATCTATCCTACGAGGTTACCCTTTAATAAAAGAGTTTGCATACCATAGCAAATAGATGACGAGACGGAGGCACAGTTCACCATAGCTAGAAATAAGATTAGACAAGTAGTAGACAGGTACACTATGAGACAGAGCAGACCAGAGGCCCAACAACTTGGGATAAAACCTGTAGAAGGCTTGGTTAGCCTCAAGCAGCGCACAAGGGATGGTGAGGTAGTGTGTCTACCCACAGATAAGTCTGGTAGGATGTCAATAGATAGCATGCCGAACTACATCGAGGCAATGCAACCCCACATCACCAACACGAGCGAAGTTGCACAACTAACACACGATGGGAGAGAAAAAATCCTCAACGCTCACATGATGATGTGGACTGACATCCTAAAGCCAAGCAGACGCACTGCCAACAACTTCCAGGCGTCTAACAATGGCATACCACCTTTGTATGGGCTCCGCAAAGACCACAAGACAGTCGACGACCCGACAGCAGGACCACCAACAATACCCGTATGCGGAGCTAATATAGCTAGCAACTACAGGATCTCCTACTTCCTCTCAATGGTTATACGCCCCATAATCAAGATGTCCCCAGATGTATGTGAAAGTACAGAGGACCTCCTCAGCAGAATCAGTGAGTGCAACAAAAACAGGAGCCTATCCAACTGCATAATAGGCAGCATGGATGTGGTGTCACTGTACCCATCCATTAACATTGATTTTGCTGTGAAAAGATGTGTGGAGATGATCATTGAGAGTGAGGTGGAGTTCTGCGACGTCGACACAGACGAACTGGGCCTCCTACTTAGACTTACCTACGACACTGACTACCTACACAGCCATGACCTTAGATGTTTCTGCCCTAGTAGACCTATAAGAGGTAGACCCCCCACCATAACCTCAATGGCTAAAAAGACTCCCATAGGAAGGTGGATTGGGTGGACCAAAGCTATACGGACCCCCCAAAACACTGATCAGGTAAGAAAAATGGTCGCACATGCAATAGGGGCTAGTATCAAAACTACCCTAAAGGGCCACATATTTAAGTTCAATGAGAAAATCTACACCCAAAATGAGGGAGCAGCCATCGGCGTCAGCATAGCTGGTGATGTTGCCAACCTTTTCATGGTATGGTGGGAAAGGAGGCTTAAAGATCTCCTTAATGAAAGCTCCATAGACCTCATCATGTACTCTCGTTATGTAGACGATATCAATATAGTTATAAGAACACCCCCACTAGAGAGCACTAACAAGTTTGATTTAGAACGTAGCACGATGGAAAGCATCCAGCAGATAGCTAATTCCATACACCAGAGTATAACTGTAACTATAGACTTCCCTTCCAAACACCCTAACAATAGACTACCTGTATTAGACACATAACTCTGGATTAACACTATAGACGAGAGAGCCCAAATTCTCCACTCACACTATGCTAAACCCATGGCCTCCAAATACCTGATACTCAAAAACTCAGCAATGTCCAGTAGTGCTAAGTTTAATATTCTGATCGCAGATTTGGTACGAGTGATGAAGAATGTGTCCAGCATGTGCGACCCAACAGAAATGGAAGGACACATCCAACACTTCATCAACCGCATGCAGTTCTCTGGCTACAACCAAAGAGACAGAGTCAGAGTATACGAAGGAACCATAGAAAAGTATAAGACCCTCATAGAACTGGACATGAAAGGAATTTGCCCACTATATAGGAGCAAATCATGGAATAGCTTAGATAGGGCTAGACATAAGATAGGGAAGGCCACATCATGGCACGACAACCAGAGATATCAGAGTGTCATGTTTGTGGACGCCACCCCTGGAGGGAAATTAGCTAACCAGTGCAGAAAGGCCCTGAGAAAGACCCACTTAAAAATAAAGGTGGTAGAAAAGCCAGGAACCACCATAAAATCCCTGATCAGCAAAACCTACCCTTTTAAGAAAACCCACTGTACCAATAGGAAATGTATCATATGTAAGGTGAACCCCCGGATAAACTGTAAAACTAGAAATGTAGTCTATAGCATAAGATGTACAGAGGGTACTTGCAGAAACATGACAACAACATACATAGGTGAGACAGCTCGTAGCATAGGTGAAAGGATAGACCAACACTGGGGGAACTAAAAGGACGAAAAAACGGGTCAGTACTATACGAACATGCTAGACAACAACATGACGGTAACATAGACAACATAGAAATTAGAATAATATCTAAACATAGGAATGACCCAGCAGATAGGCAAATCAGAGAGGCCAGTGAAATAGAAATTAGAAGACCAAAGCTAAACAGAAAGAATGAGTGGAACAACAACAACACCCAAACAAACAACACTGACCTAAGAGAAGTATAAATAAGTAAATAAAATTAAATAAAATAAGATAAATAAATACATACACAAGCACAATAACAACAAGCACATAAACACACACTAGTCACCCAGCAGACACAACACTATGCACACTAGTCACACATCACACATAACACTATACACACACGCAAACACATGCGCAAAGAAGACAAAATAAAATAAGATAAACAAACAAGCAAATAAATAAATAAATATATAGACAGACTGAACAAAAAAAAATCGCGTAGACATACAACACAACAGGAGGAACAATGAATATAACACCACTGACGATGTTGCAGATGTGCAACGAAAGATTTATGCAAATTATTCTAAACTATATATATGTGTTTGTGTCTATATTGTATCTGTATTATTTTTGACCGTCGGTCAGTCAATGGCAACATTGAGGACCGAGTAAGTTAGATCGCAGATATAAAAGACAGCGAGAAGCTAAAACCAACCAAACAGTGAGTGTGTTCTGTTATTAATTATGGCAATATTACGCAAATATGACCCTCCCCAAATATAACTATATATATATATATATATATGTATATATATTAAGATGATACTAAGCAGCCGAAGTGTACGATAAAGTTATATTTGTGCAATCTGTGTACATATACAGAGTGGGTAACCGACCCTGTACCAGTATATTTATAAGTATACACATATGTAATATGGAAACATACCAGAAAATGCGAATTACCCTGTAAAGTGAAAATAAAAACAATCATGAAATGATAAACACCTTTAATCGATTTTCGGTCCTAGATGAGTCTTCATGAAAAGATGTGTGCATCATCTGAACAACCACACATAAATATGTATTTGATGGTCTTATATGCGCATCGCGTATTGGGATGATTTACATGGAACCACAGTATACTTCTTTCCAAGCCCTCTTCGTGAAAAACACTGAGATGCTACCAAACTGCTTGGCCCTTGCAACGTATACTTTGTGGTGGTGTTTTTGTTGTTGATGGTGGTTATTGTGAGGTTTCAGGCGTTAACATATTTCTCTATTTTTATATAATAATTATAAGTGTTTCTACATTAGTGTTGGAGTCGATAAAATCGACACCAGTGCATTACTGGGGTCTTATTTTATCGAATCCGTTACTGTGAAAGGCAAAGCCAACTAAGGCGGGATTTGAACTCAGAAAGTAAAGGGCTCTAAGAAGAAGAAGAAGAAGAAGAACGGCAACAACAAATTATAACAAAGTAGGCTATAGAGACTTGGGAGATGGAGTTGTGTGGTTATATTTCATAGGAATGTAACGATATCGACAAAGAATATGACTATACAACCTTATGAATCACCATAGCTGAAAGACAGCCAAGAAGTTTAAATATTATATTTGACCAAAATTATCTGAATCACAATCAGTTGCAAAAATCCTAAAAGT
>OZ024740.1:346239230-346254230 GCA_964016885.1 Eledone cirrhosa
GCCTCTCATCCTTACGCGGTCGATAAAATAAAGTACCAGTAATGCACTGGGTATTTGCTGGCCTTGTGCCAAAAGTAGAAACAATTATATATATATAATGCCAATCATTGTAAGAATCTAACTTACATGCAAAAAGATATATATATATGAATGAGAGAGAGAGAGAGAGAGAGAGAGAGAGAGAGAGAGAGAGAGAGAGAGAGAGAAAGAGAGAGTTTGTGTGTGGGGTAGACATGATTGCAACAGAAATTAAAAATGGATTACAGGTTAAAATATAGTCTAGATAGATGAGAAACCAAACGGGGAAGTAGTTTATGGAACACCGAAATGATTTAGAAGTCGAACTTAAGTAGGAGCAATTAAGAAAGACATGAACAACACCACATCATAGTGTTTCGAAAATTTTGAAAGTAGGTTTATAAGTATGAATTTTCATAAGATTCTCGTAGTTGCCTCTCTGGTCTGGTGGTAGGTACTAGAGACGGTGGAGATTCTGGTCTTATGCTCAATCCGGGTGAAGTGGTACATGTAGTCTTTTCAGTTTCTAATTTACATTCCATAGAAAAAACTGAAAAGGTTTACCGAGAACGCTACTCCCGACCAGGATCGAACTTCCGACCAGGATCACCAACGGCTATGATTCCTCCAACTAGGCCAGCGACACAGCTACAAAAGTATATAAACATTAATAATTATAAACCTACTTTCAAAATCAGAGTTAATAAGATCTGGTGTTGTTCATGGCTTTCCTAGATCTATTAGTCAAATTTAGGGTCGACTTGTCAACCTTCTGCCTCTTAGGTAATAATATTATTATCCTGTGTGTTGAATTAATTTAATTTGATTATTTTAACAAGCAAATAATATATATAAATAAATAAATAAATATATATATATATATATATATATAATGCCAATCATTGTACGTTTGAATCTGACATGTAAAATCATATATATATGAATAAATTAAGCCCAAATCATAGTAGATACAAATATCACCTAGAGTAAGAGAGGGGGGGAGTAGAAATGAGGTGCAACAGAAATGAAACATGGATTACAGGTTAAAATATAGCCTAGATAGATGAGAAACAAAACGAGGTTGTAGTTTATGGTACACCCAAATGATTTATAAGTCGACCTTAAGTAAAACATGGACGACACCACATAATTTGTTTTGGAAATTATTAAAGTAGGTTTATAAGTATGAATTTTCACAAGATTTTCTTAGTTGTCTCTGCGCCCTGAGGTAGGTACTAGAGTGGTTGAAGATGGGTTCAATCCTGGTCAAGAGGTACTCTTTTTCAGTTTTTATCATAAACTGAAAAGGTTTACCGGGAACCCTACTCCCGACCAGGATTGAGCTTCAGACCTGAATCACCACCGGCTATGATTCCTCCAACTAGGCCACCGAGACAGTTACAAAAGTATAATGAAAATTAATAATTATAAACTTACTTTCAAAATCAAAGTTAAAAAGATGTGGTGTCGTTCCTGGCAAAATACATAATATTTTTCTGCAAAAATTTGATTACACTTTTTTGTTTAAACATATGTATTTTTTGAAATGTTATTTATTCATTATAAAAATTAAATGATATCATTCTATATGTCGGTGGGCTCTCTTCATCTCCTTGCAAGCAATATTTTGAGACCCAGTCTGCCTCTGCGTGTATGTATATACGAATATGAATTTCGTAAATACGGTATGTTTAATAAATAAGCTCTTTGAAAGGCCAGCTATAAATATGGTAGGACTGACGGTCAGCGCTGTCTAGCTGGTTCCAGCAAAATCAGCGGGGTACACATGTCTATCTGCATTTCAAAATCCTGGCGCTCATCAGGAGAGTGCTCCCCCTACACTCTGCTGAAACTTGAAAGAGGCGAATGTATGCAGTCTTTTCGCCTGTGTAGGTAAGCTTATTAGTCTCATTTGCAAATAAAGCTGTATAGAATTGAAATTAACTTCAGCATAACTGTAAACATACAGGTACGTGAATTATGTATATGTACGGTAAATTTAATAAATAAACAGTTATTAAATATACCGTATATATAAATATTGAATGGGTTAGCGCCAGCGTCGTCTAGCGGATTCCTGCAGAATATATAGAATATATATATATAATGTATATATATATACAGATTACATTTATTGTATTCAGCCATGTAGAGCGATACATTTGTTGTAATCGATTAACCATTTATTGTATTTAGCCTTGTATAGCGATACATTTGTGTTATATATTTATAAATATATATGTATATATATATATATATATATATATATATATATATATATATATATATATATATATATATATATATATATACATATATTATATATATATATACATATATTTAAAAGTTAAACAGGGTTCAATGAATAAATCAAAGAATGAGTTTTACAATAAATTGGAAGCACTCAATATATCTAGCTCCCAGCAGGTTGAGCGCTTTTCTCTACAATAGATTGCATATTTAATAAATAATGGAATTCTTCACCTTCCCGACATCTCTCAAGGATATACATATACCATCTAATGAGGAATACATGGGGAAACTTATAGAACAAACAAACTCTTTTATAAGAAGTGTGAGACGGCGCGCATTTCATTTTGATAATAAAGAAGCTAAAAGAAAACAATTATTTCGAAACTATCTTTAAATCCAGAAAGAATCCTCCATACAACAAACTCCTGGAGGATTTTGAAACTGAAATGCTCAATATACTTAAGAAAATTAAATTCGGGAAAAACCCATATATAGGTCACCAATACCTTAGAACTTTAAAAGAAACATTCTCGGATATAAAAAAAGTTAATAAAATATTGGTAAAATCTGACAAAACAAATAATTTATATGGGATAAATAAAGAAGAATATAATGATTTGATTTTAAAAGAACTAAGGAAAATTATAAAAAAAGCCCCGGCCGAAGATCTTACAGAATGATGCATATAAATTATTTGCAAATTAGGAATTGAAGGAAGAACCGAGCCTTTAAACATCACAGAAGAAACTTTGAGGAAGACCTGCCAGTTAGACTGATTGCTCCTTCCAAATCAGATATTGGAGTAATCAGTAAGAATATTATTGATATCATTCTACCTATTTTGAAATTGAGGTCTAAATTGAGCTTGTGGAAGAATACAAATGAAATGATTGATTGATATAAAAATATAGATAAGAAAAACCATAAATTTATCCAGATGGACATAATAAGCTATTACTCTTCCATTACGCCTAAACTACTAAATAAGGCTTTATCCTACGCTTACAAACATACAGATCTAACTACGGATGAAATCGATATCATATTAACTGCTAGAAGAACTCTAATTAATTTCAACAATGAGATAGAAATAGAAACTTCGACATTACCATGGGATCATCGGACTCAGCGCAAGTCACGGATTTTCTGGGGATTTTCATCTTAAATATGATAAATAGAAAACTGCCGGTGATTACCAGTGGTTTATATAGGGACGATATTTTATGTACGGTTGTTAAACACAACAATAAAGAACTAAATAGGGTAAAGAAAAATATAATTGAATTCTTCAAAAATTACGACCTTAAATTAGAGGTGGAAAGTGGTACTAAAATAGTTCATTTCCTTGATGTTACCCTCAACTTAAACTCTGGTTTTTATTACCTTTCCATAAGCCCAATGAAAACTTAAATTGCGTTAGTTATTACTCTAATCACCCTAAATCTGTAAAAAATGCAATTGTCAATAGTTTACAGAAACGCCTAACTAGAATATCTGCACATAAATCAATATTTGATGAAAAAGCAGGATATTACAATGATGCGCTAAGAAAGGCAGGTTATAAAAATAATATAGAATATATAGACAATAAGAATCCGAATCTTAATCCTGGCATATATAAACGAAATTCTAAAAATTATAATTTAAACACCTGTAAATCGGGGAAAAGAACCAGAACTAAATCAGTTATATGGTTTGCACCCCCCTGCTTCTGTAGCAGTAAGAACACCACTAGCTAATCTATTCTTTAAGGCTTTAGATAATTCCTTCCCTAGTCAACATAAATACCGTTCCATATTTAATAGACACACAATTAAGCTTTCTTATTCTACAACTATGAATATGGCCCAAAACATCGCTAAACTAAATAGTAGAATTCTAAACCAAAATCAGCATAATGCTGTTAATAATAGTGTTAATATAAATAATAATAAATCAAAATGTAATTGCAGAATTAAACCAGAAATTTGGTGTATAAATGCACCGTAAAAACAAATAATAACACAAAGAGCTACATAGGTGCAACGTCTTCGACATTTAAATCGAGATTTGCGAATTACAAATGCTCGTTTTCGAATTTTAATAGGAAGTCTTCGAATTCTTTATCAGAACTTATATGGTCATTAAAAGACAAACATTTAAAATACTCGATTTTTTGGACGAAGCTTTGTAATAGTAAAATCTACTCGAACTCGTCTATATCAACTAACTGCAACCTCTGCACAAAGGAGACCCTATTAATAATTACTAATTATGAAAACTTAACAAAAAAAGTGAGTTATTCTCAAACTGCCTTCATAAGGGCTTTGTCTACATTCCAAGCCTCGCAAAATGTCAGGAAAAAACACTAAACAAACAGGCTTTAATTTCTGATGTCTCTTATCAACTGTTGGACCTAAAACGTTATAACAGTTTATAAAACTTTAATAATACTTTATCTTCTATTCATTTATGATAGAATTAATGTTAGAATGAAGGATCCTGTTTAGGTATATAAACATATTATTGGGTTCTCTTAATAAACATGCACACCTTTGGATTATTTTAGATATTTATAATTTAGATTCGGATCTTTATATATTTGTCTCTGTTTTAAATATATAATTTGGATATTTAACTTGTAAGATTACCGGTTATAATTGAACCGTAGATCATTCATGCATTTATATATTTTACCCATTTTGGTTATGTTTTGGGAATTCAGAAAGTTACATTTGCATTTATATATTTTTATCCAGGTATAAATATAACAAACCATACTAGTCGACAAATATTGGTCTCCCTCTCCAATGAACTGGAGCTAAAACTACAATTATAGCTTTACTAATAATGATTGTAATTATTTACTTATTAAATGTATATCGTTTCATTAATACCTATAATACTCTCTATATATAGTTGTACAAATATGTTTATCTAGTAATTACATTTATAAAAAATTTAGATACTCAAATGACTCTCTATTGTTATAAGTGTTAGATATTCCCTGGATATTCGAAAGTATATAATGATTATTACTTAATTTAATATAATTTAATTTATTTTAATTACATTTAGATTACCTTCGGCTTTTTCAAGTCTTTAGCTCCGCTTTCTATCACATTCGCTGGACATTTTAGAAGTATCTTTTGTCTACTATATATTAAAAGCCTCTTACATTTTAAACTATATTTTTAATATTGGGCATTTTTATGTTTCGCAACCAATTCATTATTTTTCACTTTTTATTTTTATTTTGTATCTAGCCCTTATCCTTAGGACTCATGTAGTTTTGACTTATATATTTATAGTATATATCAACTACATGGTCCTTTTACAATAATCGATATGAAACATTAATTTTTAACAATATTTTCAGTAACCTATTTACTATATTGTATTATTGTATTATATTATGTATATTTGAAAGGTATCACCTTAAGTCTTTATACAATTACACCTTTGTATATTTTTTTATTAACACATATATGTAATTTAAAATTCAGACCTCTTTAAGTTTAATTATAAGGCCTGTTGATCCTTTAGGCACTCAAATTGTTAATCATAAATTCTTTAATAATTATAACTGTAATTATTTTATAAATTATATTATATAAACTGTTGTCAATATTATAAATAATTTCGTGAGGTTGTAAAAACATTATGTTTTCTTTCTCGTGTTTGTAAATCCTTTAAATTTGATTTCATAAAATTTGATTTTAGAAATTAAACTTGAGAGTATACCTTAAAATTAATACAGATACCTATTAACATTTAAAACCTAAAATATTATTCATTACTCTGATCTAACTTAAATTAAATATTTTGAATATTAGCGGTCAACCAAATAAGTTTAGATATATATTGTATATATGGATAATTGTCTAAAAACTTTAACATAAATTATTCCCTTTGTATCTCTCTCTCTGTAATCAACACTCTTTTGTCTTTCGAGGCAACTACTAACTATATTATCCCATCAGCTGTTTCTTCCTCTATGCTTTCCTTTCTTTCCTCTTTCTTCAGTAATTTACATTTTGTAACAGTTATATTGATGCCATGTATTTTTTAAGCTATCTCACAAGCACCCTCTTTATTGTATGTATTATATATTTTTGTCATGTTCTCAATATTAAGGTATATAAATATTGAGTTTTGTCATATATTACTCACTACCATGACTGAATCTTAACCATCTACTATGTCAGGGTATGTCATGCATCATCTTATTTTATCTGATGAGGACGTACTGTTGAACTTAACTCAGTACCTCTGAAATATGTATGATAAAATATCACAAGAATATCTATTTTGTTAATATTTTGAATTAATATATATATATATATATATATAGTATGGCCGCGTTGTCGATTACTTTAGCGGCAATCCAACGAAGTTTGCTTGGTTAGGAGGGTGAGTTTGGACACACAGCGGGACGAAAAACAAGACCTGACAAAGGGCGTAGAAACTCAGAAGAGTTAACGGCCCTCGGAAAATGTAAAAATAAGTATTTAATGTGTGGATGTGTATGAGTGTGGGATTGATTGCTCTCTTATCATGGAACATGTGTGGTTCCTCTCATAGCACGAAAAACATGAATGAAACAAGGAAAAAATGAAGAGAAACAAATGGGGGAAGAAGAGTTAATGACATAAGTAGATAAACTTAATAAAATGAACAAATAGAGGACAAGACAACAAACGGAAACAAAACAAAAAGAAAAAAAATATATATATATATGTATGTGTATGTATATATATATATATATATATATATATATATATATATATATTTAAATATATACATATATATATATATATATATATATATATATATATATATATATATATATATATATATATATATATATATATATATATATATATTTAAATATATATATTTAAATATATACATATATATATATATATATATATATATATATATATATATATATATATATATATATATATATATATGTATATATATATATTTAAATATATATATTTATATATATATATATATATATATATATATATATATATATATTGGTAAACGGAATAGAAAATGCTGACAAATTGTTCACAGTTGAAAAATGGTTTAATTAGGAATAAAAGAGTATTAGTGATTGTATGGGTTAGTATTCAGTTGTGGTTTTAAGTTTTTAAGTTTTTACCGGTTGCGCATTTCTAAATGCTTTTCAAAAATAATTTTGAGATAGAGTGTCCGTGCTGTTTGCTATATATATATATATATAGGAAAAGAGTCAGGACCCCGACAACTGAGCTCCAGCCGGATCCGGACGCTGTCGAAACAGGCGGAGCTCAGCCGTCAGGTCCTGACTCATTTCCTGTTACCCACTCTACTATCCTAAGTATCGAGTACTCTGGTGCTTTGTGGTCTTTACCACACTGTCTTTGTTATATATATATATGTATTATGTACATATACATTGGACAGCATCAGCATATCGTCTGGAAATCATGTATAGAGTATACAGCTATTTCTTAATAATGCAGTGATCCAATAAACTATATTATATCAAAGAAATATTCGAATTCCTGAAATGTTAATCACATGATCTACGTTGTCATTTATTATAATTGTTGTTTATTTTTTTTATTCTAAAATTTTCCTTTTTCTGAAAATAAATTATAACTGCAAATGCTATGAAATAAAATGTTAGTTCTAAAATGCTAAAATAACCCCGTTTATTGATATCAGTTTTCAGGTAAAGCTGTTCTTAACTCCTATTTCGTTGCATTATATTAAAGTATGATATTTGAATATTGTTTTCTCATTTTAAATTTGCTTTTGCTATTTTTTCTTCAGATTAAATTTATTTGTCATTTGCATTAAACTTTCTAAATACATCTTTTCATATTTAAAACAGTGTTAGTATCTTCACTGTAGGCCAATGGCCTAAGGATTTAAGATTTTTGTGATGTCGAAAAATATTGAAAATTATTCATATTAATGCCTCTCTTAAATATTGATTCACATATGCAAAATGCTCAAATTCTCTTCAGGGAATCGTAATTATTCATAGGGTGTAGTAATAGTTCAAGAAAGAAATATTTAGTTAATTTAATCCCCACTCCATAATTACTGATATTTAGACAATAAAGCTTCGCTCTTCTATCTTTATGATGGAAGAAACACTGACAACAGTTCATTTAATTTCTAGCCAGAAAAATATTGCCTTTAGGTCTGAAATGAATCTTAATATTGTTAAATTTATTTTTTTCTTTTGTTTTCATTTTCAACTCTTAGTGATTCAATGAATTTATTTTATCCAAATTATCTGAGATGTTTCAATAGGGATTATTGTTCTAGGATCTCTCATTGACGAAACGCCTCAAGAAGAAACTTCTACTAAAATAATAACGATGCTTCTTCTCTTATTACCCTTTCCGTCCTTGTTACCATGTACACCCTGTCATCAGAACATGCCTTCCTTCCGTTTTAACTGTTTATTGTCATATGAAGATACACTTTGAAGGATACTTGTTGCAAGGCAAGTTATGCATAAAAAACAACCCAACCCCCTCGAATATATATGGAATACTAGCAGTTTAGCCCGGCGTTGCTCAGGTTTATTCATTTGCTATGAAAAGTTACATACAGGTAAACGTGGCTTGAAAGCGAATAAGCTTATCAATTAAGTGCATAAAGCAGTTGAAACGGTTATTAAAAGTTACGAACCAATTAGCATTTTGAACAATTAATGATGGGTTAATAATCTTCCAACAGCGAATTTAGTAGAACAAATTTGCAAGATAGTGGCCCTGATGCCGCTGGGTGTCAGATCTGCCCGCCATGGGTGACCCTACCAGTTTTCCAGACGGCATAGCTCCAACACCTCCAACACCTGCACCAACATCTATAGCACCTCTTTGTAGACGATATTGCGGGTCATCCCTTGAGGAGTGTAAGCAAAAGGTCCATTCCTGCTCCCTACGCGGGAACAGGCAACATAAAGTTGGCCATGGGAGAAGCATGGCTCCCCCAAATGGATGCCCGCCACCGACAATGTTTGCCCTTGTGACTTGTTAATGGACATGGCAAAACATGGTCTCACCCGGAATTGGGATCGCCGGAAATCGAACGGGATATCTGACGCCGATGGGAAAAGGTTCATCCTTGGAATGAAAACATTCTCCCCTCTCCTGCACCCCGTTACGATGGTGGCCTCAATCAAGTTGGTCGTCAGTGATTTGACGACCATACAAGTACCGTCGCACTGCTTTGGTGGACGCAGGTTCCTTATTAGCATAATGGGACAGCCAACCCTAATCTTAAGAATGTAAGGTGGAAGCCCTGGGGGCTCAAGGGAATTTAATAACACAACCGGATAATTAACGATATCATCGTGGTCCGACGTACGGTCGATAGATTTGAAGATGTACTCTTTACCGGGAATCTTCTCAATCAGCTACTCGTTAATAAAATTAACCATGGTATTTTTCAGAGCAAGGATGGCTCTTTCGCTGAGCTAATCGAGGTTTTTAAAGTTAGATGAGACATTAGCAAAAACTGCTTCACAAAGGTCAGAAGGGCTGCTCACAATGTTGCACAGGGAGTCGATTGCTATGCCGCCCTTGTCATCGGCAGGGACCTTGCCCTCACCAAGTGCTAAAATGTTCTAAGCAAATACTGCAGACATGTTGTCACCATGCAAATAAGCACGCATATTTGTGTTCAGGTACAAACTCTTCCCCTGGAGCCACAAAATGGACGACTTATGGCAGGCACGCACTTCATCAGCTCTTGTCCCTTTGAGGATGACAGGCAGCGTTTGCTGAAAATCCCCTGATAGCAGTAGGGTTACGCCACCCACAGGAGCCGTAGAATCCCTAATGTGTTTCAGGGTCTTGTCCAATGCCTCAAGGGCACTCTTGTATGCCATTGTGCACTCATCCCCCCAAAAGAGGCAACAATTTTTGAGAACCAGAGCTTCGTGTAAACTCTTGCTGATATTGTATGTTGGTGTCTCAGTATTTCCTCAAGGGGAGTTTAAAGGTTGAATGTGCTGTCCTGCTTCCCAGCAGCATAGTAGCAGCGATCCCGGACGATGCAACGGCCAACGCAATTTTTTTCTCCTGACGAATCTTAGCGAGAATCAATTTCGTTACAAGACTTTTTCCGGTACCCCCAGGACCATTGAGAAATTAAATACCCCCAGTCTGATTTTGAACCGCATAAATGATAGTTAAATAAGCCAACCTTTGGTCCGACAGAAGTTTGGGCTCATTTTCCTCTAAGTATTGGGAAAGAGATTCGACGTCATATGCTGTTTCCCGCAACAAATCCGGGGCCAACGTGTTAGCTTCCTCTCTGACGGTTCTGGGCAAGCAATACCTCGCCAACTTACTCCCACCCATGTCGAGGAGGGCGACCTCGATATCAATAAGTTCTCTGTTGTAGATAAAGTCGCTGTAACAAAGAACTTCCACTGAAGTATACTGCAGATGAGCCAGGCGCAGGAAGTCCTCAGACATGAAGTCTCTGTACTTGACCCATAAAGATTTGGGATCACCCAATTCACACTTTTGTGAGTTGCCGTAGACCTTTAGGTGATTTCAACAATGCACCTTCTGCTAAAGTGGAATCCCATTGCGAATCATCTTCCAAAAGATCACGCTTAAAGCAGGCTTCCCGTTACGTATCACATATTTCTCCATCAACAGTTTTGAGGTCCTGAAAATTCTGTGAGCTTACAACCTCGTGCAGAAGAAGGCGGAGATGAAAGCACTCATGCTGACTTGGGGGCACAGTGTAAACCCTTCCAAGACAGTGTCAAATTATACACCAGGATGTCTTTCAACAGCCTGACCTGACATTCTTCGCACCCAAGTGTTTTTCGACCATATAAAGTAGGATGGAACCTGGGGGTACACAATTGTTTACGCAAATGTATTGAACTGGCAAAGTTTGAAGAAACCCGTCAGAGCGGTCTCTTTCAGGTCGCTGGCCAATTTGGCTGCGGTTTGGTCCGTAAAGTAAACCCTTTGCAAATTTTCCAAATGTACCGCAAGCTGTACGATGGCTAGGTGCCGTTGGTTTAGGGGTAAACCAAATAGGCGCCAAAAAGCTTCATTGCTACTGATGTACCGCCCCGCCAGGTATTCTGTGACCTCGTCCCTGCTATTTTCAGCTTGACATGCGAACATTGCGGCATTAGAGCCCTTATTTACATATGTATTTTATTGACTTGACGGAGTTGCAAAACTCAACGTTGATGTGGGCGTTGAACATCTTCAAGAGAAGCGGGCAGTAAAGGACCACCCATCTATTGTCGACTTGACCTCCCTTTACTGTTGTGGGGAAGCCACCGTTCTCGGGCCGTCTCCGCCTGTACGTTGCCACCAGTCTGAGTCTTGTCAACACATTTTTGGGGGTATCACTTACTGCATGACCTCCCCTTTCAGACACGTGTGATGCTCATTAGGACCCTACGCACACGGACCATTTTAGCTTTGACGATGTCATGTAATTCCTGGTCAGTTGCTGGGTTAGGGATTCCAGCCGAAATGAAGCGGTCTATGGCATTTGAATTGATTTTATCAGCTAACCAAATCAAAATGTGAGCATGTGGCAGCCCTCGTTTTTGCCATTCGACGGTGAACATGTCACATTTTACAGCCCCAAATACATGACCCTTTTTTATTAAAGCCATGAGTTTAGCCAGTTTCAGTCTGAACACTCTGGCAATGAGGTCATGTCTGTTCGAATAATTTTGACCAGGAAAAAGTTCACGGGTTACATTTCGATTCATATGTCTATAGCATTAATCTGTTATATGAAGTGTTATTTTGCGGGTTGTTATTTGCAATATCCGATTGAAAATGCCCCCAGATAAGCAGTATGTCAATACGGAACGCTCCACTGCAGTGTTGTCATATAGGGAGTGAAGAGCGACAGAGAGAGTAAAGCAGTTAAATTATAGAGATGGGGAATGATCATGATCGATTGTTGCCCTTATTGTTGATGTATTTGAAATTGTTTTGCTTCATTACCTTTTCCTGACCAAAAGCAGTAATTGTCCCGACTTTGAATAGAATCTGTTGGAAATTGTGGACGTGAATCCGTTACAAACTTTAACACACACATCCTCGGATGTGTATATATACATAAAACTTAGATTTAAAAGAGATTTAGAGAGAATGAAGCCTATTTCCTTCGAGAAACATAGAATACTGTATGCATACACACTCACACACACACATATATATATATATATACAATATTTACGTATCGAGAGAGAGAAAAGGAGGGATAGGTGATAAATGTAGTTATTTGCCAAATAGCGTATGCAGAGGGTGCTCAATACTGGTGCCGGCAGTATTAAATATTAGAAGTGTTAATATCTAGTGGGCGAGAGAATTACCAGAGCGTAAGCACGCGTAGATGTAAAATATAGGAGATCAGACCGTTAAAACATGTTTATTCAAAATAGCACCTACGTACGTTTCGCCCGAATTGGATTCTCAAGGGCATAATAACTAATGAGCGTTCCTTACATGGCCCGGAATGGGTTTTTAGAGATAAGTTCACGTCAGAGGTCATTCTTCGTAAAAAATATGTTTTGATTTTGCAGTAGGTCAAGGGAGATAACTCTGACCGGTGTTAGGGCAGTCTTTCCCGGACAAATTTTTTATCCGATACAACCATGTGGTTACTACCTTACCATTGCCGATACTGACAGGGTCAAGTACGCAACGTTTGTTTCGAGACGTTTATTTTCTGTGCCTGCCCGCCTGCGTCGATTCATGTCGGGTCTGGGATGCATGGTTAGTTTCCGCATGTTTTTAGCAACGCCTGCCCGCCGGGGTGTTAAAGCTTGGTGCAGGGAGACCCTGTTTAGGGTTTCACTCCTCGTTCTTATTCCATCTGAAGTAGGATATTTTTAAGCGGTGTGTACAGCTCATCGTCGTTTCAGCTCTGCTGTTGATGAGCTCGTGGGGTGCCGTTATGATGTGGTAGAGCTCCATGAGGCAAGCTCGCACTTCCTCTTGAAGTTGTACGGTGCAGCCCTGCCGAAAATTTCCCAGTGCGTGGAGAAGCTGATGTTTAAGTCTTTTAATGCTGTGATAGCACTACCCGTAGCAAACTTACTAAGACACGTAATCGCCACCGTAACGTCCTATGGTTCCGTCCCCCCTACTCTCGGAGTGTGGCCTCCGACATACCACGGATATTCTTCGAAGCCTTAGATAAGAACTTCCCACCCAACCATAGGTATAGGAAAATCCTTAATAGGAACAATAGAAAAATATCCTTCTCTACTACTCCTAACCTAGCAGACATCATAGGATCAACAAATCACAGCAAGATCACCAAGATACAGCAGCTTAGCACAGGCGTACCTACACCTGACAACAACTATATCGACCTTAACGACTCCCTAGCAGCATCCACTAGTGCTGGCAACAGTCTCTACAGGCGCAACCAACGTAACCGCGACATGACTGGAGAATATGCAGGTGACCCGCACGGGTCACCTGGCGGCAACGGAAGACGCTTTGGCGTGCGGATTAATAATGGTACCATCCCGCGCACAGTGGGTTTCAATGGTGCTAATGACAGATGTGAGAGCGTAGGTAAAAACGTAGATAGCAATAATAATAGCCTTACCGTGGGAGCTAGAAGGGATCCCGAACGAAACTGCAACTGCCGAGACAGGAGGCGCTGCCCCCTTAGGGGAAACTGCTTGACTGATAAGTTTATATATAGGTGAATGTAACTAGCCGTAATAGCGTTAAACATTATATAGGGGCTACCTCTGGCCCGTTCAAAATTAGATTTCGAACACATCTCCACTCTTTCGCAAATAATAAATTAAGACACTCCACTTCGCTCGCGAGCTACATCACACCATTAAAAGACTTAAACAACGCTTCTCCACGCACTGGGAAATTGTCGGCAGGGTTGCACCGTACAACTTCAAGAGGAACGCTTTTTAGTTATTATGCCCTTGAGAATCCAATTCGGGCGAAACGTACGTAGGTGCTATTTTGAATAAACATGTTTTAACGGTCTGCTCTCGTGTATTTTACTTCTTCACCTATATATATATATATATATATATATATATATATATATATATATATATATATATAGAGAGAGAGAGAGAGAGAGAGAGAGAGAGAGAGAGAGAGAGAAAGCGAGAGAGAGAGAGCAAATAATATACAAGAAAATATACATAATTTAATATTGTAAAAAATTTTTTTTTTTCATAGAGCGCTGTTACTTAAACTAAAGATAGAAGCAAAGCCATCGATCTCAGTAATCGATTAACCATTATCGACTATTATATTTGGTAAGGCATCTAAAGGCACGATTCAATCATCAGTGTAAGTGTTTTATTATATGTGTCGAGAGCAGAATGTTTGTTAAAAATCTCGCTCCATATGGTGTAAAAAATGTCAAAGTCCCGGACAGATATAAACAGGACTAGACGTTGTAGGGGCTATAAAGTGCTCCGAAAAACCAGCCCCAGTCAATTCAACTCAAACATATATATTAGTTTAATATATCAATACTTATTTAATACGTATGATGATCATGTTTCTTTAAAGATAAGCTGAATGTACATTTGTTCTGAGCATTAACTATTTAAAATCAAAAGACACGGATTTTCTGCGCGATAGCTATCTTGTGAGTGACTGTGTAAATTTAGGAGTAAAATAATACCACTGTTGATAGTGCACCCGTATTCCTAAAGGAGAGACATTCAGGATACAATTAATA
>OZ024740.1:346259230-346274230 GCA_964016885.1 Eledone cirrhosa
GCAGTTGTTCGCTTCATCTCGCTCTCTTTCGAGTTAAAATTTCTCCAAAATGTACATATACTAGCAAAAAAACCGCCCCTCTGGCGATTTTCTGCTAGCATATGTAGTGTGCAAATTGGTATTATACGCAAATAAATATATATGTAATTTGCAAATTAAATTGACAATATCTTCTTCTTCACTCACTTATTTCTGAGAGGGTCATGGGGGGCAGAGTCCTTCTCAAACGCTCCTTCCAGTGAGTTTGTCAGTAGCAAACATCTCTAACTGATCCAGCTGGATCCCAAAGCCTGACCAAGCTCATGGATGTTATCCAATTATCTTGCTCAAGGTCTGCCTCTGGGTCTCTTACCGGTTGGTTTTGCCGGTAAAATGTGTCAGCGATCTTTACTGAGACATTCTAACCACATGCTCATAATATGGGAGTTGTGTCCTATTTCTGCCGCTTTTATTTGCAATTGTATTCTTTTGGTCATTACTCAAGATACATGATCCTCAGTAAGAGTTGGTAGGAATACCAGGAATACAGCGAGTTTGGCTTTTACACCGTCTGATTGCTGAATGCTGAAGTTGGCGCATTACTGCATCAGCTTTTGCAATTCTTGCACTTAATTCAGCCGCCTGCCTTCCATCACTCATGAACACGGCTCCAAGATACTTGAACTTCTCTAACTGCTTCAGTAGAACTCCATTCACATGTATATAAATTTGAGGGACATGTGTCTACCTGTCCATCACGCAATGGGTATGTGTGTTTGTGTGAATGTATGTGTGTGTAAAAGGAAGGAAAGGGATACACACATATATATGTCTCACTTAAAAACAGTGAAACACACACACACCTGTCTCTAATTTAAGAACGCCGACAAACTCACGCGCGCGCACATACACACACTGTCCTATTACTACTTAAGAGCTTTGGCCCGGGCAAACATCCCCTCAATTTTGGAACCGTCTGTATTGTCCTGAATTGATGGGAAAAGACTTGACCGTCTTACTCTGTGCTCCTGGTCCAGAGGTAGGTGCCTTACCTAGGAGGTCACAGTTAGTAAGTCTTTTGCTTCTTCCCACATTCTGGATGCAGCTGTAAGGGCAAGAGCTACAGCATCCGCAGCTGAACGGAACAAAATCCTAAAATACCGTGTTCTGTCAGCTAACTACATTACCCAGCCTGTGGTGTTCGAGACGTTTGGGGGAGTCGCGCTACTGACAGAGAGATTATTATCTTTACTGGCGGCTCGCCAAACAGGTAACTGGTGATGCTCGTGAGGGCACTCGGTTGTTCCAGGACCTCAACGTCACCATCATCCCAGTTAACGCTGCGAGCGTGATGGCCTGCCTCAAAGATTATTAGAGAGGTTTCCCAGTGTTCCTCGCTATATTGCTATCTTTTGCTCTGGTAGCGGCTCGTTTTCCCAATCTTTCGCCTGCAATTTGTTCTATGGGGTCTAAAATGTGTGTATTACCTGCTTGTGTATTTTTTTCTCTTTCTTCTTTTCCTTTTCCTTTCCTTTGTATATATTATATTGGTTAGTATTTTCTTTCCTTAACAATTATATTAAATGAGCTTAAATCAAAAGAGTTAATAAACAAATGAAGAGTTAATACATAAATAAAACGTTATACTTGTTTTACCCTCCCATTTCCAATTCACCGAACTCTGCTATCATGACTGTATGTGCGTGTTTGTGTAAATGTATATGAGTGAATGCATGTATGTTTGTGTGAAAGTATGTGTATTTGTGTGAATGTATGTCCGTGTATTTTTATAAGTTTCTGTTTGCGTGATTATAGTTATATACTCATAATAGTTATATACTCATACATATAGATGCATGCACGTGCACACTCATACGCGTCAGCGTGTAGAAAATCATAATCTCTCTATCTCTCTCATCACACACTCTCTCTTTCTATATATATGGTAGTTGGAGCGGTGGTAGTGGCGACGATAAACCGGAAGTGTAGAAATTCGAAATTTTGCAAAGAAGTCAAGTACGAAATTTAGTACATAAATTATGTAATATTTATTCATTATTCATTCAAAGTAGTCCAACTTATTTTGCTAACTGGATTAAAAGAAATAAACCATACGCAGTCCCGCAGTCCTTACTTTATTATAGTTTAGATATACAGTATATATACAGCGAATGCTAGAAAATAAAACAAACAAAAAACTGGTGATATAGCCAACATAAGTTCACCTTAAATCTTTCAAATATACGTATTAATGTTCAAACATAAGACACATTTGTCATATGTTTAATTATGTCGCTAACCATATGTTCGTCATAATGAAGTATTCGAAATATATTTCTAAGTTATCTTAAGCGTTCATGTCATCTAGAGAACGAGGTCTATTTTAAAAACTGTGTTTATACATTTTCGTATTAAATAAATTTCAATTTTTTTTTCTAAATTCAGAAATAATTACAATTTATTTTTCTTATTGATAATGATAAAGAAAATATATTAATGCTCTGCAGGTTTTGATAGATTAACATTCAAATATATAGATATAAAGTTATAAAAAATAAAATTTTAAATTAAAACAAAATAACGCAAAAATATGTAAATGATTCTATCGCGCAGCACACACACACACATACTCTCTCACTCTCTCTCTCTCTCTCTCTCTCTCTCTCTCTCTCTCTCTCTCTCTCTCTCTCTCTCGCTTTCACTCTCTCTCTCTCCATATATATATATATATATCTATGTATGTATGTATATAGGTATAAATATATACATATATGAACATATATATGTTTATATATAGGTGTGTATATATATATATATATATATATATATATATATATATATATAAACGTTTGTATATGTATAATAAAGTCAAAACAATGCAGGTATGGACATAGAATAAAGAATGCAAATGCAAAAGATATTGTTGACAATTAGTCTCTTACCTTAGATTTATTTAAATGTCCTTAATTTTCGAGATAATATCTCTTCTTCGGAGGGAATTAAAGCGGTTAAACCAATGTTCTAAATATCTTGCCAAGGAAATGGTATAGAGTATCTGTTCTATCTCTAATGTCAAAGAGTTAAGGTTAGGTGGATAAAGAGTAGTCTCCCTTTAAAAGGTTTTTTTTGTACATGCCTGTTTAAGTGTGTGGGAGAATGTGTGAGGTGTAAGTATGTGTGTGTGTGTGTGTGTGTGTGAGAAGATATGTCTATACGTAAATGTGGGGGATAGATGTTATCTCGTGTTAGAACTGGTCTTTGTGTGTTTATGTGTGTGTGTGAGAGAGAATAAGTGGAGGTGTAAATGTGTGTGTGGGTGGTACGTGTGTGTGGGCGTGTGTTTGGGAGGGGGGGGGGTGTAAATATGGGGCTAGATGCTATATCAAGTTATAAATTGGGTGTTGAGTTCTAGCCTATTATTGATTGGTGGTTGTGTTTTGTCTATTGTTAGTGCTTCTTTAATTCTAAGATTGCCGAGGTTTCTTTCCTTAGTTTCTATCCTAACTTATGGTTTTGTCGGTGTTTTTGCATTTCACTAGGTGTTTCTTAAATGAGGAAACGTTAGTATTAAGGTGTACTTTTATTCTTATGTGGAGTGGTCTGGTGGTGCTACTTACTTAGAAGTTGCTGCATTTGTCGCACTCTAGTCTATATACGATGTAAGCCTAGTGGCATAGGTCTGTGCCGTTGATGGGGCAGTTGGCTAGCCTGCAGCGGTTGTCATGTCTGGTGGAGTGTCTTTTGGTTAGCTGTCTGCGTAGAGAAGGACCTGAGTGGGCCAGTTGGATATCTAGTCCCTCTCGTCTGATAGCTCTGCGGATGGCTGTTGTTGTTTCGTCACTGAAGTGTGGGAGCTTCGGGAAGCAAGTGTTAATGCCTCAGGTGTGGTGTCCTTTGTTCTTTCTTGCACTGTTTGTGGTGGATGTCGTGTATCCGTTAAGTTTGAGTACTTACAGGAAATGTGTGGTGTGTGTGTCGCGGTCTCTAGCGTCGGTGCATTTGTTCCGGATACGTGTAGTTCGTTCCATCTGAGATACAGACCTATGCCACCAGGCTTAAGCCGTATACAGACTAGAGTGCGACAAATGCAGCAACTTCTACGTAGGTAGCACCACCAGACCACTCCAAATAAGAATAAAAGAACACCTCAATACTAACGCTTCCTCATTTAAGAAACACCTAGTTAAATGCAAAGACACCGACAAAACTATAACAGTTAGGATAGAAACTAAGGAGAGAAACCTCCGCAATCTTAGAATTAAGGAGGCACTAATTATAGACAAAACACAACCACCAATCAATAATAGACTAGAACTCAACACCCAATTTATAACTTGATATAGCAGCTAGCCCCATATTCCCCCCCACACACACACTTACACCTCCACTTATTCTCTCTCTCACACACACATACACACACAAAGACCAGTTCTAACACGAGATAACATCTATCCCCCACATTTACGTATAGACATATCTTATCACACTCACACACACACACATACTTACACCTCACACATACTCCAACACACGTAAACAGGCAAGTACAAAAAAACCCTTTTAAAGGGAGACTACTCTTTATACACCTAACCTTAACTCTTTGACATTAGAGATAGAACAGATACTCTAAACCATTTCCTGTCAGCATGACTTGGCAAGCTATTTAGAACACTGGTTTAACCGCATTACTTCCCTCCGAAGAAGAGATATTATCTCGAAAATTAAGGACATTTAAATAAATCTAAGGTAAAAGACTAATTGTCAACAATATATTTTCATTTGCATTCTTTATTTTATGTCCATACCTGCATTGTTTTGGCTTTATTATACATAAACAAACGTTTATACATCATTGCACAATACTTCAAGTGAACTTTAACTCCCTCCATATATATATATATATATATATATATATATATATATATATATATTTATTTATTTATTAAAATAACAAATTAAAGTTTAAGCAAAGAATCGCTGCTTTCACCCTTAACGGGATCTTCTTAAACTAACAAAGTCAATCTGTAAACGCAGAAGTGAATATTTCAAAAAACGTTGCAACCGGAGGAAGACAGGAAGACGATACTTTGGTTCGTGGAAACGTTCTCTGGCAACGTCATTATTTGGAGCGGTAAAAAACAATTACACGCAAAGATAAAACCACGTTTATGGTATAAAAGAAGTCGTAGACTAATATTCTATTAGGTGGTTCATAGAGACGTTCTCTGGCAATGAACGGAAAAAACGAAGATAATACGTCATATGTTGAGCGGGGAGAACAATTGCACGCAAAGACAAAAAAACGTAAATGGTATAACTGAAGTCGTCGACTAAAATTCTAACTACGAAACAGAATGATTCCCGGCTTCAGAGTTAAGAGTAAAGTAAATAAAATACAGAGGTAATTGAAATCAAATAAATACATACACGCATCCATAATAGTACATACACAACCATACGCGAAAACACTCGCCATAGGTATACAAATACACGCACGTACACAAAAAAAATAAAACAACTCGCACGCACATACAGAACCCACGCAACGCCTGTACCCGCACGCATACGAATGTATACACCAAATACACATAAAAATATATATTAAAAATATATATATTACATATATATATGTGCGTGCGTGTATACATATAATTAAATGATCGTATATAAATAAATAAATACTTATATAACAAGCGCACACACATACCTACATGTAAATACACATATATTCGGAAACCTTCTTCAACCAAAAGGTACAATCCGTTAGGGTATAATGTGGGCTGTAATACAGGAAAGTTTTGTGCAATTTATGTTTATAAGCCAAAATTGACTCAGATTTTTTGTTTAAGATGTGGTCTTTGGCGTGGAATATTTTCCAGGGCCTCAGCGGCGCAGAGGTCACATGGCCTTTTATTTCCTTTATACGATCTAGCCTTAGCTAGGATCTCCCAGTGTAACTTATATTGGGTGTGGTTGTATTTTAGACTCCAGATATAAGCTGAAAGTGACGTCATATTCCTTCTTAAATGGTAACGAAAAGAATGAGTATGCATGTAAAGACGCTGCTTGAATATATTCGCGGATAAAAATATGTAGGCTCTACGGGACGTGGATGTTACAACCTTACATTTGTAGACAATGTTACTAGAGAGGCATTTCCCCGATAGGGGGCAGTCAACCCGATTCCTACAATTACAGTTAGTACTAACTACAGGGTTGCACGTGTTCCTACGAGAGGATCTTAGCTAATGTTGTGGCCACCTCCATATTATATGCTGGGTTATACTATATAATGCGTCGGGATCTATTTCTTCTAGGTCTATTCTCGTACTATGTATATGCTACCTTATCGACAAATCCACTCCGAGCAAGAGCTTCATTGTAATATGTGGAATGGTCGTTGAATATATGCTCGTTAGTAAAAAGACGGGAAAGCCTCAAAGAAACGTTTCTTAGCAGGTTCTAGGTAATGCTGGCAGGATGGTTAGAATGCTTACTTATATAATTAAGCGTATCATTCGGCTTTCTATACGGGTAATGCAAGCCATTCGATAAATTGAGGGTAACGTCGAGGTAATTAACAACCGATAGGTTGGCTTCAACCTGTATGGAGAGGTTGAAGCCTTTACAGAAGGCTGTGCGTTCTTTTCTGAACATGTCGCAAGCATGTGGGCCGCACTTAGTGATGGTCAAAAGACCATCATCACGGTACAAACCACCACCCCCGGTTGGGGAATTCTTCCTTGATAGAGAAAAGAAGGAAAAGGCCGATAAGATCAGTAACCTCCGCTGAATCGTTGTCGTCCATACACGCGTCGAATGGGGTACTATTAGATATTTTAATCCAAATAGAGTCGTCGAAATTAATCACCGACTTACGGGCATTGAGGATGACATCAATCTCGAAATTCTTAACCACTGTGAGTGTTTTAGTGTTATTTTAATAAATATTTGCTCGACGGTTCTTATATATTTGATATATATTTATCCTTATCGAGCCCTCTTTGGAATTTAGTCTTCAAATTTATTATTATTACTATATATATATAGAAGTGGTTACACAACGGTTAGTTCACCATACCGAGAACAATTATTTCACCTTAGCGGATCCTCAGCTCGTAATATGCATGGTTATACGGAAAAGGAAGTACGACCGTACGAACGCGCATGCGAGGAAACCCGTCACTTCCCATAGGCAATACTAAAATGCGTGTGAGAGGTGTAAGGAGATAACTGAGAAAGTCCGAAAAGTTTTTAGTTGAAAAGAAGTATTATGATGTTGTTACTTTGCTAAGAGTATATGTCAGATTATAGAGTGCACTTTTAGGCTACCACCAGCCACACAAACCTGTAACAAGTTCTGAACAAGCAATGCCAGTGACTTGAAGGTTTTTAAGTGGGGAAAGGCTTTGCACTCGACCAATCCCACTCTTTGAGCATCGAAAATACTACCCGAAAAGGAGAACTAATCAAAACCACCGGAGCTTACGAAGCCGCAGGTTTTTTTCAGAGCTTCCTCTCTCCTAGAAAGGTATTGTGACAACAACTGGAGGCCTTTCACTCCCAGGTGAAAAAAAAATATTTGGATGGCCGTTGACTTTGCTGAGTTCCTCCACCTATTGTCAGGTCTTGTATTTCATCTCGCATGGTGTCCAATTATCACCTTCCTAACCAAGCTTACTTGGTGGGGTTGCCGGTTTAGTCGCTGACGAACCGACCACCACACAGGTTGTACTGGGTTATATGTTATCAGAAGCACTCGAGAGCGACCTGACATACATACATGATGGTGGCTGCCCCTTCGTTATCGAGTATGGACATTGCACGAGGAGAAAAAAAATAATAATAAATAAATAAAAAAGAAAATAAGAATAAAATATATATATATATATATATATATATATATACACATACATATACACATATACACACACATATACATTAATAACAATAATAATATACATATACATATATATATACACATACACGCACACACATAAACATATCTATACACACACACACACACGATATCAACTAACAGCGCTGCGATCCAATGTGGCTTTTTAGCCCAGCCAATGATCTAAAATGTCTTGCACAGAATCGGCAACCAAAACATTCACTAGAAGTAGTCGGCTGTGGTTGGAGTTCATGAACTTTTGCATGTTGCTTGAGCCCTCCTGCTGATTTACATTCTCTACCACATGTTTGGCAAGCATGATAAGTAGCATCTCCAACAGCAGCATGGTAGTCAACCATTGGTCTTACTTTATGACTGCGAAGATGACTTTCGAGTCAAGCTTTGCTTAGGCCGAGTCTCGCACAGACGCTGCATGTCAGCACCATAGGAGGACCCTCGCCGTCTGGAAGTGCAACAGCAATGCCCTTCCTCATATCCCGCTTTACTTGCTCGTATGCGATTCGAGATGCCTCAAAGGCAACTTTTCCCTCATATACAGTCTTTCTCCATTTATTACGATCAGCAGCAATATTTTCCCATGTATAAGCAGAGATGTTAGCGTCTTTCAAAGAGGCTTTCAAGGAATCCTTATACCTCTTTTTTGGTTTATGTGGCGGTCGTTTTCCTTTAACCAACTCTCCATAAAATAGTTGTTTTGGTATTCTAGAATCCTTCATCCTGGCAAGGTGACCACTCCAACGGAGTCGTTGCTTAAGAACAAGAGATTCTATACTGTCACACATAGAGCTTTCCAAAATCTCGACATCACTGATGTGGTCCCTCCAGTGAACGCCATGGATCCGTCTGAGACACATCTGATGGAAATGCTCCAATTGCTTAAGGTGGTGTCGATATGTGACCCAGGTCTCGCAGGCTTAAATAAGACAAGAGAGCACACATGCCTTGTACACCTTTACATTTGTCCTCCTGCATATGTCTCGCCGACCCCAGAGTCGCCTTTCTAGCTTTCCGAAAGCATCACTTGCTTTCCTAATCCTAAGTGAGATTTCACTGACAAGGTTGCTGTATCGATTGACAGTGCTTCCCAGGTAGACAAACTGATCAACCACTCCAAGTCGTTTAACATACACATAGATATTTGGTTCAGTGTACTGCTTACCAGGGGCAGGTTGGTACATGACGACGGTTTTCTTGAGACTGACAATCAATCCTAGGGCAGTGCAAGCGTCAGAAAATGCATTCAAAATGTGCTGCATATCACTCTCTGTGTGCGCTACAAGATCGCAATCATCTGCATACATACATACATACATACATACATACATACATACATACATACATACATACATACATACATACATATATACATACATACATACTCATTTACAAGCCTATTTTAAATAGTTTGCAACTAGTGATGAAAATAAACAAACATTATGAATTATCTCGGGGATTTGAAATTTTAAAATGTGACAATCCCGAATACAGAAAAATAACTGTGAAAATTTCTGTTGTCTATAAATACTAGCTTAGAATTTCTGGTAAATTTCACCTAGAGACGGAAAAGGGGGTTAGTAGCACCATGGAGAATCGAACTCCGTATATCTCGGTTAATCTGCAAGCTCGTTAAATATTACACTAATATCAGGTTCTATACTAAACAGTTTGCGGCTAGAGGCGTAATGTAACTTAGCTGGCTTACAAATCAAACTCATTTTAGAATTTTTAACGACTGATATAACTATTGTACACATAAACCTTCATTGAGCCCTGCCCTTGACTGTCATCATCCTTCTTCTTACCACAAACTCGTTGAAGAAAAAGACGAAGAAGAAGAATAAGAAGAAGAAGAAGAAGAAGAAGAAGAAGAAGAAGAAGAAGAAGAAGAAGAAGAAGAATTATATCACTCTCTATATCCGTAAACATTAATCTCTTTCAATCTCTATTTCCGAAACCATTAAACTCTCCCCTTCTCTATATCTAACGTACAATACACTATCCCAACATTCCTCTCTCTGTATATCTACTACCACTAAACTCTCCCCCTCTCTATACCTATCACACGGTTCTTTCTCACTCTCTATATTATAATCACTAAACTTTCCCCCTCTCTATATCAATCACATTGTAATCTCTTCTAATACGCCTCAATCTATTCATTACAACAAAACTCTCCTACTCTCTGTATCAACTATATGGCACTCTCTCATTCTCCCCCTCTCTACATCTAACACCAATAGTCTCTCACCCTCTCTATATCTGTTCGACATTATCTCTCCCAGAACCCCTCTTCATATCCATTATCATTAAACTCTCAAAGGGCGGTGGATTGGCAGTATCGCTAGAGAGTCGGACACCATGCTTTGTAGCATAGAGTTACGGCTCTTTATGATCTGAGTTCAAATCCCGCCGAGATTAACTTTGCCTTTCATCCTTACGGGGTCGATAAAATAAAGTACCAGTCACGCACTGGTGTCGATTTAATTGACTTTCCCCTCCTCCCAAATTACTGGCCTTGTGCCTATATAAGAAACCATTATCATTAAACACTCAGCCTCAGTATATCTGTCCTACACCTATCTCTCTCAACACCCTACTCTATAACTACTACTAGCATGATTTCCCCCTCTCTCTATCTATCAATAACTATCTCTTCAACACTCCTCATTATATCCACTACCAGTACACTGCCGCCCTCTCTATATATACCACACGGCACTCTCATTAACCCCCTTTCTAAACCTAACACCAATAATCCCCCCTCTCTATATCAATTACGACACTATCCCCCCAGAAACATTCTCTATACACCCTTATCACTAAATTCTCTCCCTCTCTCTCTATATATTACTCCTATCCCTGCCTTCACTACTCTCTATAGCTACTACCTGCAATCTCTCCCCTCTCTCTATCTACCACCCGGCACTCTCTCATGTTCTTCATTTCTATAACCGTAACCCCTAACCTCTGCCAATCACAATAGCTATCATACACCTACCTCTCCCAACACCACTCTCTCTATCTATTTGTATCTCACGAGAAACCCCACTATATCTGTAACCATTAATCTCCCACCTTCTTTTTATCTACCGTACAACACTCTCTTCCAATACACTTTTCTATATCTACTACCATCAAACTTCCTCCCTCTCTACATCTACTACACGCCAGTCTCTTCTAATCCACCTCACTCTATTAATTACCAACATTCAGTAGTTCGAATCAAACACTTTCTTGAAATCAGGCATACATAGATATATTCTTGCACAAAGCTTAGAAACGGCATATATCTGAAAGAGTTTCTACATCAAAGACTAAAACAGAAACCGTGCACTTGGAGACACCCAGTTGGGCATCTTTCTCAAATTGATGTTATCATTCAAAGAAAATACATATCAATATGTGCATGCAAATAAAAACACACATTTAATGACGAAAACAAAATTTTTTTTATTCCAGAGTTGGGCCCGATTGACACAGGTCGAACCTTAAGCTGATCAATCGCGTCACTCCACAATAAATGTAATCAAAATTGACACCTCGTCCTTTTTTTATTATTATATTCTGCTTAGTACAACCCCAAAATAAATACTGGAGACTACGCATAGAGTGCTCAGGTTGATGAATCTACAGTAACTTGACTTTAAAATCCATAAACTATATATATATATATATATATATATTTCGTTTCTGAATTTGTTTAGCAAGATTCTTTATCTGAAAACGTGTGTTGAAACCGATATTGTTATACTTTAGGAGGGTCATGTTGCCAATAAAAAACACACGCACTAGTTGCTTTCACTTCCATTTATTATACATTTCCGGTTGGTTGGTTGTTCATATATTATCAAAGTTCTTTCGTCACACACTATGTGCCCTCTTCAGTGACTGGGGATTATTTTCTTTGTTTTGTGCCTCTCCTTTGTTCTACGCCATCTTGGTTTTGTGTGTGCTGTGTGCTTAGTTTGCGCATGTGTTACATCCGGGTTTCTGTGTGTGTTTTTATTTGTTAATTTATTTGTTTATTTACATGTTATTGTTTTTTTTTTGTTCTATGTGTGTGTGCTTTCATGTTGTCCTTAATTGTAAGTTGCTATTCAAAATGGCGTTTACATATTTTTGCGTTAAACTTCTTTAGCCTCCACGAAAAACTCTTTCCACCACAACACCGCTACCACAACATAATAAAAAAAATCACTATCAAGCTATCCTACAGCCCCACACCTAACTTCGCACAAGACATCGTTTCCTCAAACAACAAAAAACTCAACCCCTATGGAAGAAACAAACTAGAAATTAGTGGAGAGCCGACCAGGCGCTATAACTGCCCTGATAGATCACGAAGATAACAGATGCCGAGAACGTAGCGTGAGCTACCAGTGCAAGGTGAGGACGGACACCTCCAACAAAGCTTATATAGGATTAACCGCTTGTGACTTTAAGACCCGCCTCTACCAACACCGACATACGTTCTGAAACCCGGTCCGGCGACATGCCACCACACTTTCGGGCCATATCTGAGATCTCCAAGATAATAATATAACTTACCATCTTACTTGGGGCTTACTGTCCAGAGCTAACTCTTACACGGGAGGACGCCGTCCATGTAACTTATGCTCGGAGGAAACATTACAAATGCTGTTTACGAAGGATCAACTCCTAAACAAAACAGATGAACAGATAACTGCATGCAAACACAGATTGCGGAAGACTTAGCTCGCCCTCAAACTCCCTACCGATCCGGGTGGGTAGACAAGGGCTGAAAGACCCCACTTGCCGAATAAGATAGGGAAAACCCCAACTTATATAGGTAGGTATACCCCTTTTCTTTTCCTCTATGTTTTCTCCTTCCCTTTGTCTCCTCCTATCACTTCTTTCCACCACCGAACTTCTTCCTCGTTCGTTCCTTTGTTTATTTTGTTTTTTTTCCCTTCGCCTACCCCGAGGCAGCTCATCGGGACTCTTTAGCCTCAGTACCCCCACCCCAGTAACTTACAGATAGCATTCGCCGATTACGCTATACTAACTAATCATAGTAGCTGTGTTAGACCCCAGAGATGTGGTATTCATTTTTAATACACAATTCTAAATTTTCAATAATTCTCATCTAGCAACCCATTCTATAGCATTGGCCAAAAAAGCAGCACCAACTAAATATGGCAGCTGTATTAGACTCCTTAGTTTTTGTTTTATTTCACTTCTCACTTTCCAATCTTACATTCTGATATATCTGTCTCTCATTTTTTATTATATTCTTTATTATATTTTTTATTTGTCCCCTAATCTCATTTGATTCACCTTTTCTATAACGTCCCTCCTCCATTTTCTAAAGAAACCTTTATTTCGCCTAACTCCCCTCACCTACTTTCATACATTTTCCTTAGAATTTGCCGTGTAGATTTCTCCTTCAACGCTTGACCGGCTCTATCCACTCCCTATTGTTCTACAGGCAAGTTCAGCCACCCCACCCCGCACCCAATGCCATGATACACTTTTCTGTGTCTGCTACACATTTTGACCAATCCTCTTGACAACTACAATCTTCCCATATAAGGAAGTAACCCTTGAAATGTTCGGGTATTTATTTACCAGATTAAAAAAACTCTTACTTTAGTCCAGAAATAAGCCGTCGAAATGGCTTGAGCTCTGCCGTCGGGGTCATACTTTCTCCTATTACTCACTCTACTACCCTAAGTATTGATTACTCTGGTGCGCTATGGTCCATCTGGTTCTTACCACAACTCCTTCGTTATATATATATATATATATATATATATATATATATATATAGTGGTTGAACACTGGAAGGTAATATCCGTAGTGGTAGAGCACTCAGTCCATGGGGCGAGTTAGGTAGAAGTGGTTACACAACAGTTAGTTCACCATCCGAGAACAATTGTTTCACCTTAGCGGATCCTCAGCTCGTAATGGGCTTGGTTATACGGAACAAGAAGGACGACCGTACGAACGCGCAATGGCAGAAACCGTCACTTCCCACAGGAAATACTAAAATGCGAGCGAGAGGTGTAAGGGAGATAACTGCGAAAGTCCGAAAAGTTTTTAGTTGATAAGAAATATTATGATGTTGTTACGATAATTCAGTCAATCCGGAGCTTTGTAGTTATGCAATAGGAATTTCGAGACCTGTTGACAACGTGTGAAAAATTCATTTCTCCTGTTTAGGCAATCACTATTGCATAATCTCTTTAGAATATGTATTCGTTCGTCAATACATAGTATATACGACGGATTTCCCCTTGCGTATGGCTTGGACTTAGTAATGGCTTTCTATTGAATGGAGTAGTCTATACTTGAGTCCTTGAGGGACCATACGTGGATCGCTGTCCGGGTACCTAAAGGTCGACTGATGGTTCAGGAAACACTCCTTAAATCGGCCCTCCGCAATGCCCACATAGGATTTGACCTCCTGTGGTTCGTTTGGTCGGTTGGAAGTGACCACAGCTTCATAAATTAAATCGTAACAATAGACAAACTATGTGGTTCTCTCCGCCCTTCTCACTCAACGTTAAAACCAATGTAGGCAAAACATTTCTAGCCCTCTTAGATAGACCCTTTCCCATAATTCATAAATACAGCTCCATCTTTAACCGACACAAAGTTAAAGTAGGATACTCCTGCGCTAAGAACATGAAGGCCCACATCACCAGCAGCCCTAGGAGCAACACACGACCAGGGTGCTCTTGCCGTAAGCCCGAAGCTTGCCCCCTTCAACAGCAATGCAAGACACCAGCTGTAATTTATGAAGCTGTGGTCACTTCCAACCGACCAAACAACCACAGGAGGTCAAATCCTATGTGGGCATGACGAAGGGCCGATTTAAGGAACGTTTCCTGAAACATCAGTCGACCTTTAGGTACCCGGACAGACGTTCATCCACGAAACTCGTGAACTACGTATGGTCCCTCAAGGACTCAAGTATAGACTACTCCATTCAATAGAAAGCCATCACTAAGTCCAAGCCATACGCAAGCTGCAGCCATCATGTATGCATGTATGTTCTTCTGGTTTTATAATTTCAGAAATGTTTACCAATAGAGAGAGGGTGTCGGTTTCTAACATAGACACAAGACTCTCTCATTGGA
>OZ024740.1:346284230-346309230 GCA_964016885.1 Eledone cirrhosa
AAAAACATTGCAACTGGAGGAAGACAGGAAGACGATACTTTGGTTCGTGGAAACGTTCCCTGGCAAAGAACGGGAAAAAACGAATATAATACGTCATTAGTAGGAGCGGTGAAAAACAATTACGCGCAAATACAGAACCACGTTTATGGTATAAAAGAGGTTGTAGACTAATGTTCTCTTAGGTGGTTCATAGAGACGTTCTCTGGAAATGAACGAAAAAAACGAAGATAATACGTCATATGTGGGGCGTGGAGAACAATTGCACGCAAAGACAAAACCACGTAAATGGCATAGCAGAAGTCGTAGACTAAAATTCTAACTAGGAGACCGAATGATTCTCCGCTTCAGAGTTAAGAACAAAGTAAATAAATACAATGCAGAAGTAATAGAAATTAAATAAATACATACGCGCATACAAATACGTACATACACAAGCATACGCGAAAGCACTTACATAAGTATACAAAACCACGCACATATAAATATGTGTGTGTGTGTATGCGTGTATACAAATAAATAAATAATTAAAAATATAATTAATTAAACGTATATAAATAAATAAATGCGTATATATCAAGCGCACACACATACCTACATGTAAATACATAAATGTTCGGAGACGTAAGTCAACCAACACATGAAGTACACATATACACAAACCCTACGTACGTGTGAACCTGCATACTCACACAGACGCAAAACTCCCATATACACATAACCAAACCATATGTACCAGAATATATTAAATTATACGCCATAACATATACAATCAAATATACGAACGAGAATGTATACGTACCTTCACAAAACATACAGGTAATATATACTTACCTATGCAAATAAGTAATGGTATAAACAAAACATATACTTAGCTACCACATCAAGACGTAAAATATCCACGTATAGATCGTTCTATCCGTTAGGGTATAACGTGGGGCTGTAATGCAGGAGAGTGTTGTGTAATTTATGTTTACAAGCCGAAATTGCCTCAGATTTGTTGTTTAAGATGTGGTCTGTGGCGTAGAGTATTTCCAGGGCCTCAGCGGCGCAGAGGTCACATGTTCTTTTATTTCCGTTATACGATCTAGCCTTAGCTAGGATCTCCCACTGTAACTTATATTGGGTGTGGTTGTCTTTTAGACTCCAGATATAAGCTGAAAGTGACGCCATATTCCTTCTTAGAGGGTAACGAAAAGAATGGGTATGCATGTAAAGACGCTGCTTGAATCTGTTGGCGGTTAACCCTATGTAGGCTCTACGGGACGTGGGTGTTTCAACCGTACATTTGTAGACAATGTTACTAGAGAGGCATTTCCCGGATAGGGGGCAATCATCCCGATTCCTACAATTACAGTTAGTACTAATTACAGGGTTGCACGTGTTACTACGGCTAGGTAGTTTAGCTAAATTTGAATCTGTGATGTTATGTGCAAAGTTAGGAGTCGTAGAGTAAGACATTTTAATAGTATTTCTATTAAAAACTTTACTATATTTATGTGTAGGGGGAAAAAGCTTCGTAATAAGGGAAAGAAAGATCCTAGCTAATGGTGTGGCCACATCCATATTATAATGGTGGGTTATACCAACAAATGCGACGGGATCTATTTCTTCTAGGTCTATTTTCGTACTCTGTATATGCTACCTTATCGACAAATCCACTCCGAGCAAGAGCTTCATTGTAATAAGTGGAATGGTCGTTGAAAATATGCTCGTTAGTAGATAGACGGGAAAGCCTCAACGAAACGTTTCTTACCATGTTCTTGGTTATGCTGGCAGGATGGTTGGAATGCTTACTTATGTAATTAAGCGTATCATTCGGCTTTCTATACGGGAAATAAAACCCATTCAATAAATTGAGGGTAACGTCGAGGTAATTAACGAGCGAGAGATTGGCCTCAACCTGTATAGAGAGGTTGAAGCCTTTAAAGAAGGCTGTGAGTTATTTTCTGAAACTGTCGCAAGCACGAGGTCCGCACTTAGTCATGGTCAAAAGACCATCATCACGGTACAAACCACCGCCCGCGTTGGGGAATTCGTCCTTGATAGAGAAAATAAGGAAAAGGCCGATAAGATCGGTAACCTCCGCAGAATCATTGGCGCCCATACTCACTTCGAATGGGGTACTATTGGATTGTTTAATCCAAACAGAATCGTCGAAATTAATCACCGACTTACGGGCATTGAGGATGACATCAACTTCGAAATCCTTGACCACTGTGAGTGTTTTAGCGAAATTGATAGCTCTAAGGAGAAGTGGTAAAGTGATGGAGGAGTAGTAATTGTTGATGTCGAATGGGATAAAACGGCAGTGTTCCTTGTTACATATGCCGTTGAACCAATCAATCACCGCGAAAGAATTATTCCACAGTGCAAGAGGGGCCAAACTCCTAATATCAGGTATCATTCTATCAAGAATCGTTTTACTAAGTCTACTTAAATCGGACTTCGTAGGGTTAATAAGCCGAATAAAGGGGTTGTTCGGAAAATTGGATTTGTGATCCTTCAGGGTAAAGTGGGGAGAAATAGGTCCAGAGGTTCGGTCCGGTCCAGGATGTTGAGATCAGATGTGATGTTAAACCCAGCATCGTTGATTTCATTGATGGCACACCGATTAATTTTACGGTAATCCTTAGTTACAGCATTATGTAGTAGTTGATGGTAAATACTGCGCTCCACTTGATATAGGTTGCCAGTTTTGTCGGAATGTACATGCACGGCATTAGAATCCTTAATAGAACGAATTCTATTCTTCAGGTCCTGCTGGAAGGCATTGCACCTATTCCGAAATTTGATACTCCGTATGAGTTCCAAGACATTATTTTCGAAGGGTAGCAATGCTGGGTTACACGGGGGGTTATTATAGATTTTAAACCCAAATTTATCCTGTTTGTTGTCTGCTTTCGCGGATTATCGAAATAAAAGGCACGCCAAAGCAACCTTTTAATGAACGCATCTGTTTTCTGTATCAGGAGTTATAGGTATGTTTTCCTGCTGGGTACGGGTATGTTCTTTGTTGAAATATTCAGATGTTGTTTCTGCATGATGAATATAAGTCAATAGAATGCTCAACCGAGGGAGTCAAATAGTAATAATAATAAATTTGAAGACTAAAATCCAAAGAGGGCTCGATAAGGATAAATATATATCAAATATATAAGAACCGTAGAGCAAATATTTATTAAAATAACAGATTAAAGTTTAAGAAAAGAATCGCTGCTTTCACCCTTAACGGGATCTTCTGAAACTAACAAAGTCAATCTGTAAACGCAGAAGTGGATATTTCAAAAAAACGTTGCAACAGGAAGACGATACTCTGGTTCGTGGAAACGTTCCCTGGCAAAGAACGGGAAAAAACGAATATAATACGTCATTAATAGGAGCAGTGAAAAACAATTACGCGCAAAAACAGAACCACGTTTATGGTATAAAAGAGGTCGTAGACTAATGTTCTCTTAAGTGGTTCATAGAGACGTTCTCTGGCAATGAACGACAAAAACAAAGATAATACGTCATATGTGGAGCGTGGAGAACAATTGCACGCAAAGACAAAACCACGTAAATGGTATAGCAGAAGTCGTAGACTAAAATTCTAACTAGGAGACCGAATGAATAC
The DNA here is from genome assembly GCA_964016885.1 of Eledone cirrhosa. Lineage (NCBI taxonomy): Eukaryota > Metazoa > Mollusca > Cephalopoda > Octopoda > Eledonidae > Eledone > Eledone cirrhosa. Next base: position 346,287,844 of record OZ024740.1, read on the forward strand.
CCGCTTGAGAGTTGAGTTCAAAGTAAATAAATACAATACAGAAGTAATAGAAATTAAATAAATACATACGCGCATACAAATACGTACATACACAAGCATACGCGAAAACACTTACCATAGGTATACAAAACCACGCACATATAAATATGTGTGTGTGTGTATGCGTGTATACAAATAAATAAATAATTAAATAAACGTATATAAATAAATACCTATATAACAAGCGCACACACATACCTACATGTAAATACATAAATGTTCGGAGACGTAAGTCAACCAAAACATGAAGTACACATATACACACACCCTACATACGTACGAACCTGCATACTCACACAGATGCAAAACTCCCATATACACATAACCAAACCATATGTACCAGAATATATTAAATTATACGCCATAACATATACAATCAAATATACGTACGAGAAGGTATACGTACCTTCACAAAACATACAGGTAATATATACTTACCTATGCAAATAAGTAATGGTATTAACAAAACATATACATAGCTACCACATCATGACGTAAAATATCCACGTATAGATCGTTCTATCCGTTAGGGTATAACGTGGGGCTGTAATACAGGCAAGTTTTGTGCAATTTATGTTTACAAGCCGAAATAGCCTCAGATTTGTTGTTTAAGATGTGGTCTGTGGCGTAGAGTATTTCCAGGGCCTCAGCGGCGCAGAGGTCACATGTTCTCTTATTTCCGTTATACGATCTAGCCTTAGCTAGGATCTCACACTGTAACTTAGATTGGGTGTGGTTATCTTTTAGACTCCAGATATAAGCTGAAAGTGACGTCATATTACTTCTTAGAGGGTAACGAAAAGAATGGGTATGCATGTAAAGACGCTGCTTGAATCTGTTGGCGGTTAACCCTATGTAGGCCCTATGGGACGTGGGTGTTTCAAACTTACATTTGTAGACAATGTTACTAGAGAGGCATTTCACGGATAGGGTGCAATTAATCCGATTCCTACAATTACAGTTAGTACTAACTACAGGGTTGCACGTGTTCCTACGGCTAGGTAGTTGAGCTAAATTTGAAGCTGTGATGTTATGTGCAAGGTTAGGAGTCGTAGAGTAAGAAATTTTAATAGCATTTCTATTAAAAATGTTACTATATTTATGTGTAGGGGGAAAAGCTTCGTAATAAAGGAAAGAAAAATCTTAGCTAATGGTGTGGCCACCTCCATATTATATGGTCGGTTATATCAACAAATGCGACGGGATCTATTTCTTCTAGGTCTATTTTCGTACTCTGTATATGCTACCTTATCGACAAATCCACTCCGAGCAAGAGCTTCATTGTAATAAGTGGAATGGACGATGAAAATATGCTCGTTAGTAGATAGACGGGAAAGCCTCAACGAAACGTTTCTTACCATGTTCTTGGTTATGCTGGCAGGATGGTTGGAATGCTTACTTATGTAATTAAGCGTATCATTCGGCTTTCTATACGGGAAATACAACCCATTCAATAAATTGAGGGTAACGTCGAGGTAATTAACGAGCGAGAGATTGGCCTCAACTTGTATAGAGAGGTTGAAGCCTTTAAAGAAGGCTGTGACTTCTTTTCTGAACCTGTCGCAAGCACGAGGTCCGCACTTAGTCATGGTCAAAAGACAATCATCACGGTACAAACCGCCACCCACGTTGCGTTTACAGATTGACTTTGTTAGTTTCAGAAGATCCCGTTAATGGTGAAAGCAGCGATTCTTTGGTTAAACTTTAATCTGTTATTTTAATAAATATATATATATATATATATATATATATATATATATATATATATATATATATATATATATATATATATATATATATATAGCATATATATATATATATATATTTTTAGTATATTTGCACTCAAAGACAGACAGACACACACACAGTTTTATATATATATATATATATATATATATATATATATATACATATAGTAATAATATTATTAATAATTATAATAGTAATAATAATAATTTTGAAGACTAAAATCCAAAGAGGGCTCGATAAGTATAAATATATATCAATCGGTTGAGCACTCTATTGACTTATATTCATCATGCAGAAATAACACCTAAATATTTCTACAAAGAACATACCCGTATCTAGCAGGATGACATACCTAAAATTTCGGATACAGAAAACGGATTCGTTCCTTAAATTGTTGCGTTGGCCTGCCTTTTATTTCGATAACCAGGAAAAAGCGGACAATAAACACGATAAATTTGGGTTTAAAACTTATAATAACCCTCCGAGTAATCCAGCATTGCTACACTTCGAAAACGATGTCTTAGAACTCATACGGCGTATCAAATTTCGGAATAGGAGCAATTCCTTCCAGCAGGATCTGACGAATAGAATTCGTTCTTTTAAGGATTCTGCCGTGCACGTCCACTCCGATAAAACTTGCAATGTATATCAAGTGAAGTGCACTATTTACCATCACCTGCTACATAATGCTGTAAGTAAGGATTACCGGAAAACCAATCGGAGTGTCATTAATGACATCAACGATGGTGGGCTTAAATCACCTCTAAACTCTTCATCCAGGACAGGACTGAAATTCTGGACCCTATTTCTCCCCTCTTTACCCTTAAGGATCACAAACCGAATTTCGCCAACAACGCCTCTATTCGGCTAATTAAACTTACGTAGTCTGATTTAGTGAGACTTAGTAAAAGGATTTTAGATAAAATGTTACCTGAAATTAGAAGCATGGCCCCTCTTGCAGTGTGGAATAATTTTTTCGCGGTGATTGATTGGTTCAATGGCATATGCAACAAGGAACATTGCCGTTTTATCCAATTCGACATGGATAACTACTACTCCTCTATCACTTTACTACTTCTTCTTAGAGTTATCAATTTCACTAAAACGCTCACGGTGGCTAAGGATTTCTAAGTTGATGTCATCCTCAATGCCGGTGATTAATTTCGCCGACTCTATTTGGATAAAAATCTAATAGTACCCCATTCGACGTGAGTATGGGCGCCAGCGATTCGGCGGAGGTTACATATCTTATCGGCCTTTTCTTTCTTTTCTTTATCAAGGAAGAATTCCCCAATGTGGACATTGGTTTGTACCGCGATGACGGGCTTTTGACTATGACAAAGTGCGGTTCACGTGCTTGTGACAGGTTCAGAAAAGAACGCAATGCCTTCTTTAAAGGCTTCAACCTCTCCATACAGGTCGTGGCGAACCTTTCGATCGTTAATTACCTCGACGTTACCCTCAATTTGTCAAATGGCTTGCACTACCCGTATATTACAATGAAGCTCTTGCTTGGAGTGGATTTGTCGATAAGGTAGCATATACTAAATATGAGCATAGACCAAGGAAAAATAGATTCCGACGCATTACATCGTATAACCCACCATATAATATGGAGGTGGCCACACCATTAGCTAAGATCTTTCTGTCCCTTATTAAGAATTCATTTCCCCTCAGCACATGTATGTAATAGAATTTTTAATAGAAATACCATTAAAATATCTCACTCTACGACTCCTAACCTTGCACATAATATCAGTGCTTCAAATTAAGCTAAATTACCCAGCAGTAGGAACACGTGCAACCCTGTAGCTAGTACTAACTGTAATTGTAGGAATCGGGATGACTGCCCGCTCTCCGGGAAATGCCTCCCAATAACATTGCCATCAAATGTAAGGTCGTAACACCCACGTCCCATAGGGCCTACATAGGGTTAACCGCCAATAGATTCAAGCAGCGTCTTTACATGCACTCCATTCTTTTCTTAACCCATTAAGAAGGAATATGACGTCTCTTTCAGCTTATATCTGGAGTCTAAAATACAACCACACCCAATATAAGTTACACTGGAAGACCCTAGCTAAGGCTAGATCGTATAACGGAAATAAAAGACCTTTCGATTTTTCCGCCGCTGAAGCCCTGGAAATACTCTACGCCAATGACCACGTCTTAAACAAAAAATCTGAGGCAATTTCGGCTTGTAAACACAATTTGCATAACACATTCCTGTATTACAGCCCCACATTATACCCTAACGGATAGTACGAACAATACGCGGATAATTTACGTTATGATGTGGTAGCTAAGTATATTTTATGTATATACCATTACCTATTTGTATAGGTAAGTATATATTACCTGTATGTTTTGTGAAGGTACGTATACTTTATCGTACATATATATCCTTGTATTTGTTATAGGTGTATATATTATATTATATATACTGGTATATGTGTATATATGGTTATCTGTATATGTGTATTTTGTGTTTGTGTGTGTATGCGTGTATGCGTGTTTGCAAGTATTTAAGGTGTGTATATGTGTACATTGTGTTTTAGTTGACGTACGTTTGGTAAACATATGCGTATTTACCTGTAGGTATGTGCGTGCGTGCGTTTTAAACGTATTTATGTGTGTATACTTATATACGTTTATATAATTATATGTATATATACACACAGACATATATTTTTTTATATGTATTTGGTGTATACGTTCGTATGTGTACGGAGACATGTGTCACGCGGGTTTATGCATGTGTGCACGTGTTTATGTATACGTGCATATATATGCATGCATGGCGGGTTACCTTAACGGATAGTACGAACAATACGCGGAGAATTTACGTCTTGATGTGGTAGCTAAGCATATTTTATGTTTATACCATTACTTATTTGTATAAGAACGTATACCTTACCCGTATGTTTTGTGAATGTAAGTATACTTCCTCTCCTATTTATATATATACTAGCTGAGGTACCCAGCTTCGCCAAGGTTAACAAATGATAAGAGAAGACTTGTAGAAGAGAAAACGTCTGTATTGAATGCATTGTCTTGTTTACAGTGTGTTTGTGTATTGTGTATGTGTGTGTGTGTGAGTGTTCGTGTGTCGTGTGTGTGTATATATATGTGAGTGTGTGTGTGCCTATGTGAGTGTTCGTGTGCGTGCGTGTGCGTATGCGCGTGTGTGTGTGTGTAAATCACCGTTGGAATCGGAGACAGCCCGCGAAACACGATCATTACTGACAACGAACTCGCAGAAAGAATCCCTTATGGTTGATTCCCAACCTGCTATAAATATCAGTCAGGTTGGTTAGCATACGTGGTATGTCTTTCTTCTTCTTTGGTGTTATATAATTAGTATCAATAAACTTTCCTTGATATACTCTTATCCCATCCTGTACATACTTTCCGATTCTCACTTGTGTGATACGCGAAGGAACCAACCAACAAAAATCTCTCTTTTATAACTGTTTTATTTGTTATTTCAAAATATGTTTCAGCTAATTCTGTTGTACAATATACAGCAGCAATCGTTATCTAATGTTTAAAACATATCAATAGCTGCGATATATGCACCATATCAATAAAAAACGATATGAGAATTGAATACCATAGTAAGCTTGCTAAGAAACTGCAGATAGAAATGTTAATAAATACAACATTTGGCTTGGGTAAACTTGATGTTCTATCATTGTAGGTTTCTTTTCTCAGCCACTACGTTAAAGAAAATTGATAGTTACAACAATAAAGGTTGAAAAGAGAACAAATCGTTTAACAAACTTTACAATAATTTTTACTACCATAATGGAAATTCCAAGTAACAGAAAATACATAAATTACATTGTTAGAGTCTCAGAGTATACAATATTTTTTGTTCGGCCCTCGGGAGCAAAGTTGCAGAGATTGTTTGGCGAGCTCAACCTTGAGCATCCTACATACAATTGACCATGGTTTTCCCAGATGAAGACCAGCCACTTTTAGGGTTTGACCCTGAGTTTTGTTGATGGTAATCGCGAAGCTTAGTCTCTCTGTTGCTCTAGTAACATTTTTCTTTTGGAAAATCTGATCTTGCGGTCAGGCTGTGACATTTTGGATGGCATCTCGGCAGTAACAATGACGATGAGCCGTCTGTGCTTTCGTGAAATAAATACGTTTGTTTATATTTTGTTTTTGTGTATGCAAAATCTCTGTACGCGAATATATAAATAAATATATATATATTAAAATAACAGATTAAAGTTTAAGCAAAGAATCGCTGCTTTCACCCTTAACGGGATCTCTGAAACTAAAATAATCAATCTGTGAACGCAGAAGTAAATATTTCGAAAAACGTTGCAACCGAAAGAAAGCAAGAAGATGATACTTTGGTTCGTGAAGACGTTAGGAATGTCGTATAACCGGAAGTGTAGACATTTGAACATTTTAAAGAAGTGAATATTTAAATAATGTCTTTAATCTTTTAACAAAATTCAGTAGACAAAATACCCTCAATTTCTTACTTGGAAAAAGTTACATCTATGGTACAAATTTAGTGCCGTTTGGCCCAGCCGCTTGGCGGAAAGTTTGTTACTTACATACGGCCGTCAGCTTTATAGTATAGATATATGCTTGTATTTGTTATAGGTGTATATATTATATTATATATACTGGTATACGTGTATATGGTTATGTGTATATGTGAATGTTGTGTTTGTGTGCGTATGCGTCTATGCGTGTTTGCACGATGGTAAGGTGTGTTTATGAGTACATTGTGTTTTGGTTGACGTAGTTTGGTACATATACGTATTTACTTGTAGGTATGTGTGTGCGTGCGTTATATACGTATTTATGTGTGTATATTTATATATGTTTATATAATTATATGTATACACACAGACACATATATTTTTTTATGTGTATTTGGTGTATACGTCCGTATGTGTGCAAATGTAGATGTGACGCGGATCTATGTATATGTGCGCGTGTTTATGCGTACATCCATGCATGCACGCATGGCGGGTGTTTTCGCGTATGCACGGGTATGTACGTATATAGATGCGTGTATGTATATATTTGATTATTTATTGATTTGAATAACCTGTGTCATTTTCGTTCTACTAATTTATTTACATTATTCTTAACTCTGAAGCCGAGAATCATTCGGTTTCCTAAATAGAATATTAGTCTACGACTTCATTTATACCATACGCGTGATTTTGTCCTTGTGTGTCATTGTTCTCGTAGCACCACATAACGACGTATTATCTTTGCTTTCTTCCGTTCATTGTCAGGGGACGTCTTCACGAACCAAAGTATCGTCTTCCTGTTCTCCTTCGGTTGCAACGATTTTCGAAATATTTACTTCTGCCTTCACAGATTGATTTTTTTAGTTTCATAAGATCCCGTCAAGGGTGAAAGCAGCGATTCTTTGCTTAAACTTTAATCTGTTATTTTAATAAATACTAGCAGAATGGCCGGCGATGCTCGGGATTTGCTCTAGAGTTCTTATATATTTGATATATATTTATCCTTATCGAGCCTCGTGAAATAATTAAGTTTGTTTATATTTTGTTATTGTGTATGCAAAAATATCTGTACACGAATATATAATTATATAAATATATATATATATATATATATATATATATATATATATATATATATATATATATATATATATATATATATTTATATATATAAATAACACATTAAAGTTTAAGCAAATATCGGTGCGTTCACCCTTAACGGGATCTTCTGAAACTAAAAATATCAATCTGTGAAGCAGAAGTAAGTATTTTGAAAATCATTACACACACTATTTTTATATATATACAGACTATATATACATATATATACACACACACACATATAGCGTCATAGCGTCATAGTGCAAACAGCCAGACATAAATACAGATATTATAAGGTCGCAACGTTATTTCTATGTATCTATCTAAAAAGAAAGACTAAGAATTAGAGAGAGAGATCGCTAAATCGCATAATGCGATCACTAGGGCATTGAACATTTGAAATTATTTTTGCTCAAAACACCCACAGATCCATAAGTATTACATGTGTACAGTTTGAAAACAATCGCTTGAGTGGTTCTCCAGTTTTAGGGAGTCAGATAGACAGACAGACATTCTCTGTTTTATATATATATATATATATATATATATATATATAATACAAGATCAAAAGATGGCCAAAAGAGTTCCAAGTATTTTATTATGCGCACCCCAAAAACAAACATCATCATGCGATGACATCCGCGCCCCCATCAGACAAAATAGGGAGTCACGATACGAAGCCCCCCAAAACACCCGTGAGCAGTGAAGCTCTAAATCAACATATGAAAAAACAATGTAAGATGGATATATGAGACTGGGAAAAAAATGAGGGGTAGGGTAGGAAAAGGCAACGAAGAGGTAGAAAGAAAATAAAGGACGGTGGGGGAGGAGTACAAGAAGGAAGAATGAGCGACAGAGAGAGAGAAATAGGCTCCACAACTGAGAAAACACTGTCTCACAGGGAGAAACCAAAAAACCGTTGGAAGACAACAGACAATTCAAAAAGACTTTGAAACCAAAGGTTAATGAGGTCTATGGATGTTGATGTCCATGATTGAAGAAAAAGGAATTAGGAATAGTATTAATTTAGGTTCACGCACTGAAGTGTTCTACAATATGTGCTAAAAAAAGGAGACCCCATCAACATATATCATTAAAGTAAAAATATTAATGACATCAGGATAGAATGTGACAGAGGAGAAGAACAAATGAGCTATGAACCCAGAGGAACCATCTAGGGTTTAAGTTTGCTTTCATGTACTGCAACATGCAAAAGCAAACAGTAGGCCCAACATAAGCACGGAAGGAGAGAAGAAAAAAGAGAACCTAGGAAAGAAAAAATATCCAACGTCAAAAAACTCCCATGTCCACAAAAGTCCTCTAATGATAATATCATTATATATCAAAAAATATATAGCTTTTATGGCCAATAATATGAGGAAAAACGGAAAATGGAAAATGCTGCAGTTAGTAACAATATGAACTGAGAAGCAACTGGGAAGCAAAGGTTACAGATTAAAGATTAGAAATTAAAAAAGAAAAAAAAGAAAGAAAGGAAAAAGAAAAAAAAGAAAGAAAGGAAAAACGACAAAAAGAAGAAAGACAGAGGACCACAACGACACAGAGCGAGCAAATTGTACAACACAATATACCGAAACAAGGCAGAAAGATGGGCATATCTGCAAAAGACACAAAAGCCTTTGAGAAAAGAAGACCTCAAACCACTTAGGCATTGAGACACCAGCTGCACACTTCATAGAATGCCCATGGGATCCATGCAAGCAGAGCGAAAATAAATCCGTACGTCCACCCACCACAGAATCAAAATTAGATACAATGGCAAATTTCCCGGCCAGGCAGAGACCACATGCCCCGGACAGGGAGGAACCCAGGAAAGGAAAGGCGCAGCAAACCCTCCACCAAGAGATGCCATAGCCAATATTTTTGTCTCTTAAGGACCACACGAGCTCCGAGATGCCGTGCCAGTGTGGTCTCTGCATGGCCGGGAAATTTGCCATTGTATCTAATTTTGGTTCTGTGGTGGGTGGACGTACGGATTTATTTTCGCTCTGCTTGCATGGATCCCATGGGCATTCTATGAAGTGTGCAGCTGGTGTCTCAATGCCTAAGTGGTTTGAGGTCTTCTTTTCTCAAAGGCTTTTGTGTGTTTTGCAGATATGCCCATCTTTCTGCCATGTTTCGGTATATTGTGTTGTACAATTTGCTCGCTCTGTGTCGTTGTGGTCCTCTGTCTTTCTTCTTTTTGTCCTTTTTCCATTCTTTCTTTTTTTCTTTTTTAATTTCTAATCTTTAATCTGTAACCTTTGCTTCCCAGTTGCTTCTCAGTTCATATTGTTACTAACTGCGGCATTTTCCATTTTCCGTTTTTCCTCATATTATTGGCCATAAAAGCTATATATTTGTTGATATATAATGATATGATCATTAGAGGATTTTTCTGGACATGGGAGCTTTTTGACGTTGGATATTTTTTCTTCCTTAGGTTCTCTTTATTCTTCTCTCCTTCCGTGCTTGTTTTGGGCCTACTGTTTGCTTTTTCATGTTGCAGTACATGAAAGCAAACTTAAACCCTAGATGGTTCCTCTGGGTTCATAGCTCATTTCTTCTTCTCCTTCTGTCACATTCAATCCTGATGTCATTAATATTTTTATTTTAATGATACATGTTGATGGGTTCTTCTTTTTTTAGCACATATTGTAGAACACTTCAGTGCGTGAACCTAAATTAATACTATTCCTAATTCCTTTTTCTTCAATCATGGACATCAACATCCATAGACCTCATTAACCTTTGGTTTCAAAGTCTTTTTGAAATGTCTGTTGTCTTCAAACGGTTTTTTGGTTTCTCCCTGTGAGACAGTGTTTTCTCAGTTGTGGAGCCTATTCTCTCTCTCTGTCGCTCATTTCTCCTCCTCTCTCATTCTTCCTTCTTGTACTCCTCCCCCACCGTCCTTTATTTTCTTTCTTCCTCTTCGTTGCCTTTTCCTACCCCTCCATCCCTCCTTTTTTTCCCAGTCTCATGTATCCATCTTACTTTGTTTTTTCATATATTGATTTAGGGCTTCACTGCCCACGGGTGTTTTGGGGGCTTCGTATCATGCCTCCCTATTTTGTCTGATGGGGGCGCGGATATCATCCCATGATGATGTTTGATTTGGGGGTGCGCATAATAAAATACTTGGAACTCTTTTGGCCATCTTTTGATCTTATATTATTTATACTTCAGCCCTATAAACTGTAGAGTGCTACATATCCGATATTAGCATTGCGTTATTGTGCTACAATAAAACTCACCTCCTACATATATATATATATATATATATATATATATATATATATATATATAAATTAACAAAAGCAATTAAATAAACACGAAGAACAACTTCTTTATATTAAAACATTCATCATTTTACGATTTTTTCTGGGATGTATATGTGTGTTGGTAGGCATATCATATAGATCTACGTAAAAATATTACGAATTATCAGAGGAAATATACATACCTTCACATATACATGCCGTCCTCAGAAATGATGAGATGTGTTTATTGAAAATAACAAAGAATTAATATAAAGGGTCTGTTTGGGAACAGGTTTTGAATTGACCAATATATATAAGGAAAATCTGAAGTAGATAAAATAATTTTTTATAAAGAATATTGTATCTATAGGGACATTGATGATATTAAAGATATCAATTATATTTCATAATCATAGGTATTAAATGTGATAAATAGGGGATGCGAATAAATGAAGTAGTGTGGTTAAAACTAATTTTAGGAAGTGAGAGCTGTAAGAGCCAAAACAATATCAACTTCACTGTAGTAAAATACTAAATATAGGTTAACTAAATTAAAAACCAATTATAATAATTTGTAAAATATAAGAGTAAGGTGTATATTAATTAGGTTTATAATATTTGAAGGTTCTTCTAATTCTATGACTGCAATATATAATTAATTGCTGTTGCTTATTTAATAGGATATCCTTAGATTTCATGATTTCTTGAGAGCATAACCTACACTCGTATCTGCTATGTTGATAAGGGTGGCCATTTTGAGCACGTTCCAGGTCAGGTTGTAATCTATGTCCTTTTTTCTATAATTATTAATTGTTTCAGCCAAGGATGTTGTATTAGCTAATGCGGCATTTTTAAAACTATGTTTGTGGGTATTAAATCTTACTTTAAATTGCTTAGACGTAGCTCCTATATATAAATAAATATAGTCCTTAGTGCTAACGTTACATTTAATACTATGTTATTAATAAGACAATTTCCCTTTAATGGGCAATTTCTTTTGATTCTACAGTTACAACCATTCGTGAATATTATATCAGGGGAGTTGGTTAAATTTGGTGTGGAATTTACAGGACATGTTATAGGTGAAGGAGATGGTGGTTTGTTATGGTTTATTTTAGTATTATTATGGTGGGTTTGATGTGTTGGTGGTATATTTATGTTTTTTTTACACTTATATGCGTTGTACGCACTTATATTCTGTTGTAAATATTTGGTAGTGGAGTAGGATTATTTGACTGTCGATCTATTTAAAATTTGATGGTATTTATGGTTTGGTGGGAAGTTTTTCTCTAGGATAGCAAATGATTTTTTAAGGATATTGTCTTTAATTTGTAGATTAAATGGAGCATTATGCCAAGTAACCCGTCTATTATGGTTTCGATATTTGTTCTTATATTTATACGATGTATCAGGAGGTTTACTAAGAGAGTTACTATTAGTGATTTTATTATATATAGGTTTAGTTAGATTAACTGATTTAGGTGTTTTAGTCTGATTACTAGAATTGTGTTACTAGTGCAGTTAACATATGTTGGAGTATTAGGATAAATGGTTTTTTGAAAGTCATTATATTTTATGTGAGAAGAGGTAGAAAAATTAAGTTTAGGTTGGTGTTTTCGGTGTAGTATGAGTGGCATTTAGGTGTGGGTATTTCATTTGGTGTTCGTTGGTAATATTAGGTTGTATGTTTGAAATATTATTGGTGCAAGGTATGTATACTAATTTGTTTTTGTGGCCACTTCTAGCTAAAGCTTCGTTATAAAAGGGCGCATTTTTATCGAATACATCCTGATTTGATGAAAGGTTAGGGAACCTGAGTGAGATGTTATATGCTAGGTTTTTAAAGATAGATCTAGTGTGATTAGATTGTGAGTGTATGTAATGCAAGTTTTGGTTAGGTTTATGGTAAGGTTGGTAGATACCCGTAGATAGGTCCAAAGTGATATCTAGGAAATTGACTATTTTACTGGTGTTTTCAAATGTGATAGTGAGATTATAATACTCTTTGGGAAAAGTTCTAAGTTTTTTATTTCTTTCAATTTCGGATAGGCTAAGATTAGTGGATAGAAGAAGACAGTCATCACGATATAAACCACCGTTAAGGTGGAGGAAAGATGAATTAATGTTAAATAGAAGAAAGAGGTCCACAAGATCGATAATTTGGGCGGAATCACTACAGCCCATAGTTATATCGAAGAGATTACTATATGTATTTCTGGTCTAGTGTTCCTTCTGAAACTCCAGTAGTGTTTGTCTAGCGTGCGTGATAATATTTATGTCATCCTTTTTATAACGAAGATTTAGCTAGAAGTGGCCACAAAAACAAATTAGTATACATAAATTGCACCAATAATATTTCAAACATACAACATAATATTACCAACAAACACCAAATGAAAAACCCACACCTAAATGCCACTCATACTACAACTAAAAACACCAACCTAAAACTTAATTTCTCTTCCTCTTCTCACATAAAATATAATGACTTTCAAAAAACCATTTATCCTAATACTCCAACATATGTTAACAACATTACTAACAGAATTCCTAGTAATCAGACTAAAACACCTAAATAAGTTAATCTAACTAAACCTATATGTAATAAAATCACTAATAGTAACTCTCTTAGTAAACTTCCTGATACATCGTATAAATATAAGAAACAATATCGAAACTGTAATAGACGGGTTATTTGGTATAATGCTCCATTTAATCTACAAATTAGAGACAATATCCCCCCAAAATTAGTTGCTCTCCTAGAGAAAAACTTCCCACCAAACAATAAATACCATAACATTTTAAATAGATCTACAGTCAAATTCTCCTACTCCACAACCAAAGTTTTACGACAGAATTTAAGTGCGTACAACGCATTAAAGTGTAAAAGCCATTAATATACCACCAAATATACCAACATCACATCAAACCAACCATAATAATACTAAAATAAACCATAACAAACCACCATCCCCTTCACCTATAACATGTCCTGTAAATTCCACACCAAATTTAACCAACTCCCCTGATATAATATTCACGAATGGTTGTAATTGTAGAATCAGAAGAAATTGCCCATTAAAGGGAAATTGTCTTATTAATAACAGAGTATATAAATGTAAAGTTAGCACTAAGGACTATATTTATTTATATATAGGAGCTACGTCTAAGCAATTTAAAGTAAGATTTAATACCCACAAACATAGTTTTAAAAATGCCGCATTAGCTAATACAACATCCTTGGCTGAAACAATTAATAATTATAGAAAAAAGGACATAGATTACAACCTGACCTGGAACGTGCTCAAAATGGCCACCCTTATCAACATAGCAGATACGAGTGTAGGTTATGCTCTCAAGAAATCATGAAATCTAAGGATATCCTATTAAATAAGCAACAGGAATTAATTATATCTTGCAATCATAGAATTAGAAGAACCTTCAAATATTATAAACCTAATTAATATACACCTGACTCTTATATTTTACAAATTATTATAATTGGTTTTTAATTTAGTTAACCTATAATTAGTATTTTACTACAGATAAGTTGATATTTTTTTTGCCTTTTACAGCTCTCTCTTCCTAAAATCATTTTTAACCTCACTACTTCATTTTTTCGCATCCCCAATTTATCACATTTAATACCTATGATTATGAAATATAATTAATATCTTTAATATCATCAATGTCCGTATAGATACAATACTCTTTATAAAAAGATTATTTTATCTACTTCAGATTTTCCATATATATATATTTTATTTTTATTGCTTCAATTTCTTACTTCTTTAACTATCACATTCTTTAATTATCACATTCTTTAATAACATCAAGTTTTTATTTATCACATTCATATGAATTAATATAACTTTATCCCTGTAAGTATACCTATAAATTAATTTAATTTCCTGTTATGTATTTATATTCCTTGTAGTTTAAATAAGATTAGTATTTCTCACTAATACCCTTTTCCCAAAATTTTATTTTCCTTCGTTTTTAACAACACTCTTTAATAACATCAAGTTTTTATTTATCACATTCAAATGAATTAATATAACTTTATCCCTGTAAGTATACCTATCAATTAATTTAATTTATTGTTATATATCTAGATTCCTTGTGGTTTAAATAAGATAGATATTTCTCAATAATACCCTTACACTAAAATTTTATTTTCCTTCGTTTTTAACAATATTATTTAATAACATCAAATTTTCGTGTACCCTTCACAATCTTCATGACTTGATATCATTTCATCTCCACGGTATTCTTTTCATTCAAAGCATAAGTCTGCACTCCTATACCCCTAGATTTAATCTCTACTACTGTCATTCTATCAACTTGACCTATAACTCCTTTTCTTTTGGTCAATTCAAAACCTGTTCCCAAACAGACGCATTATATAATTCTTTCTTTTTTTTCAATAAACACATCTCATCATTTCTGAGGACGGCATGTATATGTGAAGGTATGTATATTTCCTCTGATAATTTGTAATATTTTTACATAGATCTATATGATATGCCTACCAACACACATATACATCCCAGAAACAATCGTAAATGAAATAAACACAAAGAACTTGTTCTTTGTGTTTATTTCATTGCTTTTATTAATTTATCTTGACTCAGTTTTCCTATTATTTTTATCGTAAATTTTGTAATGTATCTTCACTATTCATGATATCTTATATATTTGGATTACATTGAGTTCTTCATACGGATTTGACACTACCGTAGACTACTATATATATATATGTATATATATATATATATATATATATATATATATATATATATATATATATATATATATATATATATATATATATATTATATATTTATATATATTCATATATATTCATATATATTCATGTATATATATATATATTCATATATATATATATATATATATATATATATATATATATATATATATATATATATATATATATATATATATAACTGCTCTGTAAAACACCCGATGTTTTTACAATGAGGTATTTATCTTACTGGTAATAAGATAGTAATTAATGACTATCTTTCACTATTTAAGGTTTGTATAAAAAATATATTACCATAAAAGGTTTTATTACATACATAACCATAAATAGTATCCTTAATACTATATATATATATATATATATATATATTTTACAAATTCCTTTGTCATATTCCAATACCTGATGATATTACCGGTCATTGAAATGATCATAGTATAATAAACCTTTCAAGGATTTACACCAGTCCAGCCTCCTGTTATTTTATTTATTTATAAATATATATATATATATATATATATATATATATATATATATATATATATATATATATATATATATATATATATATATATATACATACATATATAAATCTATATACACACCTGTCTACAAGCTGAATTAATGAAGGCCCGCCCGAGATATTTCAACAAAACATTCAGATATCAATCTACCCAAACTATGAATGTGAACACATATATATATAACGAAAACAAAAAACAAATTATTAGTTTGTTAAGTTTATCAACAAAATGTGACGTTTAAAATGTGTTTTTCACTGTAAGATTAGTCTTAGTTTGGTGATAATTCATCATACTCGACGGAATTGGACAGTGAGAAAGTTTTGTCTCCTCACGCCGATATGTAGTCTCGAACATTTAATCAAATAAGTTTTAATTAAAAGATGGCCATGGATGGTGCGAGCGCACGATTATATTTATATAAGTATAAATAAGTATAACTCTTTTGAGATATATAGTTCAAAATGTTTTAGAAAATCCACAACAACACATGCTAGCTTAATAAATGTTTATATGTATATATTATTCAGAAATTCACATTCTTAAATATACATACTGCAATTAGGTGAACATTTTCTAAAAATGCCATCTGAAATTCAAGCGATGATTCTTTCTTCCCCATTACAAATTAGATTTCTGGAATGAATAAAACTGGCATGAAATTGTATGACATTTAGTACCAAGTATACTATCTTCCTCTTTCCTGCCTTAATCTATTTCATATTTAAATGTCTTTTGTCTTAATTCGATCACAAATCTGTTTTTTAATTATTTCAACTCGTAATATTTTGTATATATTCAGTTTAGTGAGATTTGTTATATACAAAATAGTTAGATAATCTACAAAGCTTACAGAAAATGTGATAAAATGTCTATACATTAAAATGTCTATACATTAAAAAAAAAAAAGGAAAAGAAGAACAGGAGTAAGAAAAAAGGAATTAAGAAACTAGAGTGAGAAGAGAAAGAGCGACAGCATCTACGCCCTAGTCAAAGTCGTGTTTCAGCTGCACTCCGCAGACAAAACGACAGAGTTATTGCCGCGAAATAGGGCTACCAACACCCGTTGCAACCCGCTGGGCCTGGGTGCTCTCCTTCCGATTTTACAAAGGAAATCAGCAATGCAAGGACCGAGAAAACATGAGGTCTCGACGGCGACTAGTACGAAAAATAAAAGGTCCGTCAACCACTGGTATTGAGTTATCTTCCTCTCCTCAGCGTTACGGGCTATGGAGGTTGGGTTTGAGGCTGAAGCTACAACGCTGGAGACTGAGAACGAGTCGTAATACGACACGACAAGATAAAGGATTTTTCTCGTCATCACAGTCGGGGTTAGCTGAATCCAGTTGCAAAGGGAAACCGGATGCGATGAGGCTCCTTCTGATTATATCTTTCAGAGTGGTGTGTCGTTGGAACAAGCCCATGCTGTCGCGGCCTGATAGCGTGTGTAGAGCAAACGTGACAGCAAAAGCTCTGCAATGGTATTTTTGTGGTTCACATAAGTGGAGGCCGAGGTTCTGGACCTCTCTGATGCTCATCAAGATGGGTAGCAGTTAATGAGGTGAGCATCGAATTGAGCCACGTGTCGCTGTTTGGTCGTGATACGGAAGAAATTCAGGGCAGACGAATTTGGAAGGAAGATTCTATCCGCATGATGATGGATTATGCACTTGACGTCATTCCAGTTACGTTCGTCATCTCTGTACCTGTGGTCCAATGGCCAAAGCTGGCTACAGTTCACAGGACACTTCAGGTTCTATCATCATGCGGAGAGTCCCCTGATGAAATGCCACAGGAGGACATTGAGGAAAAATAGGCACACATAAGCAAGTCAAAACTGTACCTGAGGCAGAAGGCACCGAATATGTATGTATTTGTCTCTGTTGTTGTCGAAAGATAGTTGTAATTTTCTGTCCAATCTTTGTTGTTATATTATATCACAGGAATCTTACAAACTTATCTTCTCTTGCGACAAGAATGAGATGTTTAATCTGAGATGCTCAAGCTTGCACTATCACACAAATGCACTATATGCAAATAAGTATATTCCTGGAACCTGTGTTTTGAGGTTCTATGATAGCTGATGAAATAACTGTTATATAATCATAGACTAAAATAAGACATATTTATGATAATTATACAAAAATGTGAGGTCAAATCCTATATGTACGTATGGGTTTACCGAACATTTATTATAATGCTCGGTACATATATATGTGTGTGCATGTATGTATATATATACATACTACTGTACATCTGTATACATATATGTAATACGTATACATACTTACATTTAAGTATCAGCCGTACTAAGAGTGAGAAATGAAATTTCATTTCATTATTTTCCATTTATCGTTTTCGGTACGCCCGGCCGACTAACTCACTCGATATGCAAATTAGACTGCTCAGCCGTTAATATTCATAAGGAAAGTATATACTTTCAAACGTTCAATCATCTGACAGGAAGGTATACGATGCTGACTATTGGTAATAAGCTTGAAACTAGTTCATCGTTCTTTTGTCAGTGTTGAACAAAAAGGGCGACGATGGTTGCCGAACACTGTACGGCTTAATTTGGGCTGTTTGTTTAAAAACAAACCGAGCATTATAATAAATATATTATAATAATAATGTTCGGTAAACCCATACGTACATATATATATGTGTGTGCATGTATGTATATATATACATACTACTGTACGTCTGTATACATACTTACATTTATATATATATATATATATATATATATACACACATGCACAGCTATATGTTTATATGTATGCACACATGCATATGTATTCGTGTGTACAGAGAAACAAGCAAGTAGTTATGTTCATATATAGATACGTAAATATTAACCAATTATGGTTTTATGTTTGCTATACTTTGATATTGACAGAGATTTTGCCTGCTTCTCTTTGTTTCTGTATATGAGTAAGATTATCATTGAGGTGTAACTTAAAAACAGAGATAGACTAATGCAAGGCCGGAAGAAAATTTAATGAATTTTTGCTTTCATGTGGTGAGTTTCATTAAAACAATGACTGTAGGGGTGTACAACAATTTCCTAATAAATGTGCATATTGTTAGCAGCACACTGAGACTGACAGGAAAATATCTTACCGTATAAATACAAGCCCGTATTCACAAGTATACAGATAATGAGAGTAAAAGGAAAAACAGAGAGAGAGTGTGAGAGATATAGAGAGAGCTAAAGGCGACATAGAATGAGCGGCAGACGATTAAAGAGTGTAGCAGTTGAAAACAAGGTACAAATGTGAAGACACGTGTTAGACAACAAATATATACAAAAATCTTAAACAATGTATGTACAATGAACATATTTACCCTGAATATAAAGAAGAAAATCCTGACGTCCACGTTAGAACAAAAGAGGAAAGGGAAATACGAAAAGGCTTAACAGAGTACGAAGCTAGAGAACAGATATGTTTCGAGTGTGTGTGTGTGTGCTTAGATGTATGTGTATGGGTAAGTCATATGCAAACCCATACGCATACATGTGTGTTTATTGCGTGTGTCCGGCTGTACCTATTTTTCTGTGTCTGCGTACGTCGTGTGTGTTTCTAATTTTAGTCCACGAAATGTTTGAATATATAAAAATGTATAGCGTAAATAAATTAGTTTACTACGTAAAGAATAAGTTAAAATTCTACAAAATATTTAGAATTTTTCTAGTATAATACATTGTACTATAATCTCAATACTGGTGTAGACTATGAAACCCATCATGCATAGAGAGAAGAATACTTAGCAAATCTATACTTAGAGGAATAGTCGGGACCATTAGGAATAAATCCTACATTTCTCAGTGTGAAAAGAGCGAATCTGCAGTTAAGCGGTTGAACTCCTTTAATATCAACAAAGCTAGATTCATCCAGTTCGACAAAGTGGACTTTTGCCCGACTCATTTGACCCCTCCCCCCCCCCAACCTATTAGATAAAGATTTGGATTTCGCCACTACGAACAGCTCCGTCAATGACTTGGACAGCCAGATCATAACGTACAACAGGAAAGCAGTCATTTTCATTCACGGATAAGCCTAGACTAAAAAAAAAAAAAAAAAAAAAATGAAAAAAAAAAATCAATTTTCTTTGAAAGAATCCTTATATTGCGCAGCCCATTTATTGGGTCATCAGCCATTGGTATGTGTTTCTGGCGCCAGTTCGGTCAGTTTCCTTGAATTTCCTCTATTTGATTCGTTGATGGAGACTTTCAAATGACCGACAACTATCAATTGTGCATACTTTGTCTCAAACAAAGCTCATGATTAACTTTAAATGATCCTTTCACTGCTTGATACATACACAAGTCTATAAATTTTAAGGTGGGTCATAGATATATAAGAATATCTATGAACTAAATTCCATAACCCAATTCATATTCATTCCACTAAGAATGTACCTTTATACAATTATAATGTTTTGGGTTGCTAAGTCGCAGGTCGGCTCTGATTGAGAAGAAATGTATTTCAAGAATTCCATCCATGACAAACTCTTCATTTCAAAAGTATATAGGAATTCCTGAAGAATGCAGTTAATATTATATTTTTCACGAGTTCAGATATGTTGACTATTAAACGTAGATCATTGGCAGTATCGGTAGAGAGTCGGACACCATGCTTTGACGTATAGAGTTACGGCCCTTTCCATTCTGAGTTCAAACCCCACCGAGGTCCACTTTGCCTTTCATCCTTACAGGGTCGATAAAATAAAGTACCAAAAGTAGAAACAATTATTATAAAATCTCTGGCGGTGGATGAACAGTATTGGTAGAAGGTCAGAAGCCATGCTTCGCAGCATAGAGTTACGGTCCTTTACGGTCTGAGTTCAAATCCCGCCGAGGTTAGCTTTACCTTTCATCCTTACGGTCGATAAAAAAATGTACCAGTAATGCACTGGGATAATTGATGGCATTGTGCCAAAAGAAGAAACAATTATTATAAAATCTCTGGTAAAATAATGCAAACATGTATTCAAGGGCGGTGCCCCAGCATGGCCTCTGCCAGATGGCCGGAACAAGTAAAAGAGTAAAAGAGTAAAAGAGTATGTATAATAAATAATTGTTTCTACTTTAGGCACAAGGCCAGCAATTATCCCAGTGTATTACTGGTACTTTATTTTATCGACCCCGTAAGGATGAAAGGCAAAGTTAACCTCGGCGGGATTTGAACTCAGATCATAAAGGGCCATAACTCTATGCTACAAAGCATGGCGTCCGACCCTCTACCGATACTACCAATCCATGTATAATAAATAATGGGGTCTACACGCACTCCCAAAGTAGCAGCCAAGTTTCTCAAACTCTACCGTCTCGGAAAGTGATGGTTACATTGTATAATACAATTTGATGTGCCACTCTAATAAAAAAAAATATTCGGAACCTGATTGACCTTGAGGAAATACTC